>BRKX01000016.1:20417500-20857500 GCA_026008535.1 Perilla frutescens | reverse complement strand
CGGTCCGTCGCCATTTTCGTCGCCTGGTCTATTAATAATCATGATTCATCTTCTTCCCCCCCATTTCCACGACATCCCCCCTACCCAGAAAAGCCGACCGCCGCCCCCACCCAGAGACACCGACTGCCGCGACACCGCCTCTGCCCCCGCCCTCTCTCTCTCTCACTGTGTCTATGAAGAAGCCGCTTGCCCGTGCCCGCTCGCCTACCGCCGTGCTCGCTGCCGCCAACGAATGCCAGTCGCTGCTCGCCTCCGTCCGCCCATCGCCGCCACCTGCTGCCGCCGGTAAGTGCCACATTTTCCTTTTTTTTTAAATTTGTTATTAGTTTGGTTAATTGTATAATGTTTTGCTATTAATTTGATTAATTGTATGTTGTTTGATATTAATTTGATGAATTTGATTAATTTGTGACGAATTTGATTAATTTGATTAAGTTTTGATTAATTTGTAATTAAATCGATTAATTTGTTATTAATTTGATTAAGTTTCTATTTTTTTAATTTTTTTAGTAATCTTGATTAATAAACCAAGAATATACATCTTTATAATGACAATGATATATATATATATATATATATTACTAAAATTTAGTTAATAATATATAGATAAATTATGAAAAATAAATCTAAGGTAAAAAAAAAATTTAACAACTTAATTTATACCTAAATAATTTAAAATTATCAAAATAAGACTAATTATAGGGAATCGATTCATTTGGTTTAAAATAGAGAAAATCCCATTCCTTCAATCTTATACATGATCCCAGAATTGTCACCAACCTTCCTCACCTTCTCACACGAGACTTCCGTCTCATTATCTTAAAGTTCAATTTATTTATGTATACAACCTTAGAATTTATAACACTTACACTTGTTGAATTTATTTATATCGAGTTAATCTGTTGAATTTATTTAAGCATGTGAATTTGTTGAATTCATTAAAGCATGTGTATTAGTTGAATTTATGAAAGCAAGTTAATCAGTTGAATTTATGAAAGCATGTTTGTTCAATTTATTAAAGCATGTTAATTAGTTTAATTTATGAAAGCATGTTAGTTGAATTTTTTTAAAGCATGTTAGTTAAATGGGACAAGGGCCCCTGGATCCTTCTATATTAATTGTACGTAGATACAAAATGGGATGAGGGCCCCTGGATCCCTCTGGTGTTTGGTTTGGGATGAGGGCCTCTGGATTCCTCTGGTGTTTTGTTTGGGACGAGGGCCCCTGGATCTCTTTGGTGTTTGGTATCTACTAGTTAACTTCAGAACCTAGTTAAGTTATGTTGATGACTTGATCAAAATATAAGTTTCACACTGTTATGCTGCCGAATTTTTTTCCTAATTAATTTTATAATGCAAGCAAGTATGAATTGAGTCCCTAGTTGAGCTTGGATGTATCAACGGAGTCGTGATGGATCTGATTTATTAGAATTTGCACAAAAGATTGAAAGTTTTATAAACTTTGCCACTAGCCATCCAACATTTTTAGATGGGGAAAATATAACGTGTCCATGTGCAAAGTGCAAGAATCGGCCTTATAGAAATCCATTTGAGGTCTGAATACACATTTGTCAGAACGGTTTTGTGCCGAATTATTACACATGGACCTTTCATGGAGAGATGAGTCCGACTGAAAATTTAGTTAATATGTATGAACCGAATACGTATCACACGATGGTGATGGATGCTGCTGGGCTAGATTTTGTTTTTGATGAGATGAGTGGTGTTGAAGAAGGTCCCAATCCTGAAGCTTAACACTTTTATGATATGTTGGCTGCTGCAGACAATGAACTGTGGCCGGGCTGTGAGAGTCACACACAATTGTCTCTCGTGGCCCATTTGATGGCCTTGAAGTCTGAGCACCACTTCTCTGAGAGGTGTTTTGACCAATTTACAAGTCCTTTGAAAGAGGTTGTGCCCAAAAATAATATGGTCACCAGTAACTTCTACAGTACGAAGAAACTTCTGCATGGTATGGGTTTGCCGATGGAGAAGACCGATTATTATACAGACAATAGCATGCTGTATTGGAAGGATGATGTTGACTTTATGAGATGCAAATACTGCAATAAAGAACATTACCACACTGTAAGATGTTCTAACCAGAACAGACGGGTAAAGAAAGTAGCCCTGAAAAGGATGTACTACTTCCATCTTACTTCAAGACTGAAGAGGTTGTACGTATCGAAGGCTACCGCGAAAGAGATGCGTTGCCATGCGACATCACTTAATGACGGGATTATGTGTCATCCAGCCGACTCACCTGCGTGGAAGCACCTAGACATGACATTTCCTAGCTTTGCAGCTGAAAGCCGGAGTGTTAGATTGGGTCATTCCACTAATGGTTTCCAGCCATTTGGACAAATAGGCAAACAATATTCGTCCTTGGCCTGTGATAGTCACATCATATAATTCGCCACCTTGGTTGTGTATAAAAGAACAACACATGTTTCTTACGATTCTTGTTCTCGGGCCAAAGAATCCGAAGTAAAAGATTGATGTGTTCTTACAACCACTGATCTATGAACTCATATAACTCTGGACGAGGGTGTGCCAAAATATGATATCTCATTGAAGCAAAACTTCTAAATGCGTGCAGCTTTGCTATAGACTATTAGTGATTTCCCTGCTTATTCAATGTTATCTGGTTGGAGTACAGCAAGAAGGTTGACTTGTCCACACTGTATGGATGAGACAGATGCCCTCACACTTGCTTGTTCTAGTAAACAATCACGGTTTGATAACCATCGAAAGTTCTTGCCTAGTGATCAATAATTCCACAAAAATAAAACCGCATTCATGAAGAACAAGACGTGTTGGAGAGAGCCTTCACAAGAGAAGTCTGGAGTTGAAATATTGAGGGAAATAGATGGACTGGGGTTGAAGAAGGTGACTGAGTCGAATGACAATGCTGTAATATGTAAATCTACAGGGTGTGGCTGAAAGAAAAAAACATATTCTGGGATTTGCCATACTGGAGTTCATTGTTGATTCGTCACAATTTAGATGTCATGCATGTAGGAAAGAATGTAGTTGACAATATCTTCAACATCGTACTGAATGTCAAGGGTAAAATAAAAGATACTTCAAAGTCCAGACAAGAATTGAACTTGTATTGTAACAGATCTGCTCTGAAGATTGATCAGCGCATAAGAAAGTACCCGAAAGCGAGTTACACTCTGGACAAGAAGGAGATAAATGTTCTGGTTGAATGGGTGAAAGAACTAAAATTCTCGGATAGCTATGTATTGAACATGAGCAGATGTGTGGATATAAATAAACTG
This sequence comes from Perilla frutescens, assembly GCA_026008535.1. NCBI lineage: Eukaryota > Viridiplantae > Streptophyta > Magnoliopsida > Lamiales > Lamiaceae > Perilla > Perilla frutescens. Next base: position 20,854,217 of record BRKX01000016.1, on the reverse strand, counting down.
AAGATGTTTGGGATGAAGAGTCATGATTATCACGTCTTCACACAACGAATTCTGCCTATAGCTTTTCAAGAATTCTCCCGCTTAATGTTTGGAAGGCCATCACAGAACTGAGCCTAATTTTCAAAGATTTGTGCTCCAAAAATATTAATATGGATGATATATGTCGCTTACACGAGAACATTCTCATCATACTGTGTAAGCTTGAACGCATATTTCCTCCAAGTTTTTCCGACTCGATGGAGCATTTGCCAGTCCATTTGGCTGACGAAGCTTGAATTGCTGGACCAGTACAGTATCGATGGATATATCCAATTAAACAATACTTGAGAAAGTTAAAGAACAACGTGAGGAATAAAGTAAGAGTTGAAGAATCAATTTTCAATGCTTATTTAGTTGAGAAGCATCATCATTCTGCTCGTACTATTTTGAAGATCATGTTATGATGAGGCACATGAGCGTGCCTCGAAATTGTGATGGTGGAGGTGATAATATTAATGATTCTGAAGATAATCTGTCAATCTTCACACTTCCAGGCCGAGTTTTTAGCAAAGTGTCAAGAAGGTGGTTGATAGATGGTGAATATAAGGCTATACGAATCTATGTACTACTTAACTGTCAAAAAGTGACTGATCAATATGTTCCGTAAGTTATAATCACTCAATCTCCATAAAGTTCTTTCGTGTACTATATAATTAACTCTAATATTTACCTATTTTCTCATGTTGAAGGCTGTTTGTTTCAGAATTGACGGCTTGTAATTCGAATATCTTAATATCTGACATTGATAAGAAAATAGATCAAGCATTTCCAGATTGGTTTGCTAATTTTGGAAATTTGTCTATGTTCTATAATCTGTTAGACTTGAAATGAAATATTAATTTGTCCTACTTTACGTGTTTTCATAGGCTCAGGATCATTCAAACAACGTTTCTCAATTGTTGGTAGATCTCTTGGTTAGTCCGTCACGTAGGATTAGTACTTGTCATGGCTACTTCATGAATAGGTATAAGTTTCACATGGTGTCACATGGGTCCCGAAGAGCCACAATCAATAGTGGAGTGTGTGTTAAAGGCACTAATTACACCACCGACGAGAGTGATTACTACGGGAGATTGTTGGAGGTTGTAGAAGTTGAATATCCTGGTCTTCCAATTAAGAAGACAACATTGTTCAAGTGTGGATGGTTCGATACGTCAACACAGGGGAAAATGGTCCATCCTACTTATAAAATGATATCCGTTCACCAAGGACGTAGATATGCAGGAGAGGATGCATTTGTGCTGGCTATCCAGGCAACTCAAGTGTTCTATTGCTCATACCAGAGTTTAAATCGGGTGAAGAGTGATTGGTTGGTAGTTTGTAAGATAAATGCCAGATCGAACGTAGATGTTCCCTCCAACGCACCACCATCAAGTATATCTCCACCATTTCAGGATGATGAACATTTGAAGTTACAAGCTCCCGTTATAGACGTTGATGACGAAGAAGAGGGGGAGGATTTGGGATTTAAGGATTTATTCTCAAATTTGGGATTTCCACTCGGTTCTAGTCGAGAGAGCGAGAGATATAGAATGAGTGGAGAGAGAAAGTTGAATTTATAAATTTAGAATTTCAATTTTGGGTATTTGACTCTAATCTTTATCGGAATCCAGATGGGTATGGGTAAAAGAGGGAAAAAGATAGGGGTTAGGGGTATTGGGCTTTCACTTTATTTCGGCTTAGTTTGTTAATGGCCATGAACACTATATAGTAAACAAAAGATTGTTGCCATAACTTGGATTATACTCCAAAAATGTTTTTGTAAATTTAGTTTAGTTCTGTAAAGATTTTTGAAATATTAAAAGTAATTCAGTATCACATGTATCCATTATTAGTCCTAAAATCTACAAATTTCATATTTCATATTTTAATAGATTATATTTTGAGACAAATGATTTAATTGATATTATTTTAATAATAGGTGGGGCGCAATTAGGATACTTGTCCATTTTGTGATCATTTGCTCAATTTTAAGTGCTCATTATTCTCAGGTGGATGAAATTATTATATTCAAAATAAAAGTATATGATATATGTTTTTGAGACAGAAATATTTTTAATCCAACTTGAATTATCATGGATGAAATATGGATAACATTTTATACGCACATAAGAGCATTTCGTACACACAAAAGCATTTTGTACTCCATCCTATGAATTCATGCCAATATATGTATAAATTTAATTTAAAATTGTTGCAAAGTTACAGAATATTGTTTGAGAAAAATAAATAAAAATTTATAGGTTCTGAAAAAAGTTCCTTCTTAGCAACCTTTGTGTACATGTACTATTGTTGTTGTCTTTATAACAGATTAATATCTTCAAACCATTTCAACTTCGTACTCTGGAAACAGCAACATAAAGTTGCCCGTGTGAGAACACTAATTTTCTTAAGAATATACTCACATGTAATAGAGATTATCCTTGACTTTTGTTAATTGTCATTGCATACGAAACAATTAGAGGGGAATTGTTTTCGTTTAAACTTGAATGGCAGTCGTAGATCCAACAGGGTAAGTGACATTTTAGAAATCAATACTTTTTGGCCAGAATTACTTTCAGACAGTATCTTGCCTTTCAAAATATGTTTGTCGAGTTTGGTAATAACTAAATGGGTACCATTGCACATCCTAATAGAGTGATCAAAGTTTCTCAATAACATAACTGTAGTCCTAACCTTCAGATTCATCTTGTGGTTTGGCAAACCTGAACATTTCAATCCATTAAAAAAATCAGGTCATCTGTGTATGTCTGTGTGTAATGCTTGTAGATACCATTTTTAGTAGATCCAAAAAGAGCTGGTCAAAAGGTCGAGAAGGTCCAACAGACCGACCTCTGGAACGAATTCGAAGGCAGCTTTAAAGTACAGTCAAGGAAACACTAGGGTTAACCACCGTCAGGGAATAGGCCAAGTCAAAACCCCTCCACGGATGAGATTGAACCCAGTCTTCAAGAAACTAACCCCAAAAAATAGGAATAATCTATTAAAGTCTCCTTATAAGACGAGTACTTCAGCAAAACTAGAAAAATGAGACAAACTTTTAGAGCACTAACACGCACTTTCAACCTGACATCCAACCTCACTTTTGACCTCTAATTCTCTCTCAATCCATCATTGTTCTTCTCATTTTGTCATTTGAATTTCAAATTTTATATATTAAATTGATTTTGACTTGATCGTCGGAGTTCGTTCGATCATCAATCCCTTGAGGACTTCATTTTTTTGTCTTTGTTTTGTAGAATGTCAGAGCCATGATATGAATGATTTTAATTACAGGTTTTGAATCTACAATACTTATCACCGAATTGAAGACATATTACATATGATTTATGAAGATGTGCTTATCATTTCGAAGAAGAATATAGAAAAATAAATATATGTTAGTGTCATTGTGTGGCATTAAGTTTATTTTGGTGATTTATGTTCGATGAAGTGTTTGAGGATATGTGCTTGAAGTAATATGTTGATTCCGCTGTGCAAATTAATGAACAGTGGGCGAACTATTCCTTCTGATGTTTTAGACACATTCCCGAATAGAGATATATATAGCAGTTTCCATGTTAAGTTGATCTTGCGCAGATGAGTTTGGGAAGCCATGATCTGATTGTTAATTTAACTGCTTTTTTGGAGTAGATGGTGTGCTGATTTAGACCCTCAATATCATGGAAGACATCTATACCAATATGGAAAGAATCATAAATCCTAAAGTGCAAAGCCCAAATCTAAAGCCCAATACCCCTAACCCCTATCTTTTTCCCTCTTTTACCCGTACCCATCTAGATTCCAATAAAGATTAGAGTCAAATACCCAAAATTGAAATTCCAAATTTACAAATTCAACTCTCTCTCTCCACTCACTCTATATCTCTCGCTCTCTCGACTAGAACCAAGTGGAAATCCCAAATTTGAGATGAATCCTTAAATCCCAAATCCTCCCCCTCTTCTTCTACATGACTCCGGCGAGCTCACCACCCCTTCGCCGGCAACATTAAACACCTGTTGCTACGACCACAGCCCCGACAACTCCCCTAACTCTCTGACTCCAATGCAAGCCCAACCAAAATCTTCGATCTATATCTTCTCTTCTATTTTCTCAATTTTCTATATTTTTATTTATTCATCTGAAATTCTATAATTTTAGTTTCTAAGTGCAAAACTGTGTGTGTGCATGTGTTTATGATGTTGATCTGGTTCTGGTTGTGGTATTGTGTTGATGAATCATGATATAGAAACTGGGGATGTATAGAGACGTGTATTCATGGCTTTGGATTAATTGAAATTGAGAGTATATATTGTGGTTAATAGTGTATAACTTATACAACAAACACAGAACATTGGATTGAAAGTAAATTTACCAAGAGGACTCAATTGCCTGCAACACTTATGATTTGAAGATTTAAGCAGTCGGTTCGTTCAAAAACATATGGTGGATTTGATCTGAAACATGAATTCAGTTGAAGAGCATGATGTATTTGATCGGGTTAGATATCTGTTTTGATGTTAGGACACACAGATATCCAGGGGATTTGATTAACAAGGAAATGATAAGTGTGGTTCTAATTTGCTGAATGGGTATTTACGTGTCCAGCTAGTGGTGATTAAAGAAAACTCATCTCTATCATAATCATTTTTTTAATCATTCATTCACAAATAATAATTGATTAGAAATAAAAAAATGTATACTTTTTCTAAAGAAACAAGACTCAGGCTCAAAATTGAATTTTTAAAACCCAAATGTGAATTCCCACTATTTCTAATACTAGGGGCGCAATTTCGAACTCCATCAAAAATATAACTAATTCTATTGAAAATTACCATATAAATTGAAACTCCAATTTAAAGCAATTAAATAATTAAATAATTTAAATCACGTAGAAGTGGGTTGCTACAACAATAATTAAAATACAGTAAAAGAACGCACGAGATTGGTAACCCCAGTTCGGTTAATCAACCTACTTTGGGGGACTTTGCCCAAACTTGAAGATTCGTTCACTACTCCTTCATGAAGTGTATTGACGAACTTATTCATACAGGACTCCCTCCTTATGCCGCTTGATCTTCTTCACGAACTATTTTATGAACGAAAAATGTGAGATCCCCTCACAACTGTGACACTAGACTCCCTCTGGCTACCCATGATTTCAACTTACAATCTCTACCGAGATCGCGTACAAAAAAGATTAACAAAACCCCTCACATATTTCAATCAAAACACTCAATGCTAGACTATCACATTGAACAGTTTAGGGAACAACTTCTAGCTATTACAATAAATCACAAACCAACACTCTCAGACACTAACTTTAGAGAATTAAATATGTTGGGGGCAAACCACCGATTGTTGAATGAATCGGCCTTCTTATACTTCACGCTTCCTTTGTTGACTTGATCTCCAATCTTCATCAACAAGGTAAGTGATTTAGGATTTATGATTCTTTCCATATTGGTATAGATGTCTTCCATGATATTGAGGGTCTAAATCAGCACACCATCTACTCCAAAAAAGCAGTTAAATTAACAATCAGATCATGGCTTCCCAAACTCATCTGCGCAAGATCAACTTAACATGGAAACTGCTATATATATCTCTATTCGGGAATGTGTCTAAAACATCAGAAGGAATAGTTCGCCCACTGTTCATTAATTTGCACAGCGGAATCAACATATTACTTCAAGCACATATCCTCAAACACTTCATCGAACATAAATCACCAAAATAAACTTAATGCCACACAATGACACTAACATATATTTATTTTTCTATATTCTTCTTCGAAATGATAAGCACATCTTCATAAATCATATGTAATATGTCTTCAATTCGGTGATAAGTATTGTAGATTCAAAACCTGTAATTAAAATCATTCATATCATGGCTCTGACATTCTACAAAACAAAGACAAAAAAATGAAGTCCTCAAGGGGTTGATGATCGAACGAACTCCGACGATCAAGTCAAAATCAATTTAATATATAAAATTTGAAATTAAAATGACAAAATGAGAAGAACAATGATGGATTGAGAGAGAATTAGAGGTCAAAAGTGAGGTTGGATGTCAGGTTGAAAGTGCGTGTTAGTGCTCTAAAAGTTTGTCTCATTTTTCTAGTTTTGCTGAAGTACTCGTCTTATAAGGAGACTTTAATAGATTATTCCTATTTTTTGGGGTTAGTTTCTTGAAGACTGGGTTCAATCTCATCCGTGGAGGGGTTTTGACTTGGCCTATTCCCTGACGGTGGTTAACCCTAGTGTTTCCTTGACTGTACTTTAAAGCTGCCTTCGAATTCGTTCCAGAGGTCGGTCTGTTGGACCTTCTCGACCTTTTGACCAGCTCTTTTTGGACCTACTAAAAATGGTATCTACAAGCATTACACACAGACATACACAGATGACCTGATTTTTTTAATGGATTGAAATGTTCAGGTTTGCCAAACCACAAGATGAATCTGAAGGTTGGGACTACAGTTATGTTATTGAGAAACTTTGATCACTCTATTAGGATGTGCAATGGTACCCATTTAGTTATTACCAAACTCGACAAACATATTTTGAAAGGCAAGATACTGTCTGAAAGTAATTCTGGCCAAAAAGTATTGATTTCTAAAATGTCACTTACCCTGTTGGATCTACGACTGCCATTCAAGTTTAAACGAAAACAATTCCCCTCTAATTGTTTCGTATGCAATGACAATTAACAAAAGTCAAGGATAATCTCTATTACATGTGAGTATATTCTTAAGAAAATTAGTGTTCTCACACGGGCAACTTTATGTTGCTGTTTCCAGAGTACGAAGTTGAAATGGTTTGAAGATATTAATCTGTTATAAAGACAACAACAATAGTACATGTACACAAAGGTTGCTAAGAAGGAACTTTTTTCAGAACCTATAAATTTTTATTTATTTTTCTCAAACAATATTCTGTAACTTTGCAACAATTTTAAATTAAATTTATACATATATTGGCATGAATTCATAGGATGGAGTACAAAATGCTTTTGTGTGTACGAAATGCTATTATGTGCGTATAAAACGTTATCCATATTTCATCCATGATAATTCAAGTTGGATTAAAAATATTTCTGTCTCAAAAACATATATCATATACTTTTATTTTGAATATAATAATTTCATCCACCTGAGAATAATGAGCACTTAAAATTGAGCAAATGATCACAAAATGGACAAGTGTCCTAATTGCGCCCCACCTATTATTAAAATAATATCAATTAAATCATTTGTCTCAAAATATAATCTATTAATATATGAAATATGAAATTTGTAGATTTTAGGACTAATAATGGATACATGTGATACTGAATTACTTTTAATATTTCAAAAATCTTTACAGAACTAAACTAAATTTACAAAAACATTTTTGGAGTATAATCCAAGTTATGGCAACAATCTTTTATTTACTATATAGTGTTCATGGCCATTAAATAAAAGATTGTTGCCATAACTTGGATTATACTCCAAAAATGTTTTTGTAAATTTAGTTTAGTTCTGTAAAGATTTTTGAAATATTAAAAGTAATTCAGTATCACATGTATCCATTATTAGTCCTAAAATCTACAAATTTCATATTTCATATTTTAATAGATTATATTTTGAGACAAATGATTTAATTGATATTATTTTAATAATAGGTGGGGCGCAATTAGGACACTTGTCCATTTTGTGATCATTTGCTCAATTTTAAGTGCTCATTATTCTCAGGTGGATGAAATTATTATATTCAAAATAAAAGTATATGATATATGTTTTTGAGACAGAAATATTTTTAATCCAACTTGAATTATCATGGATGAAATATGGATAACGTTTTATACGCACATAATAGCATTTCGTACACACAAAAGCATTTTGTACTCCATCCTATGAATTCATGCCAATATATGTATAAATTTAATTTAAAATTGTTGCAAAGTTACAAAATATTGTTTGAGAAAAATAAATAAAAATTTATAGGTTCTGAAAAAAGTTCCTTCATAGCAATCTTTGTGTACATGTACTATTGTTGTTGTCTTTATAACAGATTAATATCTTCAAACCATTTCAACTTCGTACTCGGGAAACAGCAACATAAAGTTGCCCGTGTGAGAACACTAATTTTCTTAAGAATATACTCACATGTAATAGAGATTATCCTTGACTTTTGTTAATTGTCATTGCATACGAAACAATTAGAGGGGAATTGTTTTCGTTTAAACTTGAATGGCAGTCGAGGATCCAACAGGGTAAGTGACATTTTAGAAATCAATACTTTTTGGCCAGAATTACTTTCAGACAGTATCTTGCCTTTCAAAATATGTTTGTCGAGTTTGGTAATAACTAAATAGGTACCATTGCACATCCTAATAGAGTGATCAACGTTTCTCAATAACATAACTGTAGTCCCAACCTTCAGATTCATCTTGTGGTTTGGCAAACCTGAACATTTCAATCCATTTAAAAAATCAGGTCATCTGTGTATGTCTGTGTGTAATGCTTGTAGATACCATTTTTAGTAGGTCCAAAAAGAGCTGGTCCAAAGGTCGAGAAGGTCCAACAGACCGACCTCTGGAACGAATTCGAAGGCAGCTTTAAAGTACAGTCAAGGAAACACTAGGGTTAACCACCGTCAGGGAATAGGCCAAGTCAAAACCCCTCCACGGATGAGATTGAACCCAGTCTTCAAGAAACTAACCCCAAAAAATAGGAATAATCTATTAAAGTCTCCTTATAAGACGAGTACTTCAGCAAAACTAGAAAAATGAGACAAACTTTTAGAGCACTAACACGCACTTTCAACCTGACATCCAACCTCACTTTTGACCTCTAATTCTCTCTCAATCCATCATTGTTCTTCTCATTTTGTCATTTTAATTTCAAATTTTATATATTAAATTGATTTTGACTTGATCGTCGGAGTTCGTTCGATCATCAACCCCTTGAGGACTTCATTTTTTTGTCTTTGTTTTGTAGAATGTCAGAGCCATGATATGAATGATTTTAATTACAGGTTTTGAATCTACAATACTTATCACCGAATTGAAGACATATTACATATGATTTATGAAGATGTGCTTATCATTTCGAAGAAGAATATAGAAAAATAAATATATATTAGTGTCATTGTGTGGCATTAAGTTTATTTTGGTGATTTATGTTCGATGAAGTGTTTGAGGAGATGTGCTTGAAGTAATATGTTGATTCCGCTGTGCAAATTAATGAACAATGGGCGAACTATTCCTTCTGATGTTTTAGACACATTCCCGAATAGAGATATATATAGCAGTTTCCATGTTAAGTTGATCTTGCGCAGATGAGTTTGGGAAGCCATGATCTGATTGTTAATTTAACTGCTTTTTTGGAGTAGATGGTGTGCTGATTTAGACCCTCAATATCATGGAAGACATCTATACCAATATGGAAAGAATCATAAATCCTAAATCACTTACCTTGTTGATGAAGATTGGAGATCAAGTCAACAAAGGAAGCGTGAAGTATAAGAAGGCCGATTCATTCAACAATCGGTGGTTTGCCCCCAACATATTTAATTCTCTAAAGTTAGTGTCTGAGAGTGTTGGTTTGTGATTTATTGTAATAGCTAGAAGTTGTTCCCTAAACTGTTCAATGTGATAGTCTAGCATTGAGTGTTTTGATTGAAATATGTGAGGGGTTTTGTTAATCTTTTTTGTACGCGATCTCGGTAGAGATTGTAAGTTGAAATCATGGGTAGCCAGAGGGAGTCTAGTGTCACAGTTGTGAGGGGATCTCACATTTTTCGTTCATAAAATAGTTCGTGAAGAAGATCAAGCGGCATAAGGAGGGAGTCCTGTATGAATAAGTTCGTCAATACACTTCATGAAGGAGTAGTGAACGAATCTTCAAGTTTGGGCAAAGTCCCCCAAAGTAGGTTGATTAACCGAACTGGGGTTACCAATCTCGTGCGTTCTTTTACTGTATTTTAATTATTGTTGTAGCAACCCACTTCTACGTGATTTAAATTATTTAATTATTTAATTGCTTTAAATTGGAGTTTCAATTTATATGGTAATTTTCAATAGAATTAGTTATATTTTTGATGGAGTTCGAAATTGCGCCCCTAGTATTAGAAATAGTGGGAATTCACATTTGGGTTTTAAAAATTCAATTTTGAGCCTGAGTCTTGTTTCTTTAGAAAAAGTATACATTTTTTTATTTCTAATCAATTATTATTTGTGAATGAATGATTAAAAAAATGATTATGATAGAGATGAGTTTTCTTTAATCACCACTAGCTGGACACGTAAATACCCATTCAGCAAATTAGAACCACACTTATCATTTCCTTGTTAATCAAATCCCCTGGATATCTGTGTGTCCTAACATCAAAACAGATATCTAACCCGATCAAATACATCATGCTCTTCAACTGAATTCATGTTTCAGATCAAATCCACCATATGTTTTTGAACGAACCGACTGCTTAAATCTTCAAATCATAAGTGTTGCAGGCAATTGAGTCCTCTTGGTAAATTTACTTTCAATCCAATGTTCTGTGTTTGTTGTATAAGTTATACACTATTAACCACAATATATACTCTCAATTTCAATTAATCCAAAGCCATGAATACACGTCTCTATACATCCCCAGTTTCTATATCATGATTCATCAACACAATACCACAACCAGAACCAGATCAACATCATAAACACATGCACACACACAGTTTTGCACTTAGAAACTAAAATTATAGAATTTCAGATGAATAAATAAAAATATAGAAAATTGAGAAAATAGAAGAGAAGATATAGATCGAAGATTTTGGTTGGGCTTGCATTGGAGTCAGAGAGTTAGGGGAGTTGTCGGGGCTGTGGTCGTAGCAACAGGTGTTTAATGTTGCCGGCGAAGGGGTGGTGAGCTCGCCGGAGTCATGTAGAAGAAGAGGGGGAGGATTTGGGATTTAAGGATTCATCTCAAATTTGGGATTTCCACTTGGTTCTAGTCGAGAGAGCGAGAGATATAGAGTGAGTGGAGAGAGAGAGTTGAATTTGTAAATTTGGAATTTCAATTTTGGGTATTTGACTCTAATCTTTATTGGAATCTAGATGGGTACGGGTAAAAGAGGGAAAAAGATAGGGGTTAGGGGTATTGGGCTTTAGATTTGGGCTTTGCACTTTATTTCGGCTTAATTTGTTAATGGCCATGAACACTGTATAGTAAATAAGACTGTATAGTAAATAAGAGTTTGTTGCCATAACTTGGATTATACTCCAAAAATGTTTTTGTAAATTTAGTTTAGTTCTGTAAATATTTTTGAAATATTAAAATAATCCAATGACACATTTATCCATTATTAGTCCTAAAATCTATAAATTTCATATTTTAATAGATTATATTTTGAGACAAATGATTTAATTGATATTATTTTAATACTAGGTGGGGCGCAATTAGGACACTCGTCCATTTTGTGATCATCTACTCAATTTTACGTGCTCATTATTCTCAGGTGGGTGAAATTATTATATTCGAAATAAAAGTATATGATATATGTTCTTTGAGACAGAAATATTTTTAACCCAACTTGAATTATCGTGGATGGAATATGGATAGTGTTTTATACGCACATAATAGCGTTTCGTATGCACATAAGCGTTTTGTATACACGTACTAGAATATGTCCAATGCATAGTTCAAAATGTATTTTAGAATCAGAATAAGAGTACCCTAAATCCACTATTCATGCGATATATTTCTGTTGGACAAATAGAAAGAAATGCTCGTGTTCCCCCACCACTAAGTACGTTTTAAGAGTGCTCACCCCACATTTTAAAATATTTTCAGGTTAGTGAACTGGGAGCGGCGCGATGGAAATCGGGGTGGACTTTCTCAAGATATTTTTGTTACTTGACCTTAACTTTTGCACTTGTTGCTTAAACTATTTTGAATTTAATATTTTGTGTTTGTTAGTGATTTTGGACTAACTTAAGCTGGTGGTTTGCTATTATAGTTTTATAAATATTAAGAGTGTGAATTTTATATTTTTGAACTTATGAGTTACTTTTTGAAACGAACGTAGAGTTTATAAAATGCAGGTACTTTGTTCTGAGTACATATATTTTTGAAAAATATATCATTTTTGTTCTATTTTCTTCTTAGAATTTCTAGCAAGATTCCTTTAGAAAAAAAATTTAATATTATTATTAGAATCATTTTCCGCTTTAAAAGGACAGAAAGAGTAACATTTTAAATTATATAATTTAGAGTGTTACAATTGTTCTTGCTTCTGTTCTTGCCATATTCAAGAACACTTGCATGCAGTATCTTTAATCACACTTAGCACGGATTGTAATTTTTCAATATACATATAAATATAATACTACCTTTTTCTCATCAATGACTAATTATAATAGATAAATAACAATGTAGTTAATTTCCCTTGCGTTTATTCAAATGACTATAGTATGCCCTAATACATATACCTTATCAAGTATTTAAAATTTGCACCATATATAATATTCGTACGGTTAATTTGCGGGGAAAAAAAAAAGAGTTGCGTATAATGTTGAGAGGCTAACCCGTATTATTGAAAGACTAAGAAATAATTCAGTTACCTGCTCGGTTGCTTTGAATTAAGTTTGGGACAGATTTGGGTGAGACCGTCTCATACATGAGACGGGTCAATACTCACATACGGGGATCATTATTTATGGGTGAATGTATCATTAACTCACATGTGAGTATCATTATTTATACCCGCATGTGAGTATCATTATTTATGAGTGAAGTATCATTAACTCACATGTATCATTATTTATGGGTGAAGTATCATTATTTATGGATGAAGTATCATTAACTCACATGTATTGATCCATCTCATGTATGAAGAAGAAATTAAACATGCACACTACAAAAAATTGATGTTTTAACCACACATATAAATGTGGCTAAAAATATACTTAATTATGTGTAAGCATAAATGTTTACCCACACATAATATAAATGTTAACATGTGTCCCTATATTTCCGTAGAAAAAGATTTTTACCCACACATATATATAAGTGTGGATAAATAAAAAAGTATTACCTACACATATATATGTCACTAAAAATATAAATTATATGTATCTAAATATGTTTGCCACATGTGCATTGATGATGTGGCACTACATCATCCAACATGGCACATGACATATAATGACACGTGTCATGTATGTGATAGTTTTTATGTGTGGGTAAAATTATAACTTATGTGTGGGTATTTTTTTAATTTAATAATATTTAAAATAATTATTATTTTTAAATATAAAATATGTATTCTATGTGGATGTTAATATTTATATTTTTAAATTACAATACAATTTATAGCTAAAACTACACATCGTATTCTTTTTGGTCAATAACCATAAAATGAAAATAATATTGTAATACCCCAAAATTTTATTATCTAAATTTACTAAGGAATATACATCTAATAGTTAGAATAAGTGAAATATCCAAAACTTATATGTAAAAGAATAGTCTATGTTACCCTTAAGAGTAAGCTAGGAAAAAAAAAAAATAGACCGTTATAGATCCCCTTCTAGGTGATGTGAATCGTTTAGTAGATTAGAGATACCCAAGATATTCTTGTGTTTTACTGAGAATCCTAGATACTTACGTATTTTGTTTAATTGAAATTTATTTTGCATACAGCTATAATATTTAATTAGTGTGACATAAATATATGCATATGCAATTAATTAAATAATATTTACATATATGTTGGAATTTAAAAAAAAACGTAATATATATAGTATATTATATTTAGATATGTATACCTTCTCTTCTAGGATTAGGTGTAAATTTTAATTAAATCATGACATACGTGTCATTAAGAAGAAGAAATAGCTAGGCTTATGTGTCCTCAACATATAATTGTAAGTGTGACTCTTAATTTTTAAAAATTTAAATAATTGGGAAATATAATTGTAGTGCATAAAATTTGAATATCATTACACCATGTTCTCTCACATCATATTCAAAGGAGAAGTGGCTCTCATTAACAAATAGGTTTCGGTAAGATAATTTTTGTTTTCATTCTTAATTTAGTTTAATTTATAAATTCAAAATACTTGTCCCAACAAAAGTAAAAACTAATATATATATATATATATATATATATATATATATAAGATTCGACTACTGAAGGTAATCTTTGTTTCTTTTTTCTTAGTTTAATTTCATAAAATTCAAATCCTGGATTAGGATTACAAAATGTCTAATTGGTATTCAAATGTAAAATTTAAATCCCACAATTTATTTTTATAGCATATTATTATTATTATTATTATTATTATTATTATTATTATTATTATTATTATTATTATTATTATTATTATCAATATTATTATAGAGAATTCATACAAATTCTATTCATGTTAATTAACCATGAATCATATGTTAGAATTTGGAATCACTGTATCTTATTAACATGAGAACATTTATTAGAGTTTAATATTACTCATAATAAGTTCCAGTATTTAAACTTCCTAAATGACATGTTGGTCTATGAAGTACGTGTGTAGTCTTGATATATGAAGAATTAAACATAGCTTCAGTTAAATCTTAAGTTGGTTTAGTAGTTAATTTTGTAATTATATATATATATATATGCATATGTAATAGTTATAATATTAATTTGATAACAATATAAATTACGTAATTGATTGAGAATAACAATAATAGCCAATCTATATCTATTAATTTCATTTGCCTCTGCCTGCAAAGATGGATACGAATTAGGTAGATTTAGATTTATTGGCCCTTCGTGATGTTTATTCTTATCATTTAATTGATATAAATGATTAAACAGCTTAAGTATCACTTCACTGAACTAAGTAAAATTTAAATGAATTTGTATCATATTAGAGATATATATAGTTTATATATGGGTTGTAAATATTAATATATTAAGTTTTAATATATTCTTACTATTAAAAATCAAGGACTAATTATTATTGTTGTTGTTCAATTCTGAATTTATTGCAAATAAGATCTTTCCTCTGTTCGAACATTCATTGTGAAAATATTATTTTGTTAATTAAAATGGTTTAATAGAAGTAAATAGTATAAATTGTAGATCTCAATTTGCTATAATTACAGAGTTTAAAACCCAGAAGCCACTAAATAAAATAAATAGAAACTTAATTTCAAATGGAGCTTAGGGATGGATTGAGTTTTGATATGGGTCATTTAGTTAAACTAAGCAAAATCTGGTTATTGTAGGCCTAGAAGAGCTAGCAGAACCCGAGCAAAACCAACCCAAAATCTAAAAGCTTATCTGTGTTACAGATTTTTATCCAGGTGGGCTATTATATTTTTGCAAATTGTATCTTTCGAGCTATTAAGCTCTGCTTTGTTAAAATTGCATATGTGACTATCTGTGTTAAATATTTACGTGCTACTGTATGTTGTCGGAGTCTCATAAACCAGCACTGTGTCAATGTGAGTAGCTACAGTATGCATGCATTATTTGTCCTGCCCTACTCCTTGTCGGTGAGACAAAAATGAAACACTTATGGGTTATACTCATTGGGTATACTTGGCCATACTCAACTTTACGCGTGGTGATGTAGTACGGGTTGCGGGCAGTGACTGGTTACCCTCTTAAGCGCTTCACGATAAAATATTTTGGTGAACTTAGGTTGCTTTAAATTTTAAAACCTCCTAAGCTTCACTACCTGCATGAACACAGATAGATTACTTTAACAAAATGATTTGCATAACTTGAATTGTAAAAATTTGCCCACTGAGTGCACTAGTACTCAGCCCAAATATTTTCAAATATTTTTCAGGACTGGCGCGTGGAGGTGACGATGCTGAGAAATGGGCTTTTGTTGTTTATGTATTTTCCCATTGTCTCTTTTTGTTAAATATTCTGTTGATAATGAGATCTCCGCGCTTGTAATATCCTTTTGTTAAACACTAAGAGCTCTGATCTTGGTGTTATGATTATGTATATATTATTATACAGAATGTTTGATTATTCTGAGTCTTCTGTTGAGATTTTATTAATCAGGTTACCCCCTTTCTTTCCCGCTTCTTAATTCCAACCCCCGTGGCGTCCATTTCCACGGTCTTTCGGGACCGGGGCGCTACAGAGTGGTGTTAGAGCAGGCTGCAACTCTGCAGACCTCTTGGGTCATCTTTCATTTGTGAGTCGTAAATTCTTGTGTGATATTATATAAGCCCTCAGCTCATCACTCACGCAACAGCCTAAAGGTACGCATGCTTTTATGCGGATATTAATTTTAAAAGTTACATTAATGTTGAATGTTATGTTTCTTTGGAAATGAAAGATTAGGATTCTCCATGTTGATGGGAATTCCTCGAAAGATTTATTTTTATGCTGATCGCATACTCTGATTAACTACGTTGATTGCGTACTCTGTTGCTATGTTGATAGCACACTGGTTTTGACATATGTCTGTGAGCATACCGTTTATCTATGCCTTGTGTATACTTGTGACATTTGGAATATGCAGAATGCATATTATTGAATTGTGATAGATGAAAAGTGTTTGTTATATATACTCTAGAATGAGAACGAGAACTTGGAAGCTTGATAACATAAGATTATTAGCCTAGTTGCTGAACCTAGGCTGGACTTGTAAACACTTATGAGATTGTTACGAACATAGTTAAACTGAGGAAACCTTTCATTTTGATGACTGAATGTATGATGGCCATAGACGATTGTGCGATGCAGTAGGGTCATGTTTGGTAATTTGTTGTTAGATCAACTTGGCACCTTTTGTACATATGGAATGTTGTCTTCTCTTGATATGTTTATCCCAATGACACGTGTAAGAAGAGATCGGAATCTACCACCCTAGGGAGCTAAGGAGATAGCATGTGCTATGAATAGAAAAATAAAAGCAAGAAATACTCCAATATTTTTATAGTGGAACAAGAGATTTTTAGCGACTGATATATATCATACCAATCAAGATAGAGATGGAGTCAAACAAGCTAGTTTATCTATACGTACGAGTTATGGTGTATCTATGTGGAATACTTATCTCGGTCACGACGGATCGAGAAACCTGATTCACATCAACATTCAGTCAGAAAAACTATGGATATGAAATTGAGCTTCACACATAAGCAAATAGCTAAATCGAATGAGCGATACAAAATAAGAGATACAGACTTCAAGAAGTCATCTTAGATGAGAACACAAGCTAGAAAATGTTCTACAATTATCTATAGACAATGAGAAAAGCGCAGTGAAAATAAAGGATGCATGATGTGTTAAATGTATCGATCCTAATAAAGTATGTGTTTGTCCCGGACCATATGCTCAAGAACGGCGAGTTGATCTTGTGCGTACATATAACAGACGATAGGAGCCTCGCTAGATAGAACCATCAAGATCAAGCAACATAGGAACTTGGAAACAAGGTGTGATGATGACTTGATCTTATGGGTTGACATAAGACTTTCATGATATAAGTAATTCTAATAGGTGCTCTAAGTGTATTATTTTTTTCTTGTTTACCTAGCTTCTGTGCATCCATGTACACTTTGATCGAGTATTTTGATTGAGCTTTGTTTCTTTGATAGTTAAAGGGATGAATCCCTGCTTCTTTTGAGAGATTCTCCATTACCTTAAGTCTCGATCTATGGATGGGTCTTATTTGTTTATCTGTTCATTTTTATAACTTTCAATCATCATATGAAGGAGTATAGTTGTTATTTGTTTGTTCCGTCCTATGAAGAGGACTTAGTTGGTTTTCTTTTGGCCTATAAAGAGGTCTATTTTCTTGTTGATATCAGTTTACCTCTTTCTTCGTCTATGGATGAGCATCTTGATTCATTCTAGGTTTCATTTCCTTCCTATAAGCCATTATTAGACGGAGATTTGCTCTAGCTATATAATGTATGCTGCTTGATTTTCTGAAATGCATAACCTACTCTTGGATCTATAGGATTTCTTTCATACTATTCTTGATGCTTTTCCATTGATTTATGTCTCTTAATTCATTTCTCTTTTTAATTAACTCTCTATCCCTCGTTTATTGCCTATTTTTCGGGATCAGATCATTACACCAAACAAAGTTGAAGCCATTAATAATTGGTCTGAACCAATAGATCCTTTAGAAGTACATAGATTTCTGGATCTTACAGGAGACTATCATAGATTTGTTGAAGAATTATCAAAGATAGCCTCTCCTATGATACACTATGTAGGAAGACGTAGTCTTTAAGTATATACATAAGCTAGTAAACAGAGTTTTCAAGAGTGTAAGAAGAAGTTGATAATGACTTCCGATATAGACTCAATTCGACTCTTAAAATCATGTTGAATTGTAAAAATTTAACAAAATGATTTGCATAACTTGAATTGTAAAAATTTGCCCACTGAGTGCACTAGTACTCAGCCCAAATATTTTCAAATATTTTTCAGGTCAGTAGGCTGGCGCGTGGAGGTGACGATGCTGAGAAATGGGCTTTTGTTGTTTATGTATTTTCCCATTGTTTCTTTTTGTTAAATATTCTGTTGATAATGAGATCTCCGCGCTTGTAATATCCTTTTGTTAAACACTAAGAGCTCTGATCTTGGTGTTATGATTATGTATATATTATTATATAGAATGTTTGATTATTCTGAGTCTTCTGTTGAGATTTTATTAATCAGGTTACCCCCTTTCTTTCCCGCTTCTTAATTCCAACCTCCGTGGCGTCCATTTCCACGGTCTTTCGGGACCGGGGCGCTACAAATATCAAGACCATAAATAAAGATTTTCTACATATAGCGAACCAATCATAAAAAGTGAAATCATATATGAAAAACATATATCTCCTCCAAAAATATAATAGACAACAAAGATTTAATGTTCTCCAAACTATTGACGTTCACAAAAAAAAAATAGAACAACCACTGTAATATAATATTTAGAATCACAGAAGCATATACTGTTTTAGCATTAATATTATTCTCCCTGCCCATGCTTATCAATTAAGTTGGACAAAATCTCATTAAAATATTTAGCATAAAAAGGACTCACAGATCAACTCAAAACCACTTAATTAGTTATGGCATTTTTTTTTTACCTTCAATTCATTCGATTTGCACAAAATTATGTGTTTATGAATAGTGGATGCATGGATTAGTATTTATGTAGATCAATTACCGAACGTAGAATAAATAATACATAATGCAACCCTCAATAAAATTTAATCAAATTAAAGAGTAGGTAAGTTCTAGCCTCTAAGGGTTGAATTAGTTAAATTATAATGTCATATATATACATTATCTATCTAACTATTATTAAATAATGATACATTTTTCAATAATTCTTGTCACTGTACTATATCCTATTTCTCCAAAATTCATTTATCAATGTGTCGATGCTACAATTATATATATGTCGAAAGTTAACGATTCTTTGTTCTTTTTAAAAATAGAAATAAAAATAATTTTGCTTTTATGATTTTGATGAATAATACATTAATCTAAAAAAATGATTTTCAAGTTACATAATTAAGTGTTGTTGATTGTTTTTTTTTTGTTCTTCTTCTTCTTCTTCTTCCTTTTTTTTTATTTATTTATTTTAGTAGAAACACTATTTACTAACAATTAATTCTTTGTAGCTTAAAGTTAAGCCATCATTTTCATTTAAAACTTGTTCTTAAAAATTGATCTGTGAAATATTATGAATTGAGCGAAATAAAAGAATAAAATTGAGATTTCTAAAATTTCAATGTAAAAGTGATGAGGTTAGGTTTAGGTATTTAGCTGCATGCAGCAAGCTCTATACGATCAAACCCATATTCAAGAATTATTATTATGTTTTTTTTGAGCAAGAATAATTTAATTATTAGTTGTTATGCTAATTGTTAGCGTTCAGAACTTCGGATGCTTATATGTAAGAGATGAAAAAACATAATATCGCATATAAAACTAATTAATTCCAAAATAATTTATCCTTAAGCACTGTGTTAATGTCTCATTTCACCTTTCACTATATATCAAATTTAGTAATTTTTCTTTCATTTTTATTTTTATTGTACTTAAATTAGTTTAACTTTTAGAATGGGTAATTGTTGATGATTGTAACTAATTATTTTATAGAACTTAATTTTTCATTTTTAGTAGAAGCGTCAGATAATTATAGTTAACTATTTTAAAAGAAACGTAATTGATGGGGTTACTATAATTATACAAATTAACTACTTTACTTTAAAACAGTCAAACCTAATGCGCTTTAGACTTAGTAAAGTTTACTTGCCAATGTTATAGAGAGATCAGATGTCACGGTAACGTTCATCTGACTTCATTGAAGCCGTCAGATGTCACAGTAACCTATATATATATAAGTCGAACTTGCTCAGTAAACTTCCAAATCTCAGTAATTAGTTTTTTTTAATATATATATTTTGCATGCCATGTTTATAATTAATTTCATACGTGGAAAATTAATTACTTAACAAGTACAAATTTGCCAATATTATTGGCTTCTCGAATATTATATAGGATGAAGGACATGTTTCAAAGTAGATTTCATGAATTGAAATTTTACTGCTATATATAAATATTGAAAAGTTATGAAATAACTTAGACCACGTCCTAAATATTGATGTATTAGGTATGGTGGGCGGATAAAATCCTCTAGTCCACTTTTCATGTCCCACTATAAAATTTAATATTTTAAAACTGTTTATTAAAAAAATAAATTTTATTATAGTATTACAAATCATAATCATCATTTATCGTTATAAATTAAATTTTTTAAAAATCATATACCCTACTTTTGGAATAATCAACCATATTAATAAAATAAGAAATAAATATTAAAAATAAATATAAACCCTAATTGGATGGAATAAACCCTAAATAATAATCATAAAATTAAACTAAGCCGTAACAAATTGAAATTGAAGAAAAAAATTGATGAAAATCGAATAAAAATCAAAATGGGACACTAAATGTGATAGAAAAAAGTGGGATAGAAGATTTCATTTGTATGGGGAGATGTGTGTTGACGATTTCGACACAAAACATTTAAAATAAAATAATCGAATTAACTAAGGAAGGAAATATTTATAGACAAGAGTTGTAATTTTTGCTATAAAAGGGAGTGTCTCTAATGCAGAATTTTCCATCACAAGTAAAAGAAAAGAAACACAAGTACGTACGTACATAATTAATTAATTAATTAAAATGGAGAAGATAGGTTTGGGTTTGTGCAGCATTTTTGTAATAATGTGGATGGCATACGCAGCTGATCCAAGCCCCCTTCAAGATTTCTGCGTGGCTGTTCCTGATGCCAACGCTGCTGGTAATTCATATATAATTATAAATTGTATATTTATATGTAATGCATGTATGAATTAGGTAGTACTGTGATGTGCAGTTATCGTGAACGGGAAGATCTGCAAGAACCCGAACATGGTGGTGGCCGATGATTTCCTGGCGCAGGGTTTAAACAAGGCCGGAAACACGTCTAATCCGTTAGGATCCTTTGTGACTCCGGTGAATGTTAACCAGCTTCCAGGGCTGAACACTCTGGGTGTTTCATTGGCTCGAGTGGACTTTGCACCCTACGGCATCAACCCACCCCACACGCACCCGCGTGCTACCGAAGCATTCCTGCTGGTGGAAGGCACTCTCTATGTGGGCTTCGTCACATCAAATCCGGCCGATCCTGCGCAGAAGAACAAGCTCTTCACTAAGTACTTGTATCCCGGAGATGTGTTCGTGTTCCCCCAGGGTCTCATCCACTTCCAGTTTAACGTCGGCAAAACCAACGCCGTCGCATTTGCCAGCTTCGGCAGCCAACTCCCCGGAACCATTACCATTGCCAACGCCGTCTTCGGCTCCGACCCGCCCATCAATCCCGATGTCTTGGCCAAGGCATTCCAGCTTGAGAAGAACATTATTGATTACCTCCAGGCCCAGTTCTGGTGGAACATCAACTAATTCATTATGCTTCTTCATTTTCATCACTCCTCAACAATCAATTAATTAACAACCTACCTATATAAGATGGATCATATATATAATCTGTCTTTTTATTTCTTTCAATAAATCGTTGGGGAGGAATCAGTTTCATTTCTTACTTATTACGTACGTACACCTGCTTAACTTGGAAAGCTTTTGTATTTCTCATGAATTATATGTAATATTGTGATGATGCAATAATAAGCTCTTTGAGCTAGTGTTTGGATTTGGCCAAATAAATTATTCATGTATTAATTTTCGGTTTTCGACCATTTTATGTATGATTGATCATTGGTCTCTCTAACACATTCGAAGTTGATGATGCTTACTTCGATTAGTTAATTATTAGAATACAAAAAATAATAAAGTATTAAATAATATAAGATAACCAATCTCCATATATGATAATATGTGTGTGTGTGTGTAATGTCATGATCATGCAATAATTAGCTCCTCGATCGAGCTAGTGTAGGCTAAATAATATCTTCATGTTTTATATATAATATATGATTCGGTGTTTAAATATGTGATTGCTAGCGCTAATTTTATTAGATAGAAACATTAAAAATATATATGACTGCATCAAAGTAGACTCCTTGTACCAACATACATACAGTATAATTTCCGGCTACTTGTAGCATAGTTGTATATAGGACTTCCATATATGGCTGACAAATAAAAAATCCCTTTTTAACGAATGTATTTATTTTCTGACGTAGAAATTGATTTTTATCTGCTTAATATATAACCTTCCTTAATATATACTAATAATACACCTATGCGATGCACGGGCTGAGATATATGAATAATTTAAAATAAATAGTTTGTATAAATAAAATGATGAGTCCACAACAAGTCTTGAAGAATCAAACCCGGAGCTGCAACTAAGAGTTGAAGATGGAGTTAAATGCAGCCATGATATTGTTACAATTGAAGAAGAAGATCAAAGCTTGAAGAATAATACATGCCAATCACATATGCATGAAGATCGAGGTAAAAAGAAGATCAACGTGCATGGTGAGTTTGGGAAGCTGAAGATCGGACCTTGTACTATTTTCAAACCATGGTTCGAAGTTAGAAGCTTAATACCCGTCCAGAAGACAATTTCACGTTAGGCGTGATCACGCCTAAGCCGAAATTTGCTGACGAGCATGCAGAATAATTAAATCATGATGGGCCGTCATGATTAATTATTTGGAGTCCAATTTGAAGGCCCAAAGTTGTTGGGTTATTATATCTATTAGATAGTGTAACGCCCCGGTCCCGGGAGAAGGGCAGGGGACCGGTGCGCTAAAAATATGGGCAGCATAACCTCTATAAATGGATCAATCCACGCTTTTAAAGCGTATGAAATGACTCAAACCAGATACCATGACTCTTAGGATGAACCCAAGAAAGAATAACAAAGGCAAACTTCAATGTAAATAATAACAGTTCAAAGGTTAACTGTTAATAGGTTAGGCATAAAAAAAAGCCAGACTGATGTCTGTCCAAATACTTAAAGTAAAGAGATGCCAGGCTCCCGCCTGTCGTGAAAGCAATATAAAGCCAGGCTTTTGCCTTGACATGAAAAACAATGTAAAGCCAGGCTTGCGCCTGTCTGAGTAAGGAAAGTAAATAAATGCCAGGCTTTCGCCTGTCAGGAACAGAAAGTAAACGGGATTCGGAGAACCGAACACTCCGTAACAATAAAGAAAATGGGATTCGGAGAACCGAACACTCCATAACAGTAAAGAAAATGGGATTCGGAGAACCGAACACTCCATAACAGTAAATAAAATGGGATTCGGAGAACCGAACACTCCATAACAGTAAAGAAAATGGGATTCGGAGAACCGAACACTCCATAACCGTAAATAAAATGGGATTCGGAGAACCGAACACTCCATAACAGTAAATAAAATGGGATTCGGAGAACCGAACACTCCATAACAATAATCAGAGTAAGCGGACAAAAACGCAGTGCATTTATTCAGACACAAAAGGTAACCATGTTCTCAGTTGGACTCCACACATAAAAGAAACATATACATCAAAAGATAGCCCTTCAGCCTTAGCACAACCGTCCACCATCCCGCAGCTCATCCTGAAAATATTTGAAAAGATTTGGGCGTGAGTACTAATGCACTCAGTGGGTACTTTTGAGAAAAACCTTCAGAATCATTTTATAAAATAGAATATCCAATCATATTGAGAGCATATCATGGAAAGCTTTTAAAGTAGAAAATTTGCGAATTCCATGTATACTAAATCATTTTAGTTCCATCATTGCGCGCAACTCTCCCCTAGAACGCTTACGGTGAGTCGGTTCGTGTACACAACCCGGCTGCTTAAGGTTGGACACTGCCCTGTTTGCTTGGGGCTCGATATCGTGAACCATTGTAGTTTCGTCACCAAAAACAGTAGTAAGACTTACATGAGTCAGGAGAGCACATCAAATACAGTCATGAGTTGGATATTCAATCATATTCATTTTATAAATATCAGGGCTTAATAACCCGAAACATATTTTTATATAATAAAAACCCACCTGGTAATCTGAGCTAGATCTAGATTCTGATTCTGATCTCAACTAGAAGTCTCCTTCTTCTGTGCCTACAAGATTATCCGGCAACTTAGTTTCGATGAATGACTACCATTATGTCAAAATCTAACCTTTCTTAGCTATGAAGTAAATATTATAATATCTACTATCTTAATACGCAGCACCCGGATCATCAAAATATTTTGACTCTTAAGGGAACTTTACTCAGGGCATTTTTATAAAGAAAAACCGTTTAGGAAGTTTTGGCATACGGGGTGGTCAAACCCGTATCCTAAAATTAATTCGGTACAAATAAATTCATACCGCAAGATCTGCCCATTGGAAAAATATGAAACTTTAAATAAAAATACTATATTTTGACACGGAACAACTTTTGAGTTTAAAAATACGATAGGGCTATCCACGAAGGATAGATCTGAAAAAGACTACAATTTAATAATCGGATACCCAAAATATACCCGAAATTAAAAAGTGACAACATGGAAAATGTATATAAATATACATAGAACATAAAACCCTAAAGACACTTTTTGATTCGATGACCCGAAAGAGTCACCGATTTGAAAGGTGGTGGCGACTTTTGGCGGCGGTCACGATGATTTTCCATCGTGATCGTCCGTCGTGTCATCATTTCAATCACGTATTCGTGATCTATGCGTTGACACCTTCAAAATGACTATTTCGGAAATGAAATAGGAAACTAGAGACGTACCTTCTCTAGAAGCTGCTCGGCGTTTCGATTTTGAAAATGAATGAAAAATGAAACCTTAACCTCCTATTTATAGAAGAAAAATAAATAGGATAATATTTCGAAAAAGAAATTGGATAATGACGGATGTGCCTTAGTTATCCAAATCTATTACCTTTCACCCTAAAATTGTGCCAAGTGTTCATTTGAACTCGAAATTGGAAAATTCAAAGTTTGGCACGATGCTTGAAAATTTTTCTATCAACCCAAGAAAAATATCAGAACATATTTTTTAAGCAATTTTTGACCAAAAAAAATTTTAATAGATTTCCCTGGCTGCGATTTTCCTTTATTTGAGTCCTTTAAGGACCCAACTTCTTACCTAAATTACCCTCAGGTAACATAAGTTGAGTAAAACCCCTCTAAAATATTTCGGGGTATTACATTCTACCCTCCTTAATAAAAATTTCGTCCCGAAATTTGCGTACCTCTATAGGGTAAATCAGGGTACAACTCCTTGATTCTGCTTTCAAGCTCCCAGGTAGCTTCCTCTCTCCCATGGTTATTCCATAGGACTTTCACCAGTGATATCTGTTTGTTCCGTAATTTTTGGACCTTTTGGTCAAGAATAGCCTCTGGTTTTTCTTCATATGATAAATCCTGATTCAGGACTATCTCTTCATTCTTTATAACGTGTGTAGTATCAAACACGTACTTTCTCAACATTGAGACATGAAAAACATTATGAACCTCAGCTAGACTTGGCGGTAAGGCTAGTCTATAAGCTACCTCTCCAACTCGTTCAAGAATTTCAAATGGTCCAATATACCGTGGTTTCAATTTTCCTCTTTTGCCAAAACGTATAATTCCTTTAGTAGGAGATATTTTGAGAAAGACCTTATCTCCAACATTAAAATACAGATCCTTTCGACGTTTATCTGCATAGGCTTTTTGTCTATCTTGGGCCTCCTTCATTCTCATTCTTATCTTATCAATTATTTCGATTGTTATCTGAACAATCTCAGGGCCTAATATCTTTCTTTCACCCACTTCATCCCAATAAAGTGGTGATCTACATTTTCGGCCATACAATGCTTCATATGGTGCCATTCCAATGGTTGCCTGATAACTGTTGTTATAGGCGAACTCTACTAAGGATAAAACATTTTCCCAGCTTCCACCTCTATCAGTTAAAACTCCTCTGAGCATATCCTCTAGTATTTGTATTGTCCTTTCTGATTGTCCATCAGTTTGAGGATGGAAAGCTGTACTGAAATTTAGTTGTGTTCCCATGGCATCTTGGAGACTTATCCAGAATCTAGAAGTAAATCTGGTATCTCGGTCAGAGGTGATCGAGACAGGTACTCCGTGTAATCGCACAATCTCCTTCACATAGAGTTGAGCCAACTTATCTAGTCCAAGTGTCATCTTGATTGGCAAAAAGTGCGCGGATTTGGTCAATCGATCAACAACGACCCATATCGCAGTGTTTCCTCGCACTGACTTTGGTAATCCTACTATAAAATCCATGTTGATATGTTCCCATTTCCATTCTGGGATTTCAAGTGGTTGTAATAATCCTGATGGTCGTTGATGTACCGCCTTTACTTGCTGACAAGTTAAGCATCGTTCAACAAATGAGGCCACTTCTCTCTTCATATTTCGCCACCAGAAGTTTCTCTTCAAATCTCTATACATCTTTGTACTTCCAGGGTGAGCGGTATATGGAGTATCATGAGCTTCCATCATGATTTCATTCTTTAACTCTTCATTGTGGGGCACACATATTCTTCTTTCGTACATGAGAGCATTATCATTTGCTTCAGCCAATCCTTTTGAATCCTCAGATCTTACTTTCAATCGCATCTTCTCCAAAAATTGATCCCCTCTTTGTGCCTCCACAATTCGTTTCCTTAAATCGGGTTTAGCTATTAAAGTAGCTATAAGTCCTTTAGTAGAGTCTGGTGGTTGAACCAACTGTAACTCTAGTCTTTGAAATTCTTCAATTAACCTTTCTTCTTGTGTTAGGAAACAACCTAACTCTGCTTTGGTTTTTCGGCTAAGGGCGTCTGCTACAACATTTGCTTTACCGGAGTGGTAGAGAATGGTACAATCATAATCCTTAACTAATTCTAGCCACCTTCTCTGCCTCATGTTTAAATCCTTCTGTTCAAAGAAGTACTTAAGACTCTTATGATCAGTATAGATTTCACATCTGACACCGTATAAATAATGCCTCCAAATTTTCAAGGCATGTACCACAGCTGCAAGCTCTAGGTCATGGGTAGGATAATTTAACTCATGTGGCCTGAGCTGGCGAGATGCATAAGCAACGACTCTCTTGTCTTGCATTAGCACACACCCTAGCCCTAGCTTAGACGCATCTGTAAAGATAACAAATCCTTCATTTCCTTCTGGTATAACCAATACTGGAGCTGTGGTCAGTCTTTTCTTAAGTTCTTGGAAATTCTTCTCACATTCCTCAGTCCAAATAAACTTAGTCTTCTTTTTCAACAATTGTGTCATTGGTCTTGCCAATTTAGAAAATCCTTCAATAAATCTTCTATAGTAGCCTGCCAACCCTAAGAAACTTCTTATCTCATGTGCACTAGAAGGTGACTTCCAGTTACTTACTGCTTCAACCTTAGCAGGATCTACTTTGATTCCTTCTGATGACACAATATGGCCAAGGAACATTACCTCACTGAGCCAAAATTCACACTTGCTAAATTTGGCATATAATTTCTCCCTCCTCAATGTTTCCAAAATTATATGTAGATGTTCTTGGTGTTGTTCCTCACTTTTGGAATAGATAAGAATATCATCTATAAACA
Organism: Perilla frutescens; assembly: GCA_026008535.1. Lineage (NCBI taxonomy): Eukaryota > Viridiplantae > Streptophyta > Magnoliopsida > Lamiales > Lamiaceae > Perilla > Perilla frutescens. The sequence continues at coordinate 20,826,160 of BRKX01000016.1, read as the reverse complement.
CAAGAACAAAGTTATCCAGATATTGATGAAAGACTCTGTTCATCATATCCATGAACACAGCAGGTGCATTAGTCAACCCAAATGGCATCACTAAGAATTCATAGTGGCCGTAACGTGTTCGAAATGCTGTCTTAGGCACATCTTCTTTTCTTATCTTCAATTGGTGATAACCTGAACGTAAATCAATCTTTGAAAATACGTTAGCTCCTCTTAGTTGGTCAAACAAGTCATCGATCCTTGGCAAGGGATACTTATTCTTAACTGTCACCTTATTCAACTCCCTATAGTCTATGCACATTCGCAATGTACCATCCTTCTTTTTAACAAAGAGAATAGGCGCTCCCCAAGGTGAGACACTGGGTTGTATGAAACCTAAGTCCAACAGCTCTTGTAGTTGTACCTTCAGTTCTTGCAACTCATTAGGGGCCATTCTATATGGTGCCTTAGATATTGGAGCTGCTCCTGGTTCCAAGTCAATGGTAAATTCAGTTTGCCTATCGGGCGGTAGCCCTGGTAGGTCCTGTGGAAAAACATCCTTGTATTCCCGAACGATAGGGACTTGATCTATCGTTACTCCCTCTTTCTCTTTTCCTACTAGGTTAACCAGAAAAGCATGGCAACCTTCTTTTCTCATTAGCTTTATAGCTTTCAGGGCTGAAACAACTGGTATCTTCAAACCCATTCTTGCTCCAAAGAAAATTACCTTTGGTTCTCCTGGTTTCTGGAATATAACTTCTCTCTCATGACAACGTATAGTTGCATACGTTGCAGTTAGCCAATTCATTCCCAAGATTATATCAAAATCCTTCATGTCAATTACATATAAATCCGTGATGAAAATCTTTTTGTTAATCTCGAGTTCCAAATTCAGGCATATTCTATTGGCTATCACAGTTTTTCCAGAAGGGATGCTAACTTCTAAGGCATTAGTAGCATCTACTTGTCTAAGTTTTAATCTTTGACTAGCCTTTTCTGAAATAAAAGAGTGTGTAGCTCCAGTATCAAATAAAGCGAGCACAGGTATATTAACCATGTTAATCATACCTGCCAAATTTTCTGGAGCTCGCTCTGCCTGCTGTTGCTGAAGTGCATAAGTCCTGGCTGGCTGTAGGGCACGTTGTCCTTGGTCTGGCTTAAAATTTCCTCTCTGATTTTGCCTTAAGTTTCCACCCTGATTAGGCCTAGAATTGTTCCCTTGATTAGGCCTCTGATTTATATTCCCATCTTGTGCTGGTCTAGGAGGAAAACCTGTATTTCCTTTACTCCTAGGACAATCTCGAGCAAAATGTCCCGGTTGATGATAGAAGAAACATCCATCTGTATTCCTCATACACTTTCCTGAATGAAACTTCCGGCAGATAGGGCAGGGAGTCCTATTTCCTTGTTGATTCTGTTGCCCATAATTGGTATTTCCCTTGGCCCACTGTTGCTTATTTCCCACTGCATTTCTATCTTCCCATTTCCGCTTTCCCTTCAGATCTTGGGAAGATTGTTGTGGCTGGATTTTCTCAGCTGGCATAACAGATTCTATGTTCAAAGCCCGACGCAGTGTTTGCGCATACGACATCTCATCATGCCCCATAAGAGTCATGCTGATTTCTGGTTTAAGGCCCTTCCTAAACTTCTTAGCCTTCTTGCAGTCCGAGTCCACGAGATGTGGAGCATAACGAGAGAGTTGATTAAAGGCACGGTCATACTCAGTAACAGTAGAGCTTCCCTGTCGGAGGTTCCAGAATTCCGACTCTTTCTTTTCTCGATAGCAATCAGGAATGTATTTCTGATAAACTTCTTCCTTGAAGTCTTCCCAAGTAAATTCCTGCCATTGCTCATAAGTCATAGTTCTTTTTACAGACTCCCACCAATAGTCTGCATCGTCAATCAATTGAAACTGAGCACATGTAAGCTTTTCCTCATTCATGCAAGACATGTAATCAAATATTCGGTCCAGAGATCGAATCCATTTTTCTGCATCTATTGGGTCACCTAGCCCATTGAAAGTAGGTGGGTGATGTTTACGAAAAGCTTCTTCTGCTCTTGATGTCGGTATGGGAATTGGAATTGGTGCAGGTTGTCCATGGTTTTCTTGGTTCTGTGTTCTTTTCTTAGGCGGCATTCTGAAAAATTTTAGGCTTCAGAAATAACTATCACAAAATCTACTTCGTGCTAAATTAATATGAATGTGAGATATCTCCTAAACTAAATACTCAACAACATTTCTCATGCAATTCTAATCAGTCTACTTATTTGTAAAGGAAAGCACTTAGTCAGTCTACGTTCCACATGAATCTTAAGAGAGGCACTTAAAATCCAATCTATGTGTATAAGTCACAATTGGCTATGTTCATCTACATTCTCAATCAAATCATTCTACGTTCATATTTCATCTTCATAAGCATTCTCGGTTTCCCATCAATTTAACATCATCACATTTCCAATTACTTTAACATTCTCACATTTCCAATCACTTACACATTATCACATTTCTAATCATAGGGCATTAATTACTATCACCACACATTCCTTCAAATAATATCATGGACATATAGTCCCATTTAAATATAATAATTCAATACCATCTGGGCACAATGCCCCACAATTTTATTTTTTTTTACCATCATGGACAATAAGTCCCTTTCATTCATAACCATCATCATATGGAAACATAGTCCAAAATGATACCATTATCCTTTCGAAACAATCATTGGCGTGACTTTTCATAAATACCATCAATGTGGAGAATGGTCCTTATCCACATTTCTTTTTTTTTTAAAAATCAGTAAATATAATTGAATCTAAAAAACATTTTAACTCACGTACCTTTTTTTTTAAGCAAGATGAGAGCGGTGTAGGCGACGTGCTAGGGCTATCAGACAATTAATTAAGAGAATACACTGAGAACTAGACTTAATCAATAATATGACAGGCCTGCAGAGTTGCAGCCTGCTCTGATACCACTCTGTAACGCCCCGGTCCCGGGAGAAGGGCAGGGGACCGGTGCGCTACTTGGGGAAAGGGGGAAGGGGTTGTTGAACAGAAGCAATCAAAGAAATAGGGTTAGTGCCCTAAAAATATGGGCAGCATAACCTCTATAAATGGATCAATCCACGCTTTTAAAGCGTATGAAATGACTCAAACCAGATACCATGACTCTTAGGATGAACCCAAGAAAGAATAACAAAGGCAAACTTCAATGTAAATAATAACAGTTCAAAGGTTAACTGTTAATAGGTTAGGCATAAAAAAAAGCCAGACTGATGTCTGTCCAAATACTTAAAGTAAAGAGATGCCAGGCTCCCGCCTGTCGTGAAAGCAATATAAAGCCAGGCTTTTGCCTTGACATGAAAAACAATGTAAAGCCAGGCTTGCGCCTGTCTGAGTAAGGAAAGTAAATAAATGCCAGGCTTTCGCCTGTCAGGAACAGAAAGTAAACGGGATTCGGAGAACCGAACACTCCGTAACAATAAAGAAAATGGGATTCGGAGAACCGAACACTCCATAACAGTAAAGAAAATGGGATTCGGAGAACCGAACACTCCATAACAGTAAATAAAATGGGATTCGGAGAACCGAACACTCCATAACAGTAAAGAAAATGGGATTCGGAGAACCGAACACTCCATAACCGTAAATAAAATGGGATTCGGAGAACCGAACACTCCATAACAGTAAATAAAATGGGATTCGGAGAACCGAGCACTCCATAACAATAATCAGAGTAAGCGGACAAAAACGCAGTGCATTTATTCAGACACAAAAGGTAACCATGTTCTCAGTTGGACTCCACACATAAAAGAAACATATACATCAAAAGATAGCCCTTCAGCCTTAGCACAACCGTCCACCATCCCGCAGCTCATCCTGAAAATATTTGAAAAGATTTGGGCGTGAGTACTAATGCACTCAGTGGGTACTTTTGAGAAAAACCTTCAGAATCATTTTATAAAATAGAATATCCAATCATATTGAGAGCATATCATGGAAAGCTTTTAAAGTAGAAAATTTGCGAATTCCATGTATACTAAATCATTTTAGTTCCATCATTGCGCGCAACTCTCCCCTAGAACGCTTACGGTGAGTCGGTTCGTGTACACAACCCGGCTGCTTAAGGTTGGACACTGCCCTGTTTGCTTGGGGCTCGATATCGTGAACCATTGTAGTTTCGTCACCAAAAACAGTAGTAAGACTTACATGAGTCAGGAGAGCACATCAAATACAGTCATGAGTTGGATATTCAATCATATTCATTTTATAAATATCAGGGCTTAATAACCCGAAACATATTTTTATATAATAAAAACCCACCTGGTAATCTGAGCTAGATCTAGATTCTGATTCTGATCTCAACTAGAAGTCTCCTTCTTCTGTGCCTACAAGATTATCCGGCAACTTAGTTTCGATGAATGACTACCATTATGTCAAAATCTAACCTTTCTTAGCTATGAAGTAAATATTATAATATCTACTATCTTAATACGCAGCACCCGGATCATCAAAATATTTTGACTCTTAAGGGAACTTTACTCAGGGCATTTTTATAAAGAAAAACCGTTTAGGAAGTTTTGGCATACGGGGTGGTCAAACCCGTATCCTAAAATTAATTCGGTACAAATAAATTCATACCGCAAGATCTGCCCATTGGAAAAATATGAAACTTTAAATAAAAATACTATATTTTGACACGGAACAACTTTTGAGTTTAAAAATACGATAGGGCTATCCACGAAGGATAGATCTGAAAAAGACTACAATTTAATAATCGGATACCCAAAATATACCCGAAATTAAAAAGTGACAACATGGAAAATGTATATAAATATACATAGAACATAAAACCCTAAAGACACTTTTTGATTCGATGACCCGAAAGAGTCACCGATTTGAAAGGTGGTGGCGACTTTTGGCGGCGGTCACGATGATTTTCCATCGTGATCGTCCGTCGTGTCATCATTTCAATCACGTATTCGTGATCTATGCGTTGACACCTTCAAAATGACTATTTCGGAAATGAAATAGGAAACTAGAGACGTACCTTCTCTAGAAGCTGCTCGGCGTTTCGATTTTGAAAATGAATGAAAAATGAAACCTTAACCTCCTATTTATAGAAGAAAAATAAATAGGATAATATTTCGAAAAAGAAATTGGATAATGACGGATGTGCCTTAGTTATCCAAATCTATTACCTTTCACCCTAAAATTGTGCCAAGTGTTCATTTGAACTCGAAATTGGAAAATTCAAAGTTTGGCACGATGCTTGAAAATTTTTCTATCAACCCAAGAAAAATATCAGAACATATTTTTAAAGCAATTTTTGACCAAAAAAAATTTTAATAGATTTCCCTGGCTGCGATTTTCCTTTATTTGAGTCCTTTAAGGACCCAACTTCTTACCTAAATTACCCTCAGGTAACATAAGTTGAGTAAAACCCCTCTAAAATATTTCGGGGTATTACAGATAGATTTTTATTATTTTATTTTTGGTCTTTTTGAAACTACCTTAAATAGAGTTCTAAATAAGGTAGGAATCCTTGTTAGATTGGAAAACCTTTTTATTTTCGATTTCTTAGTATTTTAGGACTCTAATTTCGTCCACCCCCTTCACCTATATAAGGGGATTAATTGTGAACTTTATTTTTCAGACGTTGCATGAAATAAAGAGTTAATTTCTCAATTGTCTCATCGATCCTTTGGTTGATCGACCCATTTATCAAGTTCTTTAGACCTAGCAAATCTAAAGTCCTAGTTCAAGCTCTTTTCTATTCCATCGAGTCTAGGGGCAGTGCTATCCAACTTGGAGTATTCCAGAAATCGCGTTTCGTCTTCACCGCAAGACGGGGTTCGATTAAGTCTACTTCTTCTACCTTTTCAATTCATCTCCATTGATCACCATCCTTCATCTACGCCTATACGTACGTCTCACCATAATCCATCAATCGAAATTCATCCATAAATCATAACCTAAATCGTTCATCGCATATACGTGTCCAATTCGCCCTAAATAACACGTATAACCAATCTGCCCTAATCCGCCCATGTATCTATTTATTTATTTGTGTTTTATTTGGTATTGGTCTAGACTAGGTATTGAGTCTAATTCAGCTATTAATCGAGTCTTTTGTTCGTATAGTTGAGTTGTATTTTCGTTCTTTGTTTTGTGTCGTATTGATCCCTTACTTATCCGACGTAGTTTCAATTCAAGCTTCCGCGTATCTTGTCATTGTCGTATCCCATAGGTCCTGAGTCACATCATAAATTGGTATCAAGAGCCACGTCGGTTCTTATCGTTCGTGGTTCAATACGTCTATTTTTGTTCGTTTATTGTTTTGAGTCTTTCGAGTTGTAATATCTGAATATTCATGAAAAAAAAGGAGCAAAGGGTCGAGCCCTACAGTAAAAAAAAATCTGTTTTGAAAAAAAAAATCCGAAAAAAAAATCTGATCTGATTTTCGATTTTTATCTTTGTTTCCTACTTAGTTTAGAGTTTTTCCTTTTTTATAGATAACTAGACTATTTAGATTGTGTCCATCTAGGTGAAACACATCCAAATAGATACTACCTTATCTACATCTTTTCTTTCCATGTACATTCTTATTTCATCCTTATCTTTTCCTATCTATTCTTTTTCTTTTCGTTGACATTATTTTCGTCCATAACAATCCTTGTGGATCGAAAATCCATCCATACACCACATTCTACACCATACACCATCTGTACACCATCCGGACCATACACCCATGCACCCATGCACCCCACGGTCCATACACCATACACCACTCATACTCCATACACCCGTACACCATATACACCAAATTCTCGCCATCTCTACAACAACAATAAATTGACCATCCCTGAGTTTGAAGGTCTATACGATCCCAATGTATACCTTGATTGGGAATGAAAAGTAGACAAGGTTTTTGAGTACTACGAAGTTCCCCGAGCCAAAGAAGGTGAAATTAGTTTCCTTGGAGTTTAGAGGCTATGCAGCAACATGGTGGGAATTACAGCAGAACCGATGCTATCGAGATCACCTTCCACCTATCGACACATAGCGTGAGTTGAAAGATTTGATGCGGAAATGTTTCATTCCAGACCACTACTAATGGGAGATGGAGGAAAAGCTATACAAGCTTAGACAAAGAGATCGAAGTGTAAATTCCTACTACAACAAAATGATTGAAGCCATGAGACGAGCTGATGTAGAAGAATATCCAAAAGATACCATGGATAGATTTCTAGATAGCTTACGAAGGGTAATCCGAGAAAAGGTAGATTGTATCACTTCGACAAGTTGAAAGACATGGTTCAATACGCCATTGAGATAGAGAAGTGGTTGGAGAGTCTAGAGATGAGGCAAAATGAAGTGGTTCAAGTAAAGTCGAATGTAGAGTTGTCACCTAGAGCTCATCGCCAAACTGTCCCATTTCGTTGGAGTGAACCTGAGTCATTCGAGGAGTTTCTACGTACCTATGTACCACCTACTTGGCTTACATCATCAATGCAGCCCCCGACTGACGCCAAACCCGAGGAAAAGCCAGCCGAAGTCAAGGAAGAAGAGATGGAGATCCACACTGAGTTACCATCTGAAATCGTTACCATAGAAGAAGATTCTATTCTAGAGGTAACCATTTCCGTTGAAGCCTCTCTTGAAGAATTGATAGAAGTTGCAACTTGTGAAAGCGTTAGAGAAGAAGAAAAAGAGGTCGAGAGTGAGATCAACTTGAAAGTGGTTGAAGATCATGAGGAGCTCATCAAGCTAGCATCGAGACGCAGTCGAATTCTAACATCATTTGTCAACCATTTTCTTGTGATATCTTTATTTTACAGGTTGCTAAAGATGTGCCCCATGTTATTGATCTTGTGCAAAAAAGATATTGATGTTCCTTCCATGTTCGTCTTTGATCCCGGAGATTCGAATTCGAGGACGAATTCTTTTCAAGAGGAGGGGAATGATGAGTCCACGACAAGCCTTGAAGAATCAAACCCGGAGCTGCAACTAAGAGTTGAAGATGGAGTTTAATGCAGCCATGATATTGTTACAATTGAAGAAGAAGATCAAAGCTTGAAGAATAATACATGCCAATCACGTATGCATGAAGATCGAGGTAAAAGGAAGATCAACGTGCATGGTAAGTTCGGGAAGCTCAAGATCGGACCTTGTACTATTTCCAAACCGTGGTTCGAAGTTAGAAGCTTAATACCCATCCAGAAGACTATTTCACGTTAGGCGTGATCACGCCTAAGCCGAAATTTGCTGACGAGCATGCAGAATAATTAAATCATGATGGGCCGATTTTATCCTCTTTATTTTCGGTCATGATTAATTATTTGGAGTCCAATTTGAAGGTCCAAAGTTGTTGGGTTATTTTATCCATTAGATAGATTTTTATTATTTTATTTTTGGTCTTTTTGGAACTACCTTAAATAGAGTTCTAAATAAGGTAGGAATCCTTGTTAGATTGGAAAACCTTTTTATTTTCGATTTCTTAGTATTTTAGGACTCTAATTTCGTCCACCCCCTTCACCTATATAAGGGGATCAATTGTGAACTTTATTTTTCAGACGTTGCATGAAATAAAGAGTTAATTTCTCAATTGTCAATTGTCTCACCGATCCTTTGGTTGATCGACCCATTTATCAAGTTCTTTAGACCTAGCAAATCTAAAGTCATATTTCAAGCTCTTTTCTATTCCATCGAGTCTAGGGGGAGTGCTATCCAACTTGGAGTATTCGAGAAATCGCGTTTCGTCTTCACCGCAAGACGAGGTTCGAGTAAGTCTACTTCTTCTACCTTTTCAATTTATCTCCATTGATCACCATCCTTCATCTACGCCTAAATCGTTGGGGAGGAATCAGATTCATTTCTTACTTATTACGTACGTACACAGCTTAACTTGGAAAGCTTTTGTATTTCTCATAAATTATATGTAATATTGTGATGATGCAATAATAAGCTCTTTGAGCTAGTGTTTGGATTTGGCCAAATAAATTATTCATGTATTAATTTTCGGTTTTCGACCATTTTATGTATGATTAATCATTGGTCTCTCTAACACATTCGAAGTTGATGATGCTTACTTCGATTAGTTAATTATTAGAATACAAAAAATAATAAAGTATTAAATAATATAAGATAATTAAATTTGCAGCGCCCCGGTCCCAAAAGACCGTGGAAATGAGCGCCACGGGGGTGGGGATTAAGAAGAGGGGAAAGAAAGGGGATTTCGTGGATAATTCTCAATGAACGATTCCAAATTAGTTCAATAATAAAGTATGATCATCGTAACAAATTCAGAGTTATATACATATATATATATATATGTATATCCAAAACATGAGTTTTTGCTCTTGCGGAAGCTATGATGTATCAAAAAAAATAATACGATGATCAGAGATTAAGACGAGCCAAGACAACAGAATAGTTACAAGAGTACACATATAAGCCCCTCCACAGCTCATTATCTTCACGCTCCAGCTCATTGTCCTGAAAACATTTGAGAAAATATTTGGGCTGAGTACTAATGTACTCAGCGGGTTTTCTGAGAAAAACCGAGTTATCAAAAGCATTTGATAAAATAATTATCTGTGTGTATGCAGATGAATCTTAGAAGGTTTTGTAAAGGGAAATGCATCTAAGTTCATCAAAACATTTTACATGAATCTGTTCACCAGGAAGCCCTGAAGTGAACCTGATCCACCAGTAAACCCTGAAATGGACCCGCTCACCAGTTAACCCTGAAGTGAGCTAAGTACGAGACCCGCAACCACCACTACATCATCATGCGCAATTACCGAGTAAACCCTTAAGGTAATTAAAATATCTTTTAGCTGAGAACAGCAAGGGATTGGGTGCGACTCAAACCAAGCAAGACTGTAGCTACTCACATTGACACAACGCTGGTATATGAGACTCCGACAACCACAGCAAACAGAACGAATCATTTTACACAGATAATCATATATGCACATTTGTTTCAAAATGAGCTTAATAACTCAAACATAGCATTTTGAGAAAGATAGTATACGCCCACCTTTTGACTATAATAGTCGAAACTTTTTAGTTTCTACGGAATCCAGCAACGCCACAATGATTACATCTTACGGCAAATGATCTACAAACATCAAAATTTTGTCTTAGAACCTCCACGAGGTCAAGACTCTCACAGTTACATAGTTTCACATGCTCGTCGGTTAAACCGACCCAAGCTAAACCTTAATAGCTTAACAATTGCCTACCCAGGCAACGAATAATGACTCAAACCTCAACAATCCTAAATCACATAAATGAGACTCAACAACATCATAGACCTATGGGAGTTTATTAAAACAAAAGGACCCTTTTAAAACACATTTATCTCATTCGAGCATAAATCGAACACTTGGCGTGTGATTATAAATGACACAATTTAAATCCATCGTTAAAACCGATCTTAGCTCAAGGTTCCTCACAACCCTAGCTACTAACAGATAAGGACACTCCTTAGCGTCATTCAAGGAGTTAAAAGATCCTTTTAACTGATTTCGAACAAGGGCGATTTGAGAATTGAAAATTTATTGAGCAATCTGCACAACAACTGACTTTGATGATTTATCAAAATTTACTCAGGAAGAATTAGGGGCTGGGCCCTATGCCATTAGAAAGCCACTTAAGTTTAGTTTCCGGAACATTTTTCGGTGACTCAATACGATAACTAACGAAAAAGTTATAGCCGATTTACTGGAAGGTAGCAAATCTGTCACGAATTTCCGAAAGAAAAACACATGACCTGACTTTGCTGCTTTTTCATAATTTACTCAGAACGAATTAGAGACTGAGACATATACCATTGGAAAGCCACGGAAGTCTAGTTTCCGGTAAAATTTACGGTGTCTCAATCCGTTGTATAACGAGGGAGTTATGCTCGTTTTACCGAAGGGTGGCAAAACTGCCGAACACACTGTGTGCGGGCGCGCAACCTGCTTGTCGCTGCCTCTGATCGCGCTCGCGTTCGTCCCCGCGCTCGCGCGGAACTGAACTGAGAATGCACCAGGCGAGAATCGACGATCGATACATCGCCATGGAACTCACATGTAAGCTTTCAACTCATCAAACCTCAACTAACATGCTTTGAAAATTCAAGACACAACAACATGCTACAAAAACATCTCAACAAGCTTTTGCAACACAAATCTATATATATATTTCATGTAAAACTGAACATATATATATATATATATATCTATATAACTGAAAATATATATATCTATATAACTCTAGTTTTCGAAATACCTTTAAAAACAACTTGGAAAAGCTTGAAGAAGCTTGCGAAAATGGCTGGAACGAGCTTGCCTTTGGCTCTCTCTCTCCTTCAAAAATTTGAGTAGAAATGAAGATGAAAAGATGGAAAAGAGAAGAAGAAGAAGAAGAAGAAGAAGAAGAAGAAGAAGAAATGAACGAAGAAGAAGAAGAAGATGGAGTGAATGGAAATGATGAAGTGAAGCACTCTCTCTATACTATACATACATCTATTTCTATTTTAGGGGACAAAAGAGACGTGGGAAGGCATGGCCTCTCATGCCTTGGGTTGACCAAGAAAAATACCCGGTTTAAATACCGGTTGTTCGATTATCGTGATATTTTCCGTCTCCGGAAAAATCCCAAATTGGATCGAAATGGATGAAATAATTCATTGATTTTAAAACCATAAATTAAACATATTTTTTGAAATATTTTAAATACGCCAAGTGACACAAATCGATAAATCGATTAATACTCATATTAAAATATATTTCGATTCTCATCGATACGACACATCGCAAGTTCAGTTAAACCACCGAATTACAGAAATTTTAAAATGACGTAACTCCCATAGTCTATAATTGCAATTAATTATATACAAAAAGGTTCGGGGCACTACAAAAGTAGTACCCTTATACAAAATTTAAAATAAAGTTATAATGGGTGTACTAAAATTTTTAAAATAATTAGAATATAAATAATAATAAAATATTAAATATTATTAAATGATTATCTTATTGTCCTTAATCCAAATATAAAATAAGTTCATAATAGATAAACCCAAACTTGTAAGGTAACACACTTCTTATATTAGTAAATATAAATATAGGTATAGATATAGATTACTACACGGGAGAAAAGTTTATCTAGACAATTTAATTCTAAAATTGGGGTAATTGGGCAAGTTTTAATGGTGTAGGAGTTATATGGGCAATTTGTACTATGTTTGAATTTTTGACCAACAAAATCTGAATATTCCTTTTACAATTTGTACTTTCCATAAGAGATATGCATGGAACAAAATCTTTCTCTATTCAAACTCGATTTTCGTTTGAAAAAAAAAAAGATTATGGAATCAACTCCATTAATATTGGTATTCAATTATTGTAACTACCCCTCTATTCTTTCTATTTCTCACATATCTTCCTTTCTCGCCTCCTTGTTCTGTGAAACGAAAAAAAAAACTCCATATTCTTCGCCGGCGCCGGACTGGACTTGAAGACAATGGAGAGACGACGTGAAGATGTAGTTCGACCTTCTAAAGTCGAAGCGGGAGAGGTTAGTCGAATAGATCGTTATGGTCTTTCGTTATGCTAATTTTGTTAGATCGTTATGGTCTTTTTTAATGAATCGTTATGATTTTTTAATTAATCGTTATGCGAATTTGAATAGATCGTTATGGCCTTTCATTATGCTATTTATAACATATCGTTTTGCTAATTTTATTAAATCGTTATGGCTTTTTTAGTTAATCGTTATTGTTTTTTTAATTAATCATTAAGAAAATTTTATTCATTCGTTATGCTAAATTTATGAAATCGTTATGGCCTATTTTTAATAAAGAAATCGTTATGGCGTTTTGTTAAAAAATGCATAACGATTTACAGAAATATAAAACTATACTTGAACGAAAGCTAAAGATTTTTCATAACGATATCTTAGTTCAAGACGTGAAAAGAGCTGAACGATAGAACCCAGATCGATTATAACGATAGTTAGTTTATGCCATAACGAAAGTGAATTTATATGTAACGAAAAGTTCATAATCGTTATGCTTTTGATTTTCGTTAATGGTAAAAATTAAATTTTCGTGAATGTTATCGTAATGCTTTTAATTTTCGTTATGCAAAACTTTCGTTATTGTTAAAAGTATGTTTTTCGTTCATGGTAAATTTTTATTTTATTCTCATTATGCTAAAATTTAAACTTTCGTGTTATGTGAAATTTAAATTTCGTTATTGTTAAAATCTAATTAGCGTTATTGCTAAATTTAAATTTCGATATGTTAAAGTTAAAACTTTCGTTATTAGTAAAATTATATTTTCGTTAATGCTAAATTTTTATTGTTATGTGAAATTTAAACTTTCGTTAATGTGAAAATTAAACTTTCATTATGTGAATTTTAAACTTTCGTTAATGTGAAAATTAAACTTTCGTTATGTGAAATTTAAACTTTCGTTATGTGAAATTTAAACTTTCGTTAATGTTATTGTTATGTGAAATTTAAATTTTGTTATTGTTATTAGATTTTCGTTAATGTTAAATTTTTATTTTCGTTATGTTGAAGCTTTAATTTTCGTTAATTTTATGGTTATATTAAATTGAAATTTTCGTTATAGTTAAATATAAATGTTCGTTATATTTTAAATTAACTTTCGTTATGTTAAATAGATTGAATGATAACTTTAATTTAATTAGAATTGATATAGTCATGCTCAATCAAATCATATTGTACGGTTTTTTTTAATAATAATATTAGTCTAAATAATACTATTAGTAAAAAATAAAAAATAAAAAAATTAATAATAATAGTAATAATAATATTAGTCTAATTAATACTATTAGTAAAAAATAAAAATAACAAAAACATCTAATATAAACAATAATACTTTTGATGATAATAATAATAATAATAATAATAATAATAATAATAATAATAATAATAATAATATTCGTGTAAGTAATCATAATAGTAAAAAATAAAAATATAAAAAACAATCGATTATCATTTTAAACAAATACAACCAAAGTCGAGATAAACCATATTATCACTGCAAGCTAACGACAATAATGCAGACATAATCAATCTAGGTCCTCCATCTGTCTACTCGGACACCTGGGACGGGTATGAGACGTCTCACCACAAAATACCACACTTCTTAGGTGCTCTTCTACGTGCAGACTCCGGTGGCGCGCTCTCTGGAGGTGCATTTAGGTCCACACCGACAATGGGCACCGGGGTTGCGCATACGCGTCTATTATGGCCCGGGACATGACATCTAGTGCAGATCTGCCTCCGCTGACTGGATGACGCCTCAGCACCCTCCCGAGCTCTAGACATTCGAGGACGACCGGCCTGTTTTGTTATCACAGGAGCGCGCACAAGTGGACAACCGTCAGGCGGGACAATCCAATCTTCTGGACTGGGTAAGCCCATGATGACTGAGTCGTACATGCTGGCAATTGTCTCCGTCTTGTAGCATCTATCCATAAACTCGTATATGTTTCCACCGGAAAATCTACGTGTGAACACGAATTATAGTTAAAAAACATGATTACTCACAACAAAGATAGTGTTAAAAAATTTAAACAAGTATGTACCTGATCGCTGCTGCAGCGTGGCTACACGAGATCAAATCCAACTCGAACTCACAACAATCACAGGTCCGATGATGAAGATCGACCATAAAAGACTTCATGCCCACCTCTACTTTCCACAGGTGTGCTAAGGTCGTGCATCGAACGGAAAAACATCATCCTTGCTCGACATTCTTGGATAACTTGTCCACAATGGGCTGTGTCAACACGTGATCCCACGTCTGCGCTGCAGCCCGACGCTCAACAAACCACTCTTCCACAATTTTCCTGAACGACTCAAGCATTGAGCAAATAGGCAGTCTCCTAGCCCACAGTAGACGGGCATTGAGTGACTCAGCCGCATTAGATGTCATGAATCCGAAACGCCGTACGGGACACTGCGATCGGGACCAATGCTGCAGACCAATATTACAAAGCTTCTCGTATGCTGGTCTGCTCAGCATTTCCAATGCTGACAAGTGCCTCTAGAATACATCTGTCCGATATGCATATGCAGCCTCCTTAAACAACCCAATGACATTAGACCCGCGCTTTGCCATCTTGGTCTGTAGATGATAATAGCACAATCCGTGTGTCGCTCTTGGAAAAACAGCCGCGACAGCATTCTTAATGCTCTTGTGCTGGTCGGACACGATCAGAAGGTCTTCTATCTCGCCCAAAATGATATGCAATCGATTCAGGAACCAGATCCAAGTGTCATCATTCTCGATCGGACCGATACCAACTGCAATAGGTAACACCTGTTCATTGCCGTCCTTCGTCACAGCAACAAACAAAATCCCCTTGTTCTTCCCCTTCAAGTTTGTCCCATCAATCACGACCACTGGTCTTGCACCCGCATGAAAGGCACTGATACACGGTCTGAGTGCCAAAAATGTATACTTCAGCTCATGTACGGTGTTCGTCTGAAACTCGTACAATGTCCCGGGATTGCGTAGCTGCAACGTGTGTAGAAATGCGGGCAATTGCGCATAGGACTTATCAAAGCCCCCATAGATCATCTCAATTGCAATGTTCCTCGAGCGCAGAGCGAAACTGTAATTAATCTGGATCCCGTACTCACGTAGAAGCTCGGAGACCATCTCTTTGGGCTTCAGAACAACCCCCTCATCAATCAGTTTACGTGTAAAATACTTTGCAATCACCCGTGCAGGCACCTGTCGTGGGGCAACTCGACTCATATCCATGTGGCAAGTGTGACTGCCGTCAAACTTGTAGATTCTCCAAACAACTCCATCCACAACGGCACACAGCTTGAACGGGCACTCCCTGCCATGCTTGCACATGTAGACCAGTCGTGTCTTGTTCGATCGATGCACGGCATACTCCACTCTATTTTGCATGTGATACAGCCCCACGGCCAGGGCCAAATCCTCCTTGGTGCGGAAAATCGCACCCTTCTGAAGTTCATCCGTATTGGCTGCTGAAGGCTCGTCCCAACTCAGTGGGCCTGCAACTTCAATATTCGCAAGTGGAACAAGCCAATTGCTCCCACCCCTCTCAGATACATCCTCAGCCCTAGTGTTCGACGATGATGCTCCTCCGGTCATGCCTATCAATCGTCCCGTACCCCCTGTAGATCGAATCCATCCCGTGAACTCTGTGAACACTGATTCAAGCAAGTCCGTTCTCACATTCTCCTCCGCTTCTTCATCTGTAGTAGGAATTTCTTCTTCTTCTTCTCCTCCTTCATGCGGGAATGCATCGTCGTCAAAATCGTGCTCTGGAGCCTCATAGTGTTGCGTATCATCACGAACCTCCTCTTTGACCGGTTCTCTGTACTCAGGCTCGGTGTCAGGGATGACCCTTGAGCTGCTGCAGCCTCTCTGAACAACATACACAACCATCTCTTGACTCTGCTCATGGAGCAAGTCTAGCAAACCAGCATCATCTTTCAGTCTTGTCTTGATCTGTCTACCACTATTGGTGCTCGACATCCATGATAACTGGTGTTCGACACATGTGGGATCGGTCTCCAATAACTCATGTATCTCTCTGATCAGTGACCTAAAACATAAATCATCCGATGACATGATGATCAACTACTCCACACCATCTACGTAGTGAGCTCTATCCCATCGGCCACTATGTCGTACAATAATACGACGTCTAACCATCTGCCCTAAAATAAATTTAAAAATAAGCATAACTATACAGAACAAAAATTAATTTTATACCTAACGAAATATAAATTTAGCCATAACTAACATTGAATTTATACAATAACGAAAATTTATTATTAACATAACAAAATTTTTATTTAACAATAACGAAAGTTAATTTCTAAACATAAAGAAACTTTAAATTTAACAATAACGAAAATTAAATTTCAATAATAACGAAACTTTAAATTAAACAATAACGAAAGTTTAGTTTTAAAAATAACGAAACTTTAAATTAATAATATCTTCACAAAATTTAAATACAACAATTAACCATAATGAATTTTTTTTTTAACATAAGGAATACTCAAATTAAACAATAACGAAAGTTTAGTTTTAACAATAACGAAAATTTAAATTACACAATAACGAAAATGACATTTTAAGAATAACGAAAATTTAAATTCCACCATAACGAAATGTCATTTTCGTTATGATAATTCTAAACAATTAACTAAAACCATAACGATAATTCTACTTATTGAAATGACATTTTCGTTATGGTTAGTACAATATCGAAATGACCATTAACTATAACCATAACGTAAATTTTCGTTATGTTTAACCATTAACTATTAACTAACCCTAACAATAACCATTAACACAAATTAAATTTCAACATTAACTAACCATAACGAAAAAATTTATTTAACCATAACGACAATTCAATTGGACAATAACGAAAATTAAATTAAAACTAGGGTTATACTTTAACAATAATTGAAACTAACCATAACGACAGGAAAATTAAAACTATCATTATACTTTATCGTTATGCCTTTGTTATAGTCTAATTGCAGGAACATAATTTTGGCTAAATAAAACCTAAAACAATTTTCTAAGTAAGGAACGTAACAAGACTTGAAACGTACCTTTCAATTTTGGAGAATTTTTCCGCGAAATTTCACCGATGATGATGTTTTGTTGATGACGATGATCTTCTCACTTGCACGATCAAACATTCATTTTTTATGTGAATTCAGAGATTTTCTTCACCAAACTCTCGAACTATTTCTTCTATTTGGGTGTGGGTTGAATTGATGCATCGGTGTAGTGTAAATATAGGAGAATGACACCAACCTCTCTTACACAAAATTAAATGCATTAAATTTCATTTAATTTGGGCCAACTAATACCTACCTATGCAAATACAAATATTTATGCATTTTACCTACCTCATGTTAACCACACAGAAATGACAGAATAATGCATTGATGCATAACGTTATAAATGTTTTGTCATAAGTTTTCGTTATATATTGATAAATTTTCGTTATATGTTTTTATACATGTATCATTTAATATTTTCGTTATACATAAAATCCTTTATAATGAACTATCGTTTAATGTTTTCGTTAATATTAATTTCGTTATTATTATTATTATACTTTCATTATTATCAATATATAATGATATATTACTTTCGTTATTTCGTTATTATTATCATTATTTCGTTATTCTTATTATTATTACTTTCGTTATTATCAATATATATATTTCGTTATTCTTATTATTATACTTTCGTTATTATCAATATATAATAATATATTACTTTCGTTATTTCGTTATTCTTATCATTATTACTTTCGTTATTCTTATTATCATTATTTCGTTATTCTTATTATTATTACTTTCGTTATTATCAATAATTATATTTCGTTATTCTTATTATTATTACTTTCGTTATTCTTATCATTACTATTAATTTCTATCATTATTCTTATTATTATTACTACTATTATTATTATTATTATTATTATTTTCATTATTGTTATTATTATTACGTTCGTTATTCTTATTATTATTATCATTACTATTAATTTTGTTATTATCATTACTATTAATTTCGTTATTATCATTACTATTAATTTCGTTATCCTTATCGTTATTCATTATTATTAATTTTAAAAATAAATTGTCTACAAAAAACTGGTAGGGATCGATCATGTATTTATTTTTATATGTTAGGGTTTGTATATGTTAGGGTTTTTCAACTTTAGGGTTTTACGGTGCATTTAATGTTTAGTGTTGAAAAAAACATAAAAAGTACATTTCCCCAATCATTGGGTGTGGGGCCAAGTGTGTCATAATTCCAAATTGCCCATGAAACTACTACACCCTTATATGTTGCCTTTTTTTCCCTTTTTTACTTTTTTTTTGTCTATATTTATAGATTTACACTTACTACATTATCACTAATCTATATCTATATCTATACTAATAAAAAGTGGCTTATCTGACAATTTTTAGTTTACCTATTATAACCCAATTTTTTATTTTATTTAAGAGCAATAATGTAATCTTGAAATTTTCTATTATTATGTAATACCCTGAAATATTTTAGAAGGTTTTATTCAACTTATGTTACCATCTGTTAAGGTAAAAACTAAGTTGGGTCCTTAAATGATTCAAATAAAAAAAAATCGCAACTTGGGAAATCTGCTAAATTTAATTTGGTCAAAAAATTACTTTAAAAATATGTTATAATATTTTTCTCAGGTTGATAGAAAAAGTTTCGAGCATCGTGCCAAACTTTAAATTTTCCTGTTTCGAGTTCAAATGAACTCTTGGCAGAACTTTAAGTTGGAAAATAATAGATTTTAATAGAAAACGACACATTCGTTATTATCCAATTTCTTTTTCAAAATATTATCTTATTCATAATTATCATATTTTTTTTCCATCATTATCCTCTTTCTTTTATTCGTAATTATCCTATTTACTTTTTCTCTATAAATAGGAGGTTAAGATTTCATTTTTTTCATTCATTTTCAAAATCGAAACGTCAAGCAGCTTCTAGAGAAAGTCGAGTCAGGGCGAGTTCGGGTGGAGGGTGCACATGAGGAGCCACCCCAGTAGCTGCCTCCCGCCGGCAGTAGACTGCTGGAGCCGCCACCGGATTCCGGCCGCCGTCGCCGGAGAAGCCGCCGCCGCCGGCCAACCCACCGCCCCGCGCAGCTGCTGCTGCCTGCCAACGCCTCATTTCAGTTCGTTTTATCTCTATTGAAGCTGAAATTTTAGTATGTTGTGTGTCTTGAAGTTCTCTACGTTTCGTATGTTGAACACTTTTTCATTCAGTGGCTGAAAACTGGCGAAATCACCGAAAAATAGAAACTGCTACCGGCACCGATCAATTTCGGTAATCACCTATTTTCGCCTATTTCGAGTCATCAAAAGTTTAAAAGTTTCTTCTCAAAAGTTGCTCCAAAAATTATTTCCTATAAGCGTGCCAAGTTTCATGATCTCGTTGCGAGTTTTGAATAATTTCGATTATTTAAAGTAGACAGTTATTTTTATACCGGGAGCATGTGTTATTGAAAAATTCTAAAATTCTTATTCTTTAGTCTTGGCATATATAGTATCATCCCTGAATATTTTCGTAATTTTTGAGCGGTTAAAAAGTGTTATGTCGTAGATCTGGTAAAATTTGGATAAATGGCAAGTTTTGAAAAGAGACATCTGTCAAATCAGTTGATCCTAGTAAAGCAAGAATAAAGTTTTGGAATTTATTTCCTTCTTCGTCGAAATTATTCGAGGTCTCTAGAGTCGTTTAATCTATTTTTGAATAGAATAGAATTAATAATAGCCCCATTTATAGTAGATTAATTCCCAAAAATATAGCGATTATCCTGAGTTGAAACTTACCTTGTGTGGTACCAGCTGATCTAGAGAAATAGTATCAGGGTTAATTCTTCAGGAGTTAGCTTTTCAGAATCCCGAGAAAGGTGGGTTATACTATATCTTTGCAAATTGTATCTTTCGAGTTATTAAGCTCTACTTTGCTAAAATTGCATATGTGACTATCTGTGTTAAATATTTACGTGCTACTGTATATTGTCGGAATCTCATACACCAGCGTTGCGTCAATGTGAGTAGTTACAGTATGCATGCATTATTTGTCATGCCTTACTCCTTGTTGAGATGACTAAAATGAAACACTTATTGGTTACACTCATTGGGTATACTCATTAGCTATACTCAACTTTACGCGTTGGTGACGTAGAAGGGTTCCGGGCAGTGACTGGTTATACTCTTAAGCGCTTCACGATAAAATGTTCTGGTGAACTTAGGTTGCTTCCGACTTTTAAACCTCATAAGTTTCATTACGTTCATGGATACAGATAGATTACTTTTACAAAATGATTTGCATAACTTAAATTGTGAGAACTTTCCCACTGAGTGCATTAGTACTAAACCCAAATCTTTTCAAATATTTTCAGGTCAGTATTTTTCCGTTGTCTCTTTTTGTGTTAGTATTCTGTTAAGAATTGAGTTTGCGCACTTATAATATTATTTTGTTAAATGCTAAGAACTCTAATGACTTATGGTATTTTGTTTATACGATTCTGTTTCTATGATTCTGAACATTTGTTGACTTCCTAATTAACATGTCTCATATGCTTAACTATATAATTATTCCAATGAGAGGAAGCCGTCTTTCGTTATGCCTATGTGATCATTCATTTTGGCCTATAGAAGAGCTTCATTTGTTCAGCATATTGGTGTCTGTTTCGTTTGTTGACCTATGAATGGGTCTATTGATTGTTGGTATCTGTTTATTTATTTCCGTTTGGCCTATGAAAGGGCTTATTGAATTGTTACAGCTACCATTCTTCTCTTATAAGCCGTTATAAATAGGGATTCGCTCTAGTTACAGAGGTTATGCTATCTGATTTTTCGGAGGGCATAACCTATCTTTGTCATACTCGATTGTTAAATTTTATTCCAAACAATAATCCTTTTTGGATTATCATCCCGTCATTAATTAAATTACTCTATTTCTTTCCCGCTTCTTAATTCCCACCCCAGTGACGTCCATTTCCACGGTCATTCGGGATCGAGGCGCTACATATTATATTATATTATATTACAACTCCAACCCTATCCCTAACTTTATTATATGATTCTATTAAGAATGTTTAATTTAATAGTTTAAGTTCTATGATTTCTTAAAGTTTGAGTACAACATTATTTTGCTTTTTTATTTTTCCTTTTAATTTAATTTTTTTTTATAAATTATTAATCTTTCGTTTTCTTTTTACAATTAAATATGTTGTAATTGAATTTATTTGAATTTTTATTTATATATCTTGAATGTGGAGAATTTTGTAGTCTACGTAGAGTACCAAAAATTATAAGAGGTCAAATATATGGTATTAAAATGATCATTTTTCAAAAATAAAATAAAAATTCTACCATTAACTATTAATAAAGATCTTAATCCAACTCAACTCATTGTTGTCATGCTTTGCAAAGTTGCTTATTAAGCATAACAATTTACCAAAATTAAGAAATCAATAAATTTATAATTTGCTAACATTTTTAATATAAAATATTTCATATTTTTAATAAATTAAGCTATTCATTTATAGGTTTCTTATTTTTGGTATATTTTTTAACATAGTCCTAAAACGTTCATTCAGTTCAATTATTCATGCAGGATGTGAGGTTTTTTTATTTATCAAATAAAACAATAAATAAGTTATTTTCTGAAAATAAATTAAAATATATTAATACATAGGTAATTAAAAATAAGTAATATCGGCATATCAATGAAGACATAAAAAATGGTTAATCTTATATTTTTTCCTAATCGGGAGTTGCATTGTTGTGTGACAAAACATTCGACTCCTTCATGTGTTCATGCATGCATGTGCAACATAAAGAGAACAATGAGATGTTTCGGACCGTAAAATTGATTAATTGTTAGATTTGTATTTTTTTTTTTGAAAAAGTGGGTATTGTTATGTTAAATTTGAAAAAATAGGTCATTTTTTAAAAAAGTGCACAAAATGTAGGTATCAAAGTGTAATTTACCCTTATATTCCCAACTAATCTATGAGAATAATATTATAATATTATTACTATTCTAATTAATTTATATTGATTTTTTAGGGTATTTGACAAATAAGATCAACATAAATGAAAAAATATTGTATATTATTGCTTATATGCTTAAAGTTGTGACAAACTTTTTACATAATTTTTCAATCAAGATTCAAAGATAACCATCTATATATAAGCAAATAACAATGAACATAATTGGAAGATCATTTTTTTTAACAATTTATTCAAGTGAAACAACTACAGTTGTAATCTACCGAATTCATAGTTTAAGATTTAAATAAAAAATTTTATATATAATTTAATATTATATCTCTAGAATTGGAACAAATTTCTACATGCTTATGTCATGAGTCAAAATGGCTAATCATAATTAGTAATAGTTATACCTCATGAATAATAGTCAGTTGATTAAATTTAAAATATTTGATGGATAATATTATATAAAATAATATACTTTTTTCTGTTATTGATAGCTAGGAGAATGGTTGTAGACTTATAGTATGTAGAACTATATGATTCAGAGTTGAATACTTGATTAATTTAGGTAAAAGGTTCAATATGGTCCTGCAACTATACCTAAAATCTCAATTTGGTCATAAAATAAAATTTCGACCAAAATCGATCTCTCAACTTTTTAAAAGTATCACATTAATCCTTCCGTTAGTCCCTAAACTATTTTCTGTAAAATCATTAACGACGTTAATTTGACGGAAAATGTCCATTTGGTCCTACAACTATACCTAAAATCTCAGTTTGGTCTCAAAATAAAATTTCAACCCAAATTGAACCCTTTCCCTTAATTTTTAAACAATCAATTGCAATTCAACCCCTCAACTCTTATTTTACATGAAAAAATTCCCCAATTGAAGAATTCCCGAAATTGAAAAAAAAATCCCCAACTTCGATTTTTCAATTCCACTCCACCAAAATGTTCTTTAATATGGAAGAATCATCAAATGAGGACAATTTTGACTATTAGAAATTTGCCCCTTCTTTCTCAAATCACAATCAAAATTTGCCCTCATTTGACGATGCTCCTATATTCAAGAACATTTTGGTAGAGTAGAATTGAGAAATCAAAAGTAGGTTTATAAATATTTATTCGAGTCCTCAATTTTTAAACCAAATTATTAATTAAAGTACAATTTGAATTAATTTAATTTTCCATTTCAATTAATTACTATATGCCATCTATGTAATTAATGACCTATTTACACGCATGGATGTAAAACTTGTTAAAGAGTTATTTAGCCTTATAATGTTTCATTTGGTTGAACAAATTCAATTATGCAATAACCTTCAAACATTAAACATTGAATTCATTATGTTGTTTCATACTTTTTAATTGAACTTAAAATCAATGCAATATATAGCTATTTTCTATCATTGTAATTCAGGAAATAATATATATATATATATATATATATAGAGAGAGAGAGAGAGAGAGAGAGAGAGAGAGAGAACTATATTTTATAATGTGAATACATGAGTTGTAGATATATTAAATGAATACATCTTTAAACTCTATTATTTTCAATAATTAACATTAGAACAACATAGCGTGTCGATATAAGTTTTTCTATAAAATTTTCAACATATGTATCACAAGAACGTATACAATAATTAATATTAGAAACTATATTTTTTTACTTACTATTCCAACTACATATTAGGGGGGAATTTAATTTAGAATATATTGTGCTAAAGTAATAATAATTTTATAATATCATATACAAAAGGATACAATTAGAACGTAGATTTTAAGAATCCAATTTAATTGGACATATAACAATTTATTTTATTCACATTTGGTGTACTATTTTAAAGATAAATATAAAACAAATTAAGAGTGCTCTAATATTTTTTCCATTCTTCATTTTGTATATTAATAATCGCATGCAAGAACGATAGTTTTTTATTTTAATTGAAGTAGTAGTATTGTTCCATTTTGTAAATCATTTTCTCATTTTGTAGGCTTTCTCCTTTTTCTGTAGATAGGTCTCTGCTTCCCCTATGTATATAATAGTTGGCAGATCTGTTTTTCTGAGGTTTAACAAAAACTAGATAATATAAAATACCGCAACTGTGTTTTGCTCAAGCTCTTCTTCCTTTTAATGGAGTTTTATATTTCTCTTCAAAAACCTACGCCGGTTGTCAATCCAAAACAACATGTAATTTGGCATAAAGGAGGTGTATCAATCAATGGATGAAGCCACATATATCAACACCACATTCCCTCTTATTTACTAGTGAAGATCATCAATATCCAGTGCCGATATGTTTTAATATGATGATGCTGATGAAGATGTTGGATGCTCTTCCAATCCGTTTGTACGAGTTTCCGAATGAGGTATTGAATCTGTTACAGTTAAGGCACCTCTCCCTCACTCATAATGGGGAACTCCCTTCTTCCATCGACAAGCTCAAACAGCTGCAATGCCTAATTCTCCGTCGTCACCATAACATCAAATTTCCAAAAGCTCCAACAACTTATTTGCCCGAGGAGATTTGGGATATGAAAGAATTGATGCATATTTGGATCGTGGGAAGCAATCTACCGGATCCAAGTAAGGGCGCAAAGCTACCAAAACTCTTAAAACTTTATGTGAATGCTCATAGTTGCACTCAGTATGTTTTCAGAAGCATCCCCTGAAGAAGTTAGGAATTAAAATTGAGTTACAGCCTGACGCTGCTGAAACCAAATGATGCTTGGAGCATAGTGGGCTTCTCAAAAGATTAGAATCACTTAAATGTGTGGTCGTGAATCCACGACTGAGGTCTCAGGTTGTTGTCCCACCAGATAACCTTCAAATTGCCGCAGAGTCTGAGGAAGTTGAGGTTGAATGGGTTGGGATATTCTTGGAAGTACATGAGTTCAATTGGATCACTACCAAATCTTAAAGTGCTGAAGCTGCGATGCTCTGCCTTTCAAGGGGCAGAGTGGGAAATAGAGGCTGTACAATTCAATTCCAGAGTCTTGAATTTCTGCTACTTAAAGATATGAGTCTTGTGCACTAGATAAATTATAAGTGCTTCGAAGGTCTCCAGCAGCTAATCGTTCGGCACCTTCATTTGTGGCAATTGGTAATTTTAATAAAGTTAGGTGCGAACCTGAATTTATATTTTATTTCAATTCCATATTTGACTTCCAAATTCCAAATAATGAAAGTATGAAATATATAGGGAAAATTAAAAAAAAAAAAACAATCATTCCCACGATTATAATGTGATTAATATCCCATGTCAAATTCTACCTATATTTTGTGAATAAAAGAAAAAAATTAGAATAAAAAAAATTAAAATCGGCCAAACCTCCCGATCATCGTCGGGCGCTGATCGGTGCGGTCCACCATCAGTTTGGTGGTCGGCTGGTGAGTGGTTGGTCGGTTGGAGGTTTCGGTGGTGAATTTTTTGGTCGGTTATACACCGATCGGACCGATAGTTCACCCCTAATCTCGAAGCCGAAGCCAAAGTCGGAGCCGAAGAAGAGGCGTTCAAAATCCTACCGATTTCAAAGGAAACAAAAGCATCAACACACGCATAGTGCACCTGCGGCGGCGTGAGCCGCCGGTTGTCCCAGCAGCTCAACGTCACCTCCTTCGGCTTCTCCACCTCCTTCTCCAGCACAAGGCTCGCCAATGATTTCAACCCATATTTCTTCAGATCCGGCCGCTCGTACTTCTTCGCCGCCAATTCCCTCAAATCCACCGTGTTCGTGTTGAATCCAAACTTGTGATCCTCCTCCAGCTTCTCCACATCATGCTTGATCCCGCTCCCGACGAAAGTGTAGCAAGGGTTCGCGAGGAAATTGATTAGGGCGGGGGGCACGAAGGGGCTGTGGATGAGTTGGAAGATGAGGCAGCGCCGCCCCACACAGAGCTGGAGGGTGGCGGCGGGGTTGTTGACGTAGCGGCTGAAGGGCGGGCGCCACTCGATATCGAGGCCGACGATGAGCTCGTGGATGGCGGCCTCGACGTCGGAGATCCATTGTGCGGCGATGGTCGGGTCGCATGTGACTGTGGTGTGGATGGGTTCGCCGAAGAAGATGACATCGTAGGTGTTGTGAGTGTCGTAGGGCAACTTGTGGTCGATGATAGCGTTCGGCGGCGTTGGGTGGTGGTGCGCCATCTCCGCCTGTGTAAATGGATGGGGATGTGTTTATTTGAGGAACTGGAGAAGTAGAGAAGGAAAGGAATCTGGCCAAGGTTGGAAGGAAAATCTGGGCACCACTCGCTTTAATTTATTTTTTATAAAATATTTTTGAATTTATAATCGGAGAACTTCTACTCCAATTCTACGCCCGTTTGATTGGTAGGAAATAAATTTATTTGAAAATGATTTTTAGAAAAATTAATAATAGCAAATTCTTTATTTTGTGTTTGAAGCATAATAAAAAAATTATCATGATTTTTATTTTAGTAAATTTAAAATAAATAAGAAGAAAATGAAATGCCTAAAATATCTTTTCTCATTTTTGTATTATCAGTACTTTTTATAAATTTTAAGATATGTACCATGTAGTTCATAATTTTACGTACAAAAATAATAATTATTATTATGTGTATATATATATATATATATATATATATATTTCGTCGAAATAATTTGAAAACAACATGTTATTTAAATTTAAATCAAAATAAATTATATGAGTACCAAAATAATAAATAATCAAAATAATTATTTCATTATTTTAGGTTAATATAAAATTTTTATTATCGATTCTACAACAAAGTTGCTCATTGTCTTGAGACCATCATTCCCATATCATCAATTCTAAAAAATGATTGCTAGAATGATTAAATTTTAGTTGGAATCCCATAGACAAAAAATTAATAACTACTTCTTCGAATTTTTTATTTTTCATTTTTGAGGTTGATAATTGTCAATCGATAATTTCGAATAATCTGTAAAAAAATAATGAAAATTTAAAAAAATTCAAAATCAAATATTTTTCAGAATTTTTGTTGAAAATTTATGAATTCAAAATTTAACAATAATATATAAAAAAATAAAATTTAATTGATGAAGAAATTGAAAAATGAAATGGTCATACAAAAGACTCCCAGAGTCAAGTAATCATAATACCTATTTGGACTAGATAATCATATTTCAGGAAAATTGCAACATTTTTCTTGTTTTGTGAAATCTGATTACTTTCCCAAAGTCCATTAAAATTGAACATAACACAGAAATTTAACAATAAGAAATCAGATTACTTTCCCAGGCCAGATTCCATATCAACCAAACGAGCCCTTAATACCTACAGGGATTAGATTTTCACAGTGGGAGAACTTCTACCCATGGCCCATGTGTTTGGTAGAATTTTCCAATGATGGGTTTCGACATTTTCCGACAATTGTAGTCCTATAAGATATTTTTCCTACAAATTTAATTCCAAATTAACAAAGAAAGTTAACTCACGACAGTTAACTTTTTGTATTAGTTTGGGACTAAAATTATCAGAAAAAATCTTATGAGACTAAAATTATCAGAAAAATATCTTATGGGATCAAAATTGTCAAAAAAATATGATTAGGGACCAAAAAATTAACTTTTTGAACTAAAAATATTTTGTCCCTATTCTAATGGGATCAGAAGTGAAATTTACTCGATGGGTTTTGCAACCTATAGCAACCCCAATTAATTTTGTGTAAAATGAAAACGTCTCGAGTTCAAAATTCAATGATATGTTATTAGGGGGTGTATGTGAGTTGAGCATACTAGAAATCGACTGGGGTGAAAGCTCGAATCGACTCGAGATTTATGGAGTCGAGCTCGAGTTCGAGCTACTCGAGTAGTTACCGAGCTCGAGCTCCATGATAGTTAGCTCGACATGCTCACGAGCCTTATCGAGCTTATTGCAATTATAAATTTACCTTTAATAATTTAATTATTTACATATATATCATTAATAATTAAATTATATATATTTAAATTTAAATGAATATAATTTTTATTTAATATTTATATATAATTCAGTCGAGTTGAGTCATTCTCAAACTTGTCGAGTTTGCTATTGAATTGAGCTCGAGCTCAAAAAATTAAAGCTCCACCAAGCTTGAGTCGAGTCGAGCTTTGAATTTGAGCTCGATAAGACTATTACTCGACTCAACCCGACTCGATTATACGCCTATGTATTATACTTATGATAGGCCATATAAGTTATAACGAAGTGGTATTCATCAAGTTTACTATCCAATTCAGAGTTCAATTCATATTTTTTTCAATCCCGCCTAAAATAAGAAGTTGGTATTGCACTTATTTTTAAATTAATAATTTTTAGTCAAATTTAAAAAAAAATGAAAAGATTTGTGCACACTCATAGAACCCAAAAAATAAAATTGTATGAGATTGTCTTATGAGTTAATTATTTTTTTGAAAGATCAAAATTATTCATATTTAATGATACATTTATAATTTTATTAATATTTAATTATATTTGGATTTAAATCTTAATCCAAATTTTAACTGTACACAACATTAACCCAACTAAAAAAAAAAGAACGCATAAATATATCATGTAATCATTCTTTTTCTCTCTCTAATCAAAGTCATGACTCATGACTCACCATCCAATATAGGCCGACATTTAGTTGGAAAGTTATAAAAGAAAGTAAAAGAAAAAAAAAAGTGGACCAAAAGGCAAGATATAAAATAAGGCCCTCTACCTAATACTCCCCCCGTCCTATTTTAATAGACTGTTTGGAATTTTTCACGGGGATTAAAAAAATATTGGGAAAATAATTAATCAAAAAGTTTACTAATATGCTCATATTTAATTCTTTAATATTTAATTAATGTCTAATATAAACATATTAAATAGGGGTATATATTAATAAATGGGGCACACTCCTGTAGGACGGTCTAACGGGTCGCTTCCGTTAGACGGATCCTAACCCGACCCGGATCACATTTAAATATAAAACAAAAAAGAAAAAAGGTAAAAATTTGTAAGGACTTGATAGCTCGCTCTTCGAATTTGGTTCCAGCGACTTTGTCTCTAATCGACTCGATTTTGAGCTCCCCTCCGATGATCACCCATAGAAGATATTTAGAGAGAGGGGAAGAGAATTTACTTAAAGTTTCGAATTCAATTTTGAGAAACATCAAGAGGAATAGCAGCGCCAAAGCACCCGCTGCCTCTTGGAATGGATTGGAGCCCTCCTTCTCGCAATTGGGTAATTTCTATTATATATTAGGTTTGAATTTCTATTAGGAAGATGGAATTTCAGCTGTTATTGGAGCTAATCGCATTTTTGATTACATAGATGATGTCTGTTGCTCGGGATATCTAGTGATATTTGCGATGAATGAAATGAAGAAATGTGAGATTTGGGCGAATGTGTTTCTGTACAATGTTTTGATCGGTGGGTTGTATAAGGAGAGGAGAGTGGGGATGCCCAGAAGACGTTCGATGAAATATCAAACAGAAATGTAGCTGTTTTGATCGGTGGGGGTTGCGTAATGTCAGCATTGTCTCTGGATTGTGATATCAGATGATAAGGGCTTTGATCCGAACGTGGAATTAGAGATTTAAGATCTAGAAATGGTACGCCATCGAGTTTTGTGAGATGTTTCCATATTATTTGGAAGAATCAGTTCTAGTTTGCTGTAGATTGTATTTATACTATTCTTGATGAACTGATATTTTAATACGTCTTCGATTGATAGATTTCGCGAGGTCCCAAGTTTATAATATTTGTTTATAGAGGTTTTACCCCATGATGTGATGTTTAATTTTTTTAATGTGTTTGATAATTGTAGTTAAGCTCAATGGATCTACCAAGGATTGATTCCATCGATAAATTTAACTTTAGTTTTCTGAGGATTTGATTTTTGAAAATGGCAGTTTCTAGCAAGTAATATTGCTCCTTTTTACCTTATCTGGTTTCTACTGCTTATGATATGCTTTTTATTGGTTAAATGTATTAATTAGAATATTCTAATTGAAGATGCTTCTGCGAGAGGTGGTCCAGTATGAAGCACGTATTGCAGTAAAATTGTTATTTGAAATGCAATAGTCTAATTTATGGGTGTTGAAGATTTTTAGTGATATTTTTATTTGTAATCAGTGTTACTTGCTTTAGTAATTAGTGATACTTTATTTTTGTAATCAATAATATTTTTCTCTATGATACTGAAATAATTTATTTTACTGAAGAATGAGTTTTTATTGTATTGATAGACCCGATTCTCAATTTAAAATTATGTTTTAAACTGACATTTTTCTTTCTAATTACTGGTACTTTCTTCTGCAATTAGTGATACTTTTTTTCTAATTAGTGATACTTTCTTCGCAATTAGTGATACTTTTCTTTTTAATTAGTCATACTTTCTTCTACAATTAGTGATATTTTTCTTCTAATTAGTATACTTTCTTCTGCAATTAGTGATACTTTTTTCGCAATTAGTGATACTTTTCTCTGCAATTAGTGATACTTTCTTCGCAATTAGTGATACTTTTCTTTCTAATTAGTGATACATTCTTCTGCAATTAGTGATACTTTCTTCTAATTTTTGATACTTTCTTCTGCAATTAGTGATACTTTTCTTCTAATTAGTGATACTTTTTTCTGTAATTAGTGATACTTTTCTTTCTAATCAGTGATACTTTCTTCTGCAATTGGTGATACTTTTATTCAATTAATGATACTTTCTTCTGCAATTAGTGATACTTTTCTTTCTAATTAGTGATACTTTATTTTGCAATTAGGGATACTTTTATTCTAATTAGTGATACTTTTTTCTGCAATTAGTGATACTTTTTTCTGCAATTAGTGACACTTTTCTTCAATTAGTGATACTTTCTTCTGCAATTAGTGATACTTTTTTCCATAGTAATGAGACTTCACTTCACTCCATAAATAATGATACTCATATGTGAGTTAATAATATTTCACCTCATAAATAATGATACTTTGGTTAATGATACACTCCACTCATAGTTAATGATACTTTACCTTATAATTAATGATACTTTCTTTTTTTGCTCAATAATTAGTCAATCGCCAGGAAAAAATATATATTTTTTAAAAATAAATATATACACTAAAATGAAATTAGTAAGCACTAAAATTGAATTTAATTAATTTATTTTTTTAAATAAAATTTATCTTTTTATCTCACATCTCGCGCAATGCACTCTCTCAATAATTAATTTTTTTGAAATAAATATATAATCTAAAATTAAATTGAATTAATTTATTATTTTTTATTCAATGTCTCGTCCGACACTAATGTGTGGGTTTGTGCACTGCGCTCGATACAAAATAACTATTTAAAAAAAAGGAAGAAAGAAAGTGAAAAAAAAAACAAAAAAAAAAAGAAGAAAGAGAGACAGCAACTGGGCCGTGAGGAAAGAAAGAAGAAAAAGTAAAAAAACAATTGGGCTGTGAGGAAAGAAAGATGAAAGTAAAAAAAAAAAAAAAAGAAGCAATAGTAGCAGCCCAGTCTGACAGCAGCCCACAAAAAAAAAAAAAATCTGGCACATGTACGTAGGAACGGGCTGTGGGCGGGTTTTGGGCGGATTTGGGTATTATTTGACCTGTCTAACGTAAGAGACCCGTTAGACGGTCTCATACAAGTTTTCGTCTTAGTAAATTAGCTAAATATGTATAGAAACATGCATATATATCGGGACATACCAAAAAGGAAAACAAGCCTATCAAAATGGGACGTAGGGAGTAATAAAAGATGAGTTGGTACGATAAATTTTCACATTAGCATTTTTCTCGGTAAGTAAGCTCATGAAACCATCAATTTAAAGAGGGCAATTCAAAAGGAGCAAAGCTCTCAAACACCCTCTAACACTATATGCGTATAAATAACACAAATATGAAGATAAAAGAAAATTTTATTTGAATTTTCCAATGATGGGTTTTGCAATCTATAGCAACCCCAATTAATTTTGCGTAAAACGAAAACGTCAGTCATTCAAAATTCAATGTTGTGTTATACTTTTGATGGGCCATATAAGTTATAATGAAGTGGTATTCATCAAGTTTACAGTTCGAGGTCAGAGTTCAATTCTTAATTTTTTCAATCCCGCCCAACGTAAGAAGTTGGTATTGCACCTACTTGTATTAGTGTACTTTGATAATATCTTTACATTTAAAAGAGAAAATCATAAGTTGCATAATAGTGTTACACAATTTATAATCATAATTCATATTTAATGACACATTTATAATTTTAATTGTATTTGGATTTAAATCCTAACCTGAATTTTAACTCATAAAATGATCCGGATGAAATTATCTGCTAACTTTATGCGACACTTAGTGCTACACAATTTAATTTATTAATTTTTTTTCGATTTTTTAATTCGATTTCAATTTATTATCCTTAATTTAATTTTACACTTATTATTTAAGGTTCATCCTACTCAATTAGGGCATATAATTAATTTTTTAATATTAAATTTCATTATCTGATTAATAATTAATTATTTCATAAAAAAAATAATAATATACCGTAATAGGGTATGCAAGTGCTACACAAAGTGTAGCAGGGGATTTCATCCGAATCTGAGTTCACACAACAATAACCCAACTAAAAAGGAACGCATAAGTATCATGAAATCGTTCTTCTTTTCTCTCTAATCAAAGTCATGACTCATGACTCCCCATCGAATATAGGAAATGTAGTTGGAAAGTTATAAAAGAAAGTAAAAAAGAAAAAAAGAGGACAAAAAAGCAAGATGCAAAAAAAAAAGGCCCTTTAAGTAATAATAAAGGATCAAAGCTCTCAAACCAGTATTTTCAAAATCCGACCGGATCGGTCGATTCGTACTGGTAAACCTCGGTCAAATTGTTGCTGCATGCATGCATTAACTCAATTATTCATCAACTCATTTCTATGCAGAACGTGAAGCTTGCATGCTGCTGGTTGAAGATATTTTTTACCTTGGTGCAGCCACGAGTCATCATGCTGAAGCATTGGAGTGAGGCCCAGCACACAATGCATGAGAGCCGCAAGATCTACAAATCCCTCTATAGCCGTAGATCCTATCTAGCTTAGTTTGGACGCTATTTTTGTAGTATAAATAGCTTCAGTCTTCGAGATAATTTCGATTTTGGTCACATAGAACATCGGGTATTTTGATTTTGGTCCCGATACTATCATC
The DNA here is from genome assembly GCA_026008535.1 of Perilla frutescens. Classification (NCBI taxonomy): domain Eukaryota; kingdom Viridiplantae; phylum Streptophyta; class Magnoliopsida; order Lamiales; family Lamiaceae; genus Perilla; species Perilla frutescens. Next base: position 20,792,435 of record BRKX01000016.1, on the reverse strand, counting down.
ACTTTTGGTCTCATAGGAAGTGAAGTATCATTTTTAGTCACGCCCGTGACGGTTTCCGTTAAAATTTGTATCGATTTTGATCTCATTTTAATATCGATTTTGGTCCCAACATAAAAAATTTCCAGAACTTCATCCACGATTTTGGAGGTAAATTTCACCTGTTTTTGCTATTATTTTGGAGGGAATTGTAGTACCTTTTGTGACTTTATTCGATGTATCTCATCCTGCAGCCTTTTAGCAGCTTCATCACTCTTTTGTTTCTGTCTCAGCAATTAGGCTTGGGCATCCTGTTTTTTCTTCAACTCAACCACCTTTAGAGATTAGAGGGAAGAGAGTCATTAACATGAATATTACTAAACCTCTGGATAATTTTGTCAAACAAGAGAAAAAAAGAAATAGGTCCTCCATTAACGTATTTATTGCATTATTGGAATATAAAGTTCAAGATAGTTAAGAATCTAACCTTGTCAGATTTTCCAATAATCTCATCCAAAGGATTTCCATTTTGAATCGATTCAATGAGCAGTCTATCCCTTTCCACCTGTGGCCAGATTTAGATTAATATCAATAGAAGTAGTTTTTCTTGATCTCCATCATTTTTTGTGTAAAGAATAAGTCAAATAGACATCAATGAAACGCCAACCTCAGCATCAATAGCTCGTTGTTTCATATGCTAATAACTGATTCGACATTTGTGAAGTGCCTCATGTAGTTCCATTTTACTTGCTTCAAGCAAGGATACTTTGTGTTTAAGAATCTGCAAATAAACAACAGTGAAGTGAACATCAAAGGGAAAATCAAGAAATTGGACGAAACGGGCACCCATCTAACAAAAACAAAATGAGAAACAACAAAATTTTTAGAAATTGGACGAAACGGCAGCGAATTGGACAAAACATTGGAGAAATTGGACGAAACTTACTGTAGTTTGGGTGTGGTATTTCCAGAAAAACCTTTCTTCGTATCATCACGTCTCAATATTGCTGTAAAATTTTGGAATTTCTTGCGAATTTGTGAAAGGGGGTTGAAATTAGAGCAGAGCGATTTGGGAGATTTCTTACGGGTTGTGAATGTGTTCTATTTCTGTTCAATTAGACACGCGTGTGAGTCGTGCGTGATGTTTCCGTCAATCGTTAAAATAGCCGTTTAATTCATGGGATTAAAATCAATAACAATAAATCTATGGGACTGGTATTGGGTAATATTTTTTAAAAAGGATCAAAAGTGATAGTATCGGGACCAAAATCGGAATACCTGATATCCTATGGGATCAAAATCAAAATTATTTCTTTAGTCTTCTTTGTAAAACTAATGATGAATATTATGAAATAACATAACATTTTATGAGATATTTTCATGCTTTTCTATCGATCCTATTTTTTCTACATGGTATCTAGAGCCATTAGAAATTGATTTCTTTCTGCACCTGATAAATATAGTTTCATAGTTGATAATTGATCGGTTTATTGCAAGGCGATAACAAAGAAAAATCAAAATTTCTCATGGAGGAATGCCCGCGATGAAGAACTAGGGGTTTTTAACCCAAGTAATCCAAATATCCAAGCTGGATCTAGCGGTACAAAGTATGAACATGGTGCAGCAGCTTCGCAAACTAATACAAATTTCTCACCACAATAAAGTATACACGTTCACGGTGGAATGCCAGATCATCTGCAGCTAGGGCATACGCGCAATGAGGTTAGTAACAATCGTCTACTTGGTAATGATGAGCTTTATATCAATCCCAGCGAACACCCTAGAATGTTGCTTACTGTTGATGTATTTAATGGTTCAAACTTCCATAACTGGACTAGATCGATTAAGAGGGGATTAATTTCCAGAAATAAATTGAGCCTTGTGGATGGTACCTTAAGAAAACCGTTAAAAGGATCAGTGGATTATATGCAGTGGATCCGGGTAAAACCATTAAAAGGATCAGTGGATCCGGGTAAATTATCTTGTTTTTAATTGGATAACAAATTCTATGCTTAAGGAAATCTCTAGGGGACTGTAAAATTTGGAAACATCTAGAGAATTATGGGAAGAACTCCATAGACGTTTTGGAAAGAAAAATGGTCATAGGCTATACAAATTAAGAAGAGACATTGCTATATATACTCAGCACACACAATCAGTGATGATGTACTTTGATAATTTGGTAAATTTATGGGATGAATTGTCATTATTAAAGACCTCAAGGCCTTGTACTTGTGAGGCATTAGAAGATAGTAGTAGAGATCTTGAGGAGGAACACATGATGGGTTTTTTGATGGGGCTGAATGACTGTTTTAAGGCTATAAGACAACAAATTCTCATCCTTGATCCATTACCTTCAGTAAGCTAGGCTTATGCCATGGTCTTACAAGTAGAGGAACAGATGAGTGTATCTACACATTTTGCAGACACAACTGATCACACTGCCCTGTACTCACAACAAAAAATTGGCTCTAAAGGAGAGTTCTATAATAAGAGATTAACTAGAGAGGAAAAGAAAAAGTTTAAATGTGAACACTGTGGGGGAATAGAACATCTTAAGGTGGATTGTTTTGAATTGATAGGGGTACCTGAGTGGTACAGAAAATTCAAGGCAGAGAAGGGTCAAGGTAGAGCTCATTATGCTCTTGATCAAGCACCTGATGGAAGATTGGATCAGGAATCTCCTAGAAGAGGAATGAAGCAAGAAGAAGAATCAGAAGGTATTACTGATATGAGTAAATTTGTGCAATTAGAGATTGCTAAGCACATGGCAGCATATTTTAAACAAGGGATTAATGTAGGTAACACTTTGAACACTGCTAATCTTGTTGAGGCAGACTCGGGACAAGAAAGTGTTGATTATTCAGGACATTATGCATTTAGGGTGCATACTAGTATTAAAAAGCATGAGTGGATAGTTGATTCAGGGGCAAGTAGTCATATGCACTGCCAAATCAGTCTTATGGCAGACCTTAAATGTTTGAAGCATCTTATTCAAATATTTTTGCTAGATGGGAGTATCATTTGGGTTTTTTTCTTGATAAGAACTGCAAGATTGAATAAGGAAATTGTCCTTGAGAATATGTTATTTGCACCTGCTTTTACTCACAATCTCTTTCAATGATAAAAAAGTGAATGTGTTCCAGGTAATGTTCTTATTGATAAAGTTGATGCTTCCCAGATTAAAGCAACAACAAAGGCTGACTTAGTGGTTCAAGATTCAACAAATGTTCCTAAAAAAATTGAACCTACCGAATATGGGGGAAAAGTTGTTTCCAGAAGTGTTCCTACTTTACAGGCATAGAAAGAATGGATTGGTTTTGTGATTTCTTACCATTTATTAAAATCACTAAGGGGACGAAGATGAAAGAAGAAAGACACGCAGAAGCACTCATCAATGGTCCTTCATATGTTTGATGGTTTGGAAGTGTTATTTGACCATCCTTTGTAGTTGAACTTGCCATTTCAGCTGCTGTGCCCGAGACTGTTTCTGTGATACTGTTTCTCAGCCAATTCTAACTGCTCCTGCTGCTGATGCTATTTCTCAGGCTGCTCTTGTGGCTGATGATGTTAGTGTGCCTCCCCACCTGAGCCTTATCATTTATGGCAGCCACTAAGGGGGAGAAGAAGTACGAAGGGCAAGAAGAAGTAAAGGGAAGAAAGTCGTGACGGAAGAAGAATACTACGAAGACAGGGGGAGTGTTCGTAGATTGTGTGAAGTTTATGATAGTGAAACTCCCAACATTGTTTCATGAGGAGTTCCAGTAACTATGCCAGACAGTTGCTTGTATCTATCATTTATATATATATGTGTGTGTGTGTGTGTGTGTGTGTGTGTGTGTTCGATTTGCGAGTTTATTTATGCGTTGTGAAGATCATTGATTATTGTGTGCCAGAAACATCAAAGGGGGAAATTGTTAGTGCCATTTTATAGAACTAAGTTTATTTTGGCGATTTATGTTCGACGAAGTATTCGAGGAGATGTGCTTGAAATAATGTGCTGATTCCACTGTGCAAATAAACGAACAATTGGTGAACTGTTCCCTCTGATGTTCGAGACACATTCCTAAACATATATATATATATATAAGGTAGTTTCCATATAAAGATGATCTCATGCGGACGAGTTTGGAAAGCCAAGATCTGATCGTTTGACTGCCTTTTTAGAGTAGATGGCATGCTAATTTAGACCCTCAATATCATAGAAGCATCTACACCAATATGGAAAGAATCACAAATCTTAAATCACTTACCTTGTTGATGAAGATTAAAGATCAAGTCAACAAAGGAAACGTGAAGTATAAGAAGGTCGATTCATTCAACAATCAATGGTTCACACCCAACATATTTGATTCTCTATATTGAGTGTTTGAGAGTCATTGGCTTGTGATTTCTCATAATAGTTAGAAGTTGTTCCCTAAACTGTTCAACATGTTAGTCTAGCATTGAGTTTTTTGAGTGAAACTCGTGAGGGGTTTTGTTTATCCTTTTTGTACACAATCTTGGGAGAGATTATAAGTTGAAGTCGTGGGTAGCTAGATGGAGTCTAGTGTCACAGTTGTGAGGGGATCTCACAGCTTTCGTTCAGTGAAAGAGTTCGTAAAGAAGAACGGGGGAATAAGGATGGAGTCCTGTATGTGTAAGTTCCTCAATACACTTCATAAATGAGTAGTACTGGACAAATCTTCAAGTTTGGGCGAAGTCCCCTGGTGTAGGTTGGTTAACCGAATTGGGCTATCAATCTCATGCGTTCTTTTACTGCTTTTATTTACCTGTTCTTACTTCTATTCCTATCACTCTCAAGAACACTTGCATGCAGTAATCATAAACACATAAGTGCATGGATTACGTTTTTTTTCAGGAGTGTTTTTTATAAGAAAAATTGGGTCATATTTTTGGTGGCTACTGTTGCTTTTGCTTCACTTTGTTTTTTCTTTCTTTTTTCTTCATTTTTGTTTGTTTGTGGTTTCTTTTTTGTTTTATAGATATTATTTTGTATCAAGGACAATGCATGAGTGCATGAGTTAGCGTTGGATAAGTACATTGCGTGAGATGCCCGATAAAAAATATTGAACTATTAAGAAACAATGAACATTATTTATTAATTTTCATTAATATAATGTGAAAGGAATTTATTTTAATATCAATTTAATAAATATGATACATAAATTAATACACATATAATGATTTATCAAAATTCAATTTCATTAAATCATGAAAACACTTTTTAAATTAATAAATATTAATTTATGGTTTAACTTATATCACTATAAAATAATAAATTTTCATAAAATATTATGATCCCAACTATATTAATTTATAGAGGTTTTATTGTATATTTATTTTAAAAAAACTAATTATCGAGCACAGTGCACCAGATAAAAAAATTAAACTAAATATAATTTTAGGGTTCACTAATTCCATTTTATGGTATATATATTTATTTCGGAAAAAAAATAATTATAGCATGAGCCCATGCCTTAGCTTTGAACGAGTGCACTGCGAATGACACCGGATAAAAAAATTAAATTAATTTAATTTAATTTTAAAATTTACTAATTTCATTTTATGTTATATATTTATTTAAAAAAAAATTATAGAACGCTGTACACAAGCCCACGCCTTAGCGTCGGATGAATGCACTGCGCGCGAAGCCGGATAAAAAATTCAATTTAATTTAATTTAATTTTAGGGTTCACTAATTCCATTTTAGGGTATATATTTGTTTTCAAAAAATTAATTATCGAGCGTAGTGTACGAGCTCACGCGTTAACGTTGAGAGAGTGCACTACCCAAGACATTATGTAAAAAAATTAAATTATTTCAAAAAAATTAAATATGTATTTGTAAAAATAAAAAATGAAGAAATTAAAAAAAGAAAAAAAAATAGAAAAGAAAGGAAAATGTGGGGAAAGTGGGGAAGTAGGACCATTGAAAAAAATTAAAAAAAAAATAAAAAGAGGAAGAGGACCACTGCAAAACGAAGCAATTAGCCTTTGAATTGCAATTTTTATTTTGATTTTTTTTTTGTTCGCGCCCCGAACTGAAAGTCAAAACAATTATATTTGTTTGACTTTTCTAAATATATTGAAATTTGTTTTGACTTTATTTAATAACGAACTGCTTTTATTCTTGGTCACCTACTCACCTTCATGTATACACGGGGTGAAAATCAGGGTATTCAATTTGAAAACAGATGTTGTCTTTTCATCTTTAATTTTAGGGTTAATGAGTTAATCCGTGTAATATCACAAAATATGTATAAATTTCATTTTTTTTAATTAACACAAACTTCTAAAATGTTATATTTACAATCTAAATTCTTATTTTTTATTTTTAATTTGCAATACTTTCGGTATCAGTTCAAATTGGGTATAATCGAGTATGACATGGATGTTGAACTAATACGCGTGTACCGCGGTCTAACAAATAAATGATGTTGTTTCTTGTGTAGTTGGTTAAGTAGAAAACTACATTGGTCACGTGTGTTAATCCGATTGCCACATAAGGCTCGATTACATCCAATTTCAAACTAATGTTGTAATTGTAAAAGAATGTAAAGTTTGTGTTGTGTTGTTATAAACATCTTAAAGTTTATATTGAAAATTGAAATTCTTGTATGTTCGTAATATTTGAACCAATTAGTCCCGAGTTTAATTTATACATATTTCAGTTTTTATTTGTGTTCATCAGTCGTTTACCAGACAGTATGGTATATATAAGGTTGAATATGTTTGATATGAGATGTGTTATACTGTATAAAATATCAATATCATGTTTGATTTAGTGTATTAAAATATATGTATTAATAATATACATTTTGCTTAGATGTATTAGATTCTATATAAAATTTCAATTTCTAAAATATCATATAATTAGATACCATACATCGTGTAAATATTCTATAGTAAGATTTTTAATTAATATCTGCAATGTTATTTTATTATAAAATTTTTAATAATTATGTATGGTATTATATATCCCACCTACAGGGTGTGATTTGTTATATCATATAATTAGTTAACACATGTCGGACCCTTATATAATCATGTGTTTTATTATGGCTAACAAACATGATATTATGGTGTCATAGATATCTATTATAATCTTATAATACTTAACAATCAAGTTCTATCTATATCATTTAATAGAGTTAGAGTTTTTTTAAGGACAACAACTTAGGCCGATTTAGAAAAGAGGATAAATTTATTGCGGGCCAAAATTTAAGCACATTAACATTTAATATTGCGTCCGTAGGCCAATTTTCAGCCCGAACGGGTTACGGGGGCCAATTTTCAGCCCGAACGGGCCGAAATTTTAGGACATTAACATATAAGTGTTGTGTCCGTAGCCCGTTCAGGTTGAAAATTGGCCTGGGAATGCAACACTTAAATGTTAATGTCCTTAAATTTCAGCCTGTAATAAATTTATCCTCTTTTCCAAATCGGTCTAAGATGTTATCCTTAAAAAAACTCTAACTCTCATTTAATATCCTAATTAAACGACAAGATGGAACAATTTCTGTCCAAATCTCACAATATGATAATATATATAGAAACCATATGCGTATATCTCTGAAAGCGAAATTAAATAGAAGACGACGAAAATATGATAATATAATTAATTGACCACATCATTTAAAGTTTAGAGGGTAAACCGTAATCATCGTATATTTCAAGCATAAAAGTGGAATACAAATTTCATAATGTTAAACTATAAAAATTCCCCCAACACCAAAAAAAGTACAATATTGTGTAAGAAAATATAGGTTTTTTCAAAAGAAAAGTGTGTAGTTACTTGACCATTATAGATAATAAATATTTAACCTTGCATGTTAAAATAATTTACAAGAATATTTAGAGTATACGTCTGTTATTATGTGGCTGCTAGCTAAAGACATTTCAAATTGTTTGAGAAACCCATATTGATTCGGAATTCCCAAGATATATCCAAAATCTTTTTCTGGCAGCTGACTTCAACATAATTCGCCTATGAAGGTCAAGTAAATTCCGGAATAGCGGCTGCGATAACTCTAAAAAGACATTTGAAGTTAATTCCTTAAAGATATTAATTATAAGCAATTATTGCTAAATCTAGTTTTAAAACATAAACAAAAGAAGAATATGGCTGGATATTTATCTAATATAATAAGATGGAGTTGCATCCCAAAAAATTTATCCCTCAAAAAATCAAATTATCAACCGTTAATATAAATAAATAATTATATTTTATTAAATTTTTTTATTATCTCTTCATAATCATCATCATCATCATCTTCTTCTTCTTCTTCTTCTTCTTCTTCTTCTTCTTCTTCTTCTTCTTCTCCTCCTCCTCTCTCCCTCACACGCGCGCGTGCGGACACTGACATAATATATTTTTAGGGGTTGAATTTCCTATTACATTATTTTGTTTCATTCTGTGCTTCATTATCGAATTTATAATTTTAATAATATTTATTATAAAATAAAAATTAATTATAACATAAATAATCATAGTCAACATTCATCAATAAAAAAATGAATTAAAAAAAACTATAAAACGTAATTTTGAAAAAATCAGCATAATAATAAATTATTAATTGAAAATTAAAAATTAAATATTAAAAATTAATTATAAACCGTAATTGGGCGGGGTGAACCCTAAAAATAACCATAAAATTAAACTAAATCATATAAAAATAGAATTGAAGAAAAAAATACAAGAAAAACTCATAATTTAAAAATGTAACACGAAGTGTAACACAAAGAGTGCATGTAGCAGGAAATTCCATGCGCATTTTTAGTGCTATATTGAATAACATATTTCATTATATACATGACATTCAAAATTTATTTATACGAAAGAATAAATATGTGAGTTTTCGTATATTAAAAAGTGATCGATAATGCATGTTAGATTTTATTATGTGACATAATTAGTCACATATATTAAATAAAATAATCAAGTAAATAATTTGGTAAAACATCATAATCGAGTAGCATGCTCTATTATACTTATATGTATATGTAACATTTATAATATTTTTTTAATTATAATGGTTATGAAATAGTTAACAATTTAACATTCTAATTAAATGTATAACTAAATGAAACAAAGATCGATATTTATGAATTCAACAAATGCTACTACAAACAAGTATTGTCTAATTTATAATATAATATTTTGATTGTAGTAGTTTATTAATTATTTATGCAATTATTTAAATATATTATATTATATTATGTGTGTGTTTGTATATTCAAGCAATTATTTTATTTTATTGATGGTCAACTTAATTCTTTTTAGATTCAAAATAATTACGACATAAAAAATAAAAAAATAATCAGACAAATAAAAACGATATTAATTTATTAACTAAAATATTATCTATAAAATGCGAAGATAATTACATGCAATGATATATGCAGAAATTAAAAAATTATAATTAAGATAAAGTGAGACAGAGAGAAGACATTAATTAATTAATACCATGATTGAAGTGTTGTTCATAATTGTAATACTTACATTAAAAATATAATAATTGAGTTTGAGATCATGAATAATCTAGTGCAGCGCACACATGGCACATATCCAATGGTTGAAATATGAGATGAAACATGAAATTAAAATAGAGCAATCCATCCAGAAATCTAATAACTAATTAATATATGTTAATAATATTTGGTGGGAACAATACATATATATAACTAATTTAGATATTATTCGTATGAATAATGTGTTTTCAAAATACTCTCCAGTGCAAAAAAATACTCATAATTGATATAGATAAAGACAAAGGACTTATGTTAGATGGTCAAATGGACCACGAAAATCTATATATTATATAAAAACAGAATAGTAGGGATATTTTGGGTAATTCATGTTTAGATGCATTTTTCTGAAAGAAAGAAAAAACCATATTTCTTGAAGTAGTGCGCCGGTACAGAAGAAAAACCAACAACGATTGATTATTCAAGGGATGCGATTTTCCTTCCTCAGAAAAAAAAGGGACGCGATTTTCCTCTGTTCAATTTATTCTCTTTTCAGTACTTCACTCAAAACTTAGGCTTCTCCCCTCTCCACTTCATGTTCTCTCGAATTGGCAAAGGCAGAAGCATCAGATTCATTTTACTTGCAAAATAACTCTTTCCCTTTATCAAGCAATACTCAATTTCTTCAAAAAAATCTCTTTAGCCACGCTTAAATTTTGATCACACTAAAAAGAAGCTTTCGAATTGATGAGATAGCGAAGGGAATCAGTGATAGCGGCAAGTGAAACAGCAGTCGCGGCAACGAACATCTTCCCATCTAATTTATTTTCTTTGTATAGAGAAGAATTCTCTCTCTCATTTCTGAAGTTATTTTTGCGATTTCCGAAGTTGAAGGTAGAATCTTCCGCAAACATTTTTCTGCATTTGTCAGAAAATTGCACAATATTGTGCTTATTATCCTAAACTATTTGGGGTTTTTTTTGTTTCAACAGATTTTCACAGATGAGGAGCCCTATAGAGACCAAGTGGATGATGATGGTGATGATGATATAGACAAAGAAGGTATGACGATTTGGTTGAGTTGTCATTCCATTTTCCCGATTAGGTTGGTGGTAAGAGGGGGTTTGCACAGTTTTTTGTATAATATGTTGTATATCTTGCATTTTTATTTGGAGTAACGGCATGCCGATATTTTTTGAGTTTAATTGTTTCATGAAGTTAAGAAAACCATGGAAATGCATGATTGGTAAAATGCATGATTGGTGGGGGTCTGTAGTAGAGATACATTATATTGTTGTTCTCTAATTATTTTTATGATTAAAATTGAAATACTAGACAATTTTTTTGGCCAGTCCTGTGTTCATGATGATATGGCCTCTTAAATTTTCCTTTATTTTTCAAGAGCATGTATCATGGATCTGTGAATGGGGAATAAGGGAGGTTGTCAATGTTGTAAGGCGAAGTTCTGATTCTCATTAGCCATGTTGTAATTGTCGGTAAGATTCTCTCCTTCTGGAATGAAAGTGCCTTGGTAATACAATATGTATATGTACTGCTCTCTTTATCAGATTGATGATTATCAAAGCTCAAATTGCAGTCATGTTAAGGAAATGTAATATGTGATGTAATCGACATGGGTAATATAATGAGGGTTCTTCACTTATTGGTGCTTCATCTATATAAACATGTAAAGGTATTAAACAGATGAATGTAGTCAAACATAATTCTAATAAGTTCTTGGGGTATCTTTAGTAATTTCTATGTTTAACATGTAGTACTCAATGGGGGATTTGAAGTGTTTATTGCAAAATGTATTTTTGCATTGTGCAAGGGGAAGAAGGGTATACTTTGCTAAAATCATATATACGCCATCTGCGTGTATATCTTTTTTCTTAGGAGGAGCGACATAGGTTCTCGGAAATCTCCCAACTCATTGAAAATGAAATGTGTTTATTGATGGAATTTTGAATGTGTCGGAATGCATTGAAAGGAAAATTTAGAGAATTTAATAGTACTCATTTTCTATATGTTGCAACTGTTTTAAGTTCAGGAGGATTCTTTCTTTCATACTAACAAGATTTTTCTGGATTGCTTGTGAGTTCTTTTTGTACTGGTAGACATCCTAATGCTGTTGTAGATATTCTTATTGGGAAAAACAAAGTTTTGATGCGATGTCTTAACTCTTCTATGAAGGCTGTCGTAGTACAGATAGAATTGAAGCCCTTTGCAACTTGAACTGCCTTCTTTTTTCCTTTTTATAACATGACAAATATCAAACATATGAGTTTGAATAAGAAATGTAAAGGACATGAGAACAAATTGTTGCTTTGCGTCCATTAATCCAATGTATATATTGTAATTTTTTTTAATTGTTTAAATAATGATTTTTTTGGTAATGTCCATTACTTTAATGCAATCATTTTTACAACATTGCCATCCTTAAGTATATATAAAATGAAATGATATATCTCGCGTAGAGGTGAGCTTTTTGGAGAAGGAAAGAAAATTAGGATCTACACTGAGACGCCAAATCTTTATGTTTGTTCTCATGTGTGTAGATGTATTCATTACGTTTGTTCTCGCAATTAATTACTTTGGAAGTTTTTCTTTAGATGTGTGCCTGCTTTGTTATCAATTATACATTTAACCTTACACAGAGTTTCATATTCTCTGCAAATAAAAGTATAAACATAATATCCTACCATACCTATGATACCAGTATAATTTGTGGAAAGTACGGTCATGTTTTTTATGTAATTATCTATCAAGTTCATGCTATTAAAACATATCGGGCCACTTTGCTTGTGGCAAATATATTTCGATTGGCACATTTTGAAACAATTAAGCTAGCTCTCTTAAAACATGCGGAAAAAATAATTCTGCTACACAACAAATCATATAACAAAAAATAAGAAAAACACGAACAGGAACCAAAAAGACGAAAAAGTGTAATTAATACAATTATTAATGTTTGAAAAATATTATATATATATATATATTGTAATCACCTTTGTTTTGGAATCGGTTTTGTCAAACTTAAATAAACATGGATTATAAATTAAGATGAGAAACGTCATAAATGGACTAACATAATAATATTTATTGTCGATGTACACCACTTGGATCAATTTTCCATTATAATTTCTTAATAAGATTTAGAATATATGAATAATTATGAAAAATATTGTAAAATAAGCACTATATATATATATATATACACACACACACTAAATTAAAATTTTGGTTATAATATTTGCAAATCTTATTTATTACTCCCCTGTTTCATTATGATTGTTGTTTTAACGTTTTTATTTTATGTCAAAATATTTGTTATTTTATATATTTTCACACCCTCTCTCCCAATTTTAACCCTATCCCAAACCATATTTTAGGAAAATATAAGTGAATAAGATTTTATATCAATTATGGGGATGAGTGTATTAGTTCATAAAATTAATTATTTATTCCAGATAAAAAAAATTAAAACCATAATCAAAACGAACGGAAAGGACTATACCGTAATGAACCCGTGCGGTGCACGGGTATAATGCACTAGTATACCTAAACCCGCAAATTAGCTTCGGCGTGTGGTTCTCTGACCCCTCCCCCCTCTCCTCCCCTTTATTCACCTTATTTTTGCATTAGCATCACGCAAGCAGTGTCGGGCTCGTGCACAGAGTGAGACACCGGATAAAAAATTAAATTAATTTAATTCAATTTTAGTGTTTACTAATTCAATTTTAGGATATATATTTATTAAAAAAAATTATCGAGCGCAATGCAAGAGTTCACGCGTTAGTATCGGACGAATGCACTGCAAGCGTTAAAGTAAGGACACATATATATGTTCATTAAGTACTAACTAGTAGTCCAGAATATATACTTCATTTACAAAAGTGCAATTAAATTTAAAGTTTGAAAGGAAAGACTAAAATTCAAACAAGTTTACAAATATTAATTCGAATAGAAACGAACAATATATAGCCCATCATATCAAAATGCTTTATTAATACTATCGAGAATAGATAATTATTACATGAGAAACATCGACCTCTTAGTTAGGTAATCGATTTCCACACATGTTATTTTAAATTCTAGATGATGTTTGACTATTTGTCAATAAGTGCGTGGAAGCACTAGTTATAGCTGCCGGGAGACTTTTTGATAAATTTGATTCATTCTCAAAATTATATATTTAATTACTGTTTTTTTATCTTACAGCTTTTACTTAATTAATTTTTCTATTATTTAATCAGGATTTTTACTAATCTCATATTTGATCAAGCTTAATTTGTGCCATATTTCACAACAAACTTGAGGTTGGTTTCAATCCATTGATTAATTCAAAATCAAATCGATCGAGTATGATCAGTTAAGTAGTACTACTCTAGTCTCTAGTTCGATTGTGATGCGCCCATAATTTAAAAATATCCAATAATCAACTTAAGACTATATATATAATATTCATTCATTCTGTACCATTTTCCGTTCAGGGTCATTTTAGAGAAATGCACACATATTAATGAAATAATAAAATTACTTAATATTTGTATACATCATCATATGTGAATATATATATATATATATATATATTAATGAGTAAAAAATACAATGTTCGAATACATATAATGAGGGTAAATCGGAGAAAAATATTACATTTTCATCTCGAGTGTGTAAAACAACATTCTTTACGAAAGAAATCTAAAATACTAAAGTGACACCTATTTATAAACTGGAGGTAAAGTTACTCATTTTTAAGGCAAATTAAGAATTACTAAATGTTTTAGCTAGGTACGTAGGTGATTTGTCGTTCATATATATTATATGAAATATAAATTAACGTAACATTAGATTATCAACTTGAAATGAAAGTCGTATATATTCACAAAATTATTAGTTCTATTTAATTTATGAGGAAAAAATATAAAAAAATAAAATGAAACTCCCCAAGTATACATTGTAGATGACTATCATTGACCATGCATATATCCTATGAATCGAAAGTTCAAATTTATGTATAGGGAGTTGATAAAGTTTAACTAACGAAATGGTCCAATTCAAAGTATTAGAAAATTCAAACATATTACATGGTAGAAAATGAAAAACCTGCAGCTTCTCTAATTCCTCTACACGAAAATAATCACGATTTGTTCTCTTTTAATTTTTAAATACCTGGAAGAAGCTACCTTGCATTTTCACTTTCCTACATCTATAAATACTTCGATAATTTCAAGAAAACATACCAATTACATTCAAATTAACATCAAAATTAATCTTAACATTAAAATCACGTATTTAAGAAGTTGGTGGTTATCGACGTAGTAATATAGCTAGTTCATCAAGCATGAAGTATTTCATTTTGTACTTCACGTTATTTCTTCTCGCATGTGGCTTCCTACCCAGCCATGCAAAGATCCATCGACACAAATTTATCGTAAGTAATGCTCTTGTATTGTGTGTATGTGTATCGATCTATATATATATATATATATGATTGCTCTCTAAGAATTTACAATAATTGTGAAATATGATATATGCATGCATGCAGTTGAAGGATAGCCCATACACGAGGTTGTGTAGCAACAAAAGCATATTAACTGTGAATGGAAAGTTCCCTGGCCCAACATTATATGTCACCCAAGGAGACACTCTTATTGTTGACGTCATAAATAGAGCAACCGAGAACGTCACAATTCATTGGTAATTAATAAATTTAATTAAACCATTTTTTTACATCTCAATGGAAAATATATATATATGATCCTATCATTGTTGAAATTCTGCATCTATATATATATATGCAGGCATGGAGTGAAACAACCGAGATATCCATGGTCAGATGGTCCTGAATACATAACTCAGTGTCCAATTCGCCCCGGGACTAAATTTAGCCAGAAAATTGTACTGTCTGATGAAATCGGGACTTTGTGGTGGCACGCTCATAGCGACTGGTCTCGAGCTACTGTACATGGTGCACTCGTTGTCTATCCTAAGGAGGGAGATGTTTATCCCTTTCCCAAGCCTACTGCAGAAATTCCGATTATATTAGGTATATATGTCGATTTTTTATTAAATAATATATATTTCATTTCGTGTTAGACTGTGCACGTACATATATTATGATATATACGAGATTCAAGACTCCCAATTTAATGTGAAATATTTAAATTCAGGGGAATGGTGGAAAAGTGACATTCAAGCAGTGATGACTCAATTTCTTGCTAATGGAGGCGACCCAATTGTTTCTGATGCTTTCCTCATAAATGGCCAACCTGGTGATCAAGACTCATGCTCTAAACCAGGTAATTACTAATTAAAAAAACTTGTGATTAATTAGCTAATTAATAGTAATACAACACATGATTTCGGGTAAATTTCATTTTTGGTATCATTACAATGTGGTCAAAACACTTTTAATCCCAAAAGTTATTTTTTTGGTCTCAAATGATATATTTTCGATAATTTGTGTGCCATAAGATATTTTTCCGATAATTTTAGTCCTATAAGATAGTTTTCCAACAATTTTAGTCCTAAACTAACAATTTTGGTGAATCTAGGATGTGTCTCATGCAGATAATTTTCCAATAATATTGACATAATTAAATTGAAAACTAACAAAAAATATGGTGACATGCAGATACATTCAAGCTAAAAGTGGAATACGGAAAGACCTATCTTCTCCGAATGATCAACGCCGTGATGAACAACATAATGTTCTTCAAAATCGCGGACCACAACATCACCGTCGTCGGCAGCGACGGCGCCTACACGAAGGCATTAACAAGTGATTACATCGCGATTTCCCCCGGCCAGACCATCGATTTCCTGTTAGAAGCCAACCAAAACCCTAATCACTACTACATGGCTTCGAGAGTCCACAGAGTCGCCGGAACTAGCAGCAACTTCACCACAACCGCCATTGTCGAATACACCGGAAACTACACAGCGCCACCTTCTCCTCTCCTCCCTACTCTTCCAGCATCAGACGACACCGTTTCCTCCGACAGTTTCACAGCTCGTCTGAGAAGCTTAGCGAGCAGAGAGCATCCAATCGACGTCCCTCAAAAAGTGGACAAGAAATTTCTCTTCACACTCTCGATCAACACTTTTGCTTGCCCTAATTGCACGGGGCCGATACCGGGGCAGCGCCTGAAAGCGAGCATCAACAACATAACGTTCGTGCAGCCGAGGATCGACATTCTTCAAGCTTATTATAACCGAATTAGAGGGGTTTATGGCGATGATTTCCCTAAGAATCCGCCGTTTCCTTTCGACTACACGGGAGTGAACGCGACGAGCACCAATTATCGGACGCCTCAAAATGGGACGGAGGTGAGAGTGTTGGAGTATGATTCGACGGTGGAGATTGTTTTTCAAGGAACGAATCTTGTTGGAGCGATTTATCATCCTATGCATTTGCATGGATATAGCTTCTACGTGGTGGGAATGGGGAGTGGGAATTTTGATAGGGAAAGAGACCCTTTGAGTTATAATCTTGTGGATCCTCCTCTGCAGAATACCATTGCTGTTCCTAGAAATGGATGGACTGCTATAAGGTTCAAGGCCAACAATCCAGGTACGTACGAGTACCTGCAACGTCTTAATTGTGTCAAACTGTCTAACGGGTCTCAATATTTATATCCGTAACATATATGTACTTAACAATTAATTGTCCTTTCATGCACACCAATAATTAATTTTTATTTTTATTTTTATTTTTTTTACAGGAGTTTGGTTGATGCATTGTCATCTAGAGAGGCATGTTAGTTGGGGAATGGAGATGGCGTTCATTGTTAAGAATGGGAAGAGTTCAGATGAAAAGATGATGCCTCCACCTCCAGATATGCCTAGATGCGGCTGATCAAGTTAATTCAACCTGGGGAAAAATATTAATTCTTTATGAATTTGTTGCTAGCTCAATTTTTTATTTACTTGAATTCATCATATCTGTTCACAGCTTGTTCCTTAATTTATTCTGAATTAATTAGTTATTATATTGTAGTTTGTTTAACTGACATAGCTAGTTTGGTTATTTAGTTGTCAGTTTAAATTGTACTCAATAAATGACAATTTTTTTTAGTGGAATTTAATTTGTATTAATCATTTGAAATGCATGCCAACCTCTTTACTGAAATCCTATGCGGAAAAAATATGTCCCAACATATATATATATATATATATATATATATATATATGATATGGATCAAATGAGACTATTTTCCTGGTGTGAGAACTAAGACCTCAGAATGGTGGCAATTTCATAAATAATAAGGCAAAAAATAAAGGAAGGAGAGCTATTTTCGTCCAAACCCATTAAAAATGAAGATATTGTTAAATGATACATATAATTTGAGAGAAAATTTCGATTTTGGTCCCATAGGACATGGGGTATTCTGTTTTTGGTCCTGACGGTTTCACTTTTGGCCCTTTTTTAAAAAAATTACCCAAAACTAGTCCCATATGTTTATTACTATCGATTTTGGTCCCACGAATTAAACGGTTGTTCTCTATCGTCTAACAAAGTGGTATCAGAGCCACGAGTATTAAAAAAATAGTGAGAGCAAATAGAGATGGCAAACAATGCAATGACATCTTTCCAATTTCCTCGTCTCACAAAAGAAAATTACGAGAAATGGTGTTTACGAATGAAAGCTTTGCTTGGATCACAAGATGTGTGGGAGATCATAGAGAGTGGCTACGAGAAACCTCAAAATGAGGCTGAGTTAACTCCTACACAAAAGAAAACCTTGTCAAAGACAAGAAAGAAGGATCAATAGGCCCTCACTCTCATCCATCAGTGTTTGGATGACTCGATGTTCGAAAAGGTGGCAGATGTAGCCACATCAAAGGCAGCTTGGGAGATTCTAGCAAAATCTTTCCAAGGGGCCGAGAAAGTGAAGAAAGTAAGACTTCAATCGCTAAGGAGTGATTTTGAAGCATTGAAGATGAACGAATCTGAACTAGTTTCAGACTATTGTTCAAGGGTGAAAGCCATTGTAAACCAACTAAGGAGGTATGGAGATAAAATTGAAGATGTTAAAGTGGTGAAAATTCTACGATCTTTAACATCCAAATTCGATTATATTGTGTGTGTAATCGAAGAGACAAAAGATCTTGAATCAGTGTCTGTGGAAGAACTTGAAGGTTCTTTACAAGCACATGAAGAGAAAATCAAGAGGAGACAAGAAGAGCCATTGGCGCAAGCTCTAAAATCTAAAGCCACCTTGAAGAATAATGAAGGAGAAAAGCATAATTTTAGAGGGCGTGGACGAGGAAGAAGACGTCTATGGAAGCAAAATACTAAAGGAAGAAGCAAGTGGGAGAGTTCAAATAATGAAGAAAAAAACTCTCCATCTTCCAGAAGCCGAGGAAGAAACCGAGGAAGAAGGCGTGGTTATTATCAACAATCAAATGAAAGAAGGTATGACAAGTCTAATATTGAATGTTATAATTATCATAGACTTGGTCATTATGCATCAAAATTGTCGTGATACGGAAAATTATGAAGAAAATAGCCAATCTTGTTGATGATAACCAAGAATCTGAAGAGTCAACTCTATTGTTAACCGTAAGAGAAGGAAAAAAGGATGTTGACAGCTTGTGGTACTTGGATAATGGTGCTAGCAATCACATGTGTGGAGACAGAAAAATTTGTGGATCTCAGTGATAAAGTGAATGGAAATGTCTATTTTGGAGACTCATCTAAAATCAAAATTGAAGGAAAAGGTACAATTCTCATCTCTTCCAAAGATGGTGGCCACAAAATGATTTCTGATATTTATTATGTGCCTAAACTGAGAAGTAATATTTTTAGTCTCGATCAATTTGTTGAGAATGGATATGAAGTTTTGATGAAGGATATTTTTCTTTGGCTTAGAGACAAAAATGCTAATTTAATCGCAAAGGTGACTATGTCAAAAAATAGGATGTTCAAGTTAAACATCAAGACAGTTGGAACAAAATACTTGAAAATAAAAGTGTTTGATCATGCATGGTGTTGGCATATGAGGTTTGGACACTTAAACTTTGAAGCTTTGAAGATAATGAGAGAGAAGGAGATGGTGAGAGGGATGCCTTCAATCATTCATCCTAATCAGTTGTGTGAAGCGTGTTTACTGGGCAAACATGCAAGGAAAAGTTTTCCAAAAGAAGCGACATCAAGGGCATCTAAACCACTTGAACTTGTGCACATTGGCCTTTGTGGACCTATTGATCCACCCTCATTTGGTAAGAGTAAATATTTCATACACTTTATCGATGATTATAGCCGGAAGACTTGGGTGTATTTTCTCAAGCGAAAATCAGAAGCTTTCACAATTTTCAAAAATATCAAGATTCTAATTGAGAAAGAAAGTGGTTGTAAAATCAAGGCGTTGAGATTTTGATCAAGGAGGCGAATTCACCTCAAAAGAATTCAATGATTTTTGTTCATCTCATGGAATTCACCGTCCTCTTACTGTTCCTAGATCACCTCAGCAAAATGGTGTGGTAGAACGAAAAAACCAAGCAATTCTGAATATGGCGAGATGTATCTGAAAGCAAAGAACATGCCTAAGGAGTTATGGGCTGAATCTATTTCTTACACAGTTTATCTATCAAATCGTTCATCAACTGCGAGTGTTAAAAATCAAACTCCTCAAGAAGCTTGGAATGGGAGACCACCAAGTTTTCACTATTTGCGAGTGTTTGGAAGCATTGCTTATGCTCAAGTTCCACAACAAGAAAGATCCAAGCTTGATGATCGAAGTACCAAGTATGTCTTTATTAGTTATGAGTACCAATCTAAAGGGTATCGATTGTTTAATCCAAACAATAATAATGTTGTGATAAGTCAGGATGTTGAATTTGATGAAGAAGCTGTCTGGAATTGGGAAAAACCACAGGAAAGCACTTATAATTCTTCCTTATTTTGACGAAGAAGAAATGATTATGACGGTGCTCCTCTGCAAGAACCGGTGCCACCACCTCCACAAGATGGAAGTTCGAGAGTACAAAGAATGAGATCTCTTGCTAATGTCTATGAAAGCATCGAAGAAGTTAATGATGAATTAAATTGTCTTTCTGCAGATAATGAACCACAAGGCAAGGATACTTTGTGTTTAAGAATCTGCAAATAAATAACAGTGAAGTGAACATCAAAGGGAAAATCAAGAAATTGGTCGAAACAGACACCCACCTAACAAAAATAAAATGAGAAACAACAAAATTTTCAGAAATTGGACAAAACGACAGCGGAGAAATTGGACAAAGCATTGGAGAAATTGGACGAAACTTACTGTAGTTTGGGTGTGGTATTTCCAGAAAAACCTTCCTTCGTATCATCACGTCTCAATATTGCTGTGAAATTTTAGAATTTCTTGCGAATTTGTGAAAGGGTGTTGAAATTAGAGCAGAGCGATTTGGGGGATTTCTTACGGGTTGTGAATGTGTTATATTTCTGTTCAATTAGACATGCACATGAGTCGTGCGTGATGTTTCCGTCAATCATTAAAATAGCCGTTTAATTCATGGGATTAAAATCGATAACGATAAATCTATGGGACTGGTTTTGGGTAATATTTTTTAAAAAAGATCAAAAGTGATAGTATCGGGACCAAAATCGGAATACCCGATGTCCTATTGGATCAAAATCGAAATTATCTCTTCAGTCTTCTTTGTAAAACTGATGATGAATATTATGAAATAACATAACATTTTATGAGATATTTGCATGCTTTTCTATCAATCCTATCTTTTCTACGTGGTATCTAGAGCCATTAGAAATTGATTTCTTTCCGTACCTGATAAATATAGTTTCATAGTTGATAATTGATTGGTCTATTGCAAGGCGATAACAAAGAAAAATCAAAATTTCTCATGGAGGAATGCCCGCGATGAAGAACTAGGGTTTTCTAACCCAAGTAATCCAAATATGCAAGCTAGATCTAGCGGTACAAAGGATGAACATCGTGCAGCAGCTTTGGAAACTAATACAAATTTCTCACCACAACAAAGTATACACATTCACAGTGGAATTCCAGATCATCTGCAGCTAGGGCATACGCGTAATGAGGTTAGTAACAATCGTCCACTTGGTAATGATGAGCTTTATATCAATCCTAGCGAACACCCTAGAATGTTGCTTACTGTTGATGTATTTAATGGTTCAAACTTCCATAACTGGACTAGCTCGATTAAGAGGGGATTAATTTCCAGAAATAAATTAAGCCTTGTGGATGGTACCTTAAGAAAACCATTAAAAGGATCAGTGGATTATATGCAGTGGATCCGGGTAGATTATCTTGTTTTTAATTGGATAACAAATTCTATGCTTACAGAAATCTCTAGGGGACTGTAAAATTTGGAAACATCTAGAGAATTATGGGAAGAACTCCATAGACGTTTTGGAAAGAAAAATGGTCCTAGGCTATACAAATTAAGAAGAGACATTGCTACATATACTCAGCACACACAGTCAGTGATGATGTACTTTGATAATTTGATAAATTTATGTGATGCATTGTCATTATTAAAGACATCAATGCCTTGTACTTGTGAGGCATTAGAAGATAGTAGTAGAGATCTTGAGGAGGAACACATGATGGGTTTTTTTGATGGGGCTGAATGACTGTTTTAAGGTTATAAGACAACAAATTCTCATCCTTGATCCATTACCTTCAGTAAGCTAGGCTTATGCCATGGTCTTACAAGTAGAGGAACAGATGAGTGTATCTATACACTTTGCAGACACAACTGATCACAATGCATTTGTACTCAATAAAAATTTGGCTCTAAAGGAGAGTTCTATAATAAGAGATTAACTAGAGAAGAAAAGAACAAGTTGAAGTGTGAACACTGTGGGGGAATAGAACATCTTAAGGTGGACTGTTTTGAATTGATAGGGGTACCTGAGTGGTACAGAAAATTCAAGGTAGAGAAGGATTATGCTCTTGATCAAGCACCCGATGGAAGATTGGATCATGAATCTCCTAGAAGGGGAATGAAGCAAGAAGAGGAATCCGAAGGTATTACAGATATGAGTAAATTTGTGCAATTATAGATTGCTAAGCACATGGCAGCATATTTTAAACAAGGGATTAATGTAGATAACACTTTGAACACTATTAATCTTGCTGAGGCAGACTGGGGACAAGAAAGTGTTGATTATTCAGGACATTATGCATTTGGGGTGCATACTGGTATTAAAAAGCATGAGTGGATAGTTGATTCTGGGGCAAGTAGTCATATGCGCTGCCAAATCAGTCTTATGGCAGACCTTAAATGTTTGAAGCTTCCTATTCAAATATTTTTGCTAGATGGGAGTATCATTTGGGTTTTTTCTTGATAAGAACTGCAAGATTGAATAAGGAAATTGTCCTTGAGAATATGTTATTTGCACCTGCTTTTACTCACAATCTGACTTAGTGGTTCAAGATTCAACAAATGTTCCTAAAAAAATTGAACCTATCGAATATGGAGAAAAAGTTGTTTCCGGAAGTGTTCCTACTTTACAGGCATAGAAATAATGGATTGGTTTTGTGATTTCTTACCATTTATTGAAATCACTAAGGGGACAAAGATGAAAGAAGAAAGACATGCAGAAGCACAATCATCGATGGTCCTTCATATGTTTGATGGTCTGGAAGTGTTATTTGACCATCATTTGTAGTTGAACTTGCCATTTCAGCTGCTGTGCCCGAGACTGTTTTTGTGGCTGATACTGTTTTTCAGCCAATTCCAACCGCTCCTACTGCTGATGCTATTTCTCAAGCTGC
The DNA here is from genome assembly GCA_026008535.1 of Perilla frutescens. Taxonomy (NCBI): domain Eukaryota; kingdom Viridiplantae; phylum Streptophyta; class Magnoliopsida; order Lamiales; family Lamiaceae; genus Perilla; species Perilla frutescens. The sequence goes on along the minus strand of BRKX01000016.1, from coordinate 20,769,235 downwards.
TTCTGCTCCTGTGGTTGATGATGTTAGTGTGCCTCCCCACCTGAGCCTTATCATTTATGGTAGCCACTAAGGGGGAGAAGAAGTACGAAGGGCAAGAAGAAGTAAAGGGAAGAAAGTCGTGATGGAAGAAGAAGACTGCGATGACAGGTGGAGTGTTCATAGATTGTGTGAAGTTTGTGATGGTGAAACTCCCAACATTGTTTTAGGGGGAGTTCCAGTAACTATGCCAGACAGTTACTTGTATCTATCGTTTATATATATATATATATATGTGTGTGTGTGTGTGTGTGTTTGATTTGCGAGTTTATTCATGCATTGTGAATATCATTGATTATTGTGTACCATAAACACCAAAGGGGAGATTGTTAGTGCCATTTTGTAGAACTAAGTTTGTTTTGGCGATTTATGTTCGACGAAGTATTTGAGGAGATGTGCTTGAAGTAATGTGCTGATTCCGCTGTGCAAATAAACGAACAGTTGGTGAACTGTTCCCTCTAATGTTCCAGACACATTTCCAAACACACACACACATATATATATAAGGTAGTTTCCATATAAAGATGATCTCATGTGGACGAGTTTGGAAAGCCAAGATCTGATCGTTTTACTGATATCATGGAAGGCATCTACACCAATATGGAAAGAATCACAAATCTTAAATCACTTATCTTGTTGATGAAGATTGAAGATCAAGTCAACAAAGGAAACGTGAAGTATAAGAAGGTCGATTCATTCAACAATAAATGGTTCATACCTAGCATATTTGATTCTCTATATTGAGTGTTTGAGAGTCGTTGGCTTGTGATTTCTCGTAATAGCTAGAAGTTGTTCCCTAAACTGTCCAACATGATAGTCTAGCATTGAGTGTTTTTGAGTGAAACTCGTAAGGGGTTTTGTTTATCCTTTTTGTACACAATCTTGGGAAAGATTGTAAGTTGAAGTCGTGGGTAGCTAGAAGGAGTCTAGTGTCACAGTTGTGAGGGGATCTCACAGCTTTCGTTCAGTAAAAGAGTTCGTGAAGACGATTAGGGGACATAAGGAGGGAGTCCTGTATGTGTAAGTTCCTCAATACACTTCATAGAGGAGTAATACTGGACAAATCTTCAAGTTTGGGCGAAGTCCCACAGAGTAGGTTGGTTAACCAAACTGGGTTATCAATCTCATGCGTTCTTTTACTGCTTTTATTTACCTGTTCTTACTTCTGTTCATATTACTCTCAAGAACACTTGCATGCAGTAATCATAAACACATAAGTGCATGGATTACGTTTTTTTCAGGAGTGTTTTTTAAAAGAAAAATTGGGTCATATTTTTGGCGGCTACTGTTGCTTTTGCTTCACTTTGTTTTTTCTTTCTTTTTTCTTCATTTTTGTTTGTTTGTGGTTTCTTTTTTGTTTTATAGATATTATTTTGTATCAAGGACAATGCACGAGTCCATGAGTTAGCGTTGGGTAAGTACATTGCATGAGATGCCCGATAAAAAAATATTGAACTATTAAGAAACAATGAACATTATTTATTAGTTTTCATTAATATAATGTGAAAGGAATTTATTTTAATATCAATTTAATAACTATGATACATACATTAGTACACATATAATGATTTATCAAAATTCAATTTCATTAAATCATGAAAACACTTTTTAAATTAATAAATATTAATTTATGGTTTAACTTATATCAATATAAAATAATAAATTTTCATAAAATATTATGATCCCAACTATATTAATTTATAGAGGTTTATTGTATATTTATTTTAAAAAAATAATTATCGAGCACAGTGCACTAGATAAAAAAATTAAACTAATTCAATATAATTTTAGGGTTCACTAATTCCATTTTATGATATATATATTTATTTCGGAAAAAAAATAATTATAGCATGAGCCCATGCCTTAGCTTCGAACGAGTGCACTGCGAATGACACCAGATAAAAAAATTAAATTAATTTAATTTAATTTTAGAATTCACTAATTCTATTTTATGGTATATATTTATTTCAAAAAAAAAATTATAGAACGCAGTACACAAGCCCACGTCTTAGCGTCGGACGAATGCACTGCGCGCGAGAAGCCGGATAAAAAATTTAATTTAATTTAATTTTAGGGTTCACTAATTCCATTTAGGTTATATATTTCTTTTCAAAATATTAATTATCGAGCGCAGTGTACGAGCTCATTCGTTAACGTTGAGAGAGTGCGCTACCCAAGACATTATATAAAAAAAATTAAATTATTTCAAAAAAATTAAATTTGTATTTGTAACAATAAAAAATGAAGAAATTAAAAAACGAAAAAAAAAAAAAGAAAGGAAAATGTGGGGAAAGTGGGGAAGTAGGACCACTGAAAAAAATAAAATAAAAAAATAAAAAGGGGAAGAGGACCACTACAAAACGAAGAAATTAGCCTTTGAATTGCAATTTTTATTTTGGATTTTTTTTTTTGTGAACACAAAGTCAAAACAATTATATTTGTTTGACTTTTCTAAATATATTAAAATTTGTTTTGACTTTATTTAATAACGAACTGCTTTTATTCTTGGTAACCTACTCACCTTCATGTATACACGGGGTGAAAATCAGGGTATTCAATTTGAAAGCAGATGTTGTCTTTTCATCTTTAATTTTAGGGTTAATGAGTTAATCGGTGTAATATCACAAAATATGTATAAATTTCATTTTTTTTAATTAACACAAAGTTCTAAAATGTTATATTTACAATCTAAATTCTTATTTTTTATTTTTAATTTGCAATACTTTCGGTATCAGTTCAAATTGGGTATAATCGAGTATGACATGGATGTCGAACTAATACGCGTGTACCGCCGTCTAACAAATAAATAATGTTGTTTCTTGTGTAGTTGGTTAAGTAGAAAACTACATTGGTCACGTGTGTTAATCCGATTGCCACATAAGGCTCGATTACATCCAATTTCAAACTAATGTTGTAATTGTAAAAGAATGTAAAGTTTGTGTTGTGTTGTTATAAACATCTTAAAGTTTATATTGAAAATTGAAATTCTTGTATGTTCGTAATATTTGAACCAATTAGTCCCGAGTTTAATTTATACATATTTCAGTTTTTATTTGTGTTCATCACTCGTTTACTAGACAGTATGGTATATATAAGGTTGAATATGTTTGATATGAGATGTGTTATACTGTATAAAATATCAATATCATGTTTGATTTAGTGTATTAAAATATATGTATTAATAATATACATTTTGCTTAGATGTATTAGATTCTATATAAAATTTCAATTTCTAAAATATCATATAATTAGATACCATACATCGTGTAAATATTCTATAGTAAGATTTTTAATTAATATCTGCAATGTTATTTTATTATAAAATTTTTAATAATTATGTATGGTATTATATATCCCACCTACAGGGTGTGATTTGTTATATCATATAATTAGTTAACACATGTCGGACCCTTATATAATCATGTGTTTTATTATGGCTAACAAACATGATATTATGGTATCATAGATATCTATTATAATCTTATAATACTTAACAATCAAGTTCTATCTATATCATTTAATAGAGTTAGAGTTTTTTTAAGAACAACAACTTAGACCGATTTAGAAAAGAGGATAAATTTATTGCGGGCCAAAATTTAAGCACATTAACATTTAATATTGCGTCCGTAGGCCAATTTTCAGCTCGAACGGGTTACGGAGGCCAATTTTCAGCCCGAACGGGCCGAAATTTTAGGACATTAACATTTAAGTATTGTGTCCGTAGCCCGTTCGGGCTGAAAATTGGCCTGGGAATGCAAGACTTAAATGTTAATGTCCTTAAATTTCGGCCCGCAATAAATTTGTCATCTTTTCCAAATCGGTCTAAGATGTTGTCCTTAAAAAAACTCTAACTCTCATTTAATATCCTAATTAAACGACAAGATGGAACAATTTATGTCCAAATCTGACAATATGATAATATATATAGAAACCATATGTGTATATCTCTGAAAGCGAAATTAAATAGAAGACGACGAAAATATGATAATAGACAAAAATTTGTATGAGACGGTCTCATACATGAGACGGATCAATACATGTGAGTTAATGATACTTCACTCATAAATAATGATACTTCGTCCATAAATAATGATACATGTGAGTTAATGATACTTCACCCATAAATAATGATACTCACATGCGGGTATAAATAATGATACTCACATGTGAGTTAATGATACTTCACCCATAAATAATGATCCCCGCATGTGAGTATTGACCCGTCCATGATAATATAATTAATTGACCACATCATTTAAAGTTTAGAGGGTAAACCGTAATCATCGTATATTTCAAGCATAAAAGTGGAATACAAATTTCATAATGTTAAACTATAAAAATTCCCCCAACACCAAAAAAAGTACAATATTGTGTAAGACAATATATATATTTTTTCAAAAGAAAAGTGTGTAGTTACTTGACCATTATAGATATTAAATATTTAACCATGCATGTTAAAATAATTTACAAGAATATTTAGAGTATACGTCTGTTATTATGTGGCTGCTAGCTAAAGACATTTCAAATTATTTGAGAAACCCATTGATTCGGAATTCCCAAGATATATCCAAAATCTTTTTCTGGCAGCTGACTTCAACATAATTCGCCTTGAAGCAAAATGAACGTCAAGTAAATTCCGGAATAGCGGCTACCGATAACTCTAAAAAGGGGTTGAAATTTCCTGTTATACTATTTCGTGTTTCACTCCATGTTTCATCATTAAATTTATAATTTTAATAATATTTATTATAAAGTAAAAATTAATTATAATATAAATAACCATAATCAACATTTATCAACAAAAAAAATAAATTAAAAAAATTATAAAACATAATTTTGAAAAAATCAACCATAATAATGAATTATTAATTGAAAATCGAAAATTAAATATTAAAAAATAATTATAAACTTAATTGGGTGGGGTGAACCCTAAAAATAATCACAAAAATAAACTAAATCACATAAAAATAAAATTGAAGAAAAAAAAGTACAAGAAAAACTCGAAATTTAAAAATGTAACACTTGGTGTAACATAGAGAGTGTAACAGGAAATTTCATGTGCTCTAAAAAGACATTTGAAGTTAATTCCTTAAAGATATTAATTATAAGCAATTATTGCTAAATCTAGTTTTAAAACATAAACAAAAGAATAATATGGCTGGATATTTATCTAATATAATAAGATGGAGTTGCATCCCAAAACATTTCTCCCTCAAAAAATCAAATTATCAACAGTTAATATAAATAAATAATTATATTTTATTAATTTTTTTTTATTATCTCTTCATAATCATCATCTTCTTCTTCTTCTCCTCCTCTCTCCCTCACACGCGCGTGTGCGTTCACATACATAATATATTTTTAGGGGTTGAATTTCCTATTACATTATTTTGTTTCATTCCGTGTTTCATTATCGAATTTATAATTTTAATAGTATTTATTATAAAATAAAAATTAATTATAACATAAATAATCATAGTCAACATTCATCAATAAAAAAATGAATTAAATAAATTATAAAACGTAATTTTGAAAAAATCAGCATAATAATGAATTATTAATTGAAAATCAAAATTAAATATTAAAAATTAATTATAAACCCTAATTGGGCGGGGTGAATCCTAAAAATAACCATTAAATTAAACTAAATCGTATAAAAATAGAATTGAAGAAAAAAATACAAGAAAAACTCGTAATTTAAAAATGTAACACGGAGTGTAACACAAAGACTGTAACAGGAAATTCCATTCGCATTTTTAGTGCTATATTGAATAACATATTTCATTATATACATGACATTCAAAATTTATTTATACGAAAGAATAAATATGTGAGTTTTAGTATTTTAAAAAGTGATCGATAATGCATGTTAGATTTTATTATGTGACATAATTATTCACATATATTAAATAAAATAATCAAGTAAATAATTTGGTAAAACATCATAATCGAGTAGCATGCTCTATTATGCTCTATTATACTTATACATATATGTAACATTTATAATATTTTTTTAGTTATAATGATTATGAAATAGTTAACATTTTAACATTCTAATTAAATGTATAACTAAATGAAACAAAGATCGATATTTATGAATTCAACAAATGCTACTACAAACAAGTATTGTCTAATTTATAATATAATATTTTGATTGTAGTAGTTTATTAATTATTTATGCAATTATTTAAATATATTATATTATATTATGTGTGTGTTTGTATATTCAAGCAATTATTTTATTTTATTGATGGTCAACTTAATTCTTTTTAGATTCAAAATAATTATGACATAAAAAATAAAAAGATAATCAGACAAATAAAAATGATATTAATTTATTAACTAAAATATTATCTATAAAATGCGAAGATAATTACATGCAATGATATATGAAGAAATTAAAAAATTCTAATTAAGATAAAGCGAGACAGAGAGAAGACATTAATTAATTATTACCATGATTGAAGTGTTGTTCATAATTGTAATACTTACATTAAAAATATAATAATTGAGTTTGAGATCATGAATAATCTCGTGCATCGCACACATGACACATATACAATGGTTGGAATATGAGATGAAACACGAAATTAAAATAGAGCAATCCATCCAGAAATCTAATAACTAATTAATATATGTTAATAATATTTGGTGGGAACAATACATATATATAACTAATTTAGATATTAGTCGTATGAATAATGTGTTTTCAAAATACTCTCCAGTGCAAAAAAAAAAAAATACTCGTAATAGATATAGATAAAGACAAAAGACTTATGTTAGATGGTCAAATGGGCCACAATCCGTTAGACGAGTCAAATATACCTAAACCCGCAAATTAGCTTCGGCGTGTGGATCTCTGACCCCTCCCCCCTCTCCTCCCCTTTATTCACCTTATTTTTGCATTAGCATCACGCAAGCAGTGTCGGGCTCGTGCACAAAGTGAGACACCGGATAAAAAATTAAATTAATTTAATTCAATTTTAGTGTTTACTAATTCAATTTTAGGATATATATTTATTAAAAAAAATTATCGAGCGCAATGCAAGAGTTCACGCGTTAGTATCGGACGAATGCACTGTAAGCGTTAAAGTAAGGACACATATATATGTTCATTAAGTACTAACTAGTAGTCCAGAATATATACTTCATTTACAAAAGTGCAATTAAATTTAAAGTTTGAAAGGAAAAACTGAAATTCTAACAAGTTTACAAATATTAATTCGAATAGAAACGAACAATATATAGCCCATCATATCAAAATGCTTTATTAATACTATCGAGAAGAGATAATTATTACATGAGAAACATCGATCTCTTAATTAGGTAATCGATTTCCACACATGTTATTTTAAATTCTAGATGATGTTTGACTATTTGTCAATAAGTGCATGGAAGCACTAGTTATAGCTGCCGGGAGACTTTTTGATAAATTTGATTCATTCTCAAAATTATATATTTAATTACTGTTTTTTTATCTTACAACTTTTACTTAATTAGTTTTTCTATTATTTAATCAGGATTTTTACTAATCTCATATTTGATCAAGCTTAATTTGTGCCATATTTCACAACAAACTTGAGGTTGGTTTCAATCCATTGATTAATTCAAAATCAAATCGATCGAGTATGATCAGTTAACTAGTACTACTCTAGTCTCTAGTTCGATTGTAATGCGCCCATAATTTAAAAATATCCAATAATCAACTTAAGACTATATATATAATATTCATTCATTCTGTACCATTTTCCGTTCAGGGTCATTTTAGAGAAATGCACACATATTAATGAAATAATAAAATTACTTAATATTTGTATACATCATCATATGTGAATATATATATATATATATATTAATTAATGAGTAAAAAATACAATGTTCGAATACAATGAGGGTAAATCGGAGAAAAATATTACATTTTCATCTCGAGTGTGTAAAACAACATTCTTTACGAAAGAAATCTAAAATACTAAAGTGACACCTATTTATAAACTGGAGGTAAAGTTACTCATTTTTAAGGCAAATTAAGAATTACTAAATGTTTTAGCTAGGTACGTAGGTGATTTGTCGTTCATATATATTATATGAAATATAAATTAACGTAACATTAGATTATCAACTTGAAATGAAAGTCGTATATATTCACAAAATTATTAGTTCTATTTAATTTATGAGGAAAAAATATAAAAAAATAAAATGAAACTCCCCAAGTATACATTGTAGATGACTATCATTGACCATGCATATATCCTATGAATCGAAAGTTCAAATTTATGTATAGGGAGTTGATAAAGTTTAACTAACGAAATGGTCCAATTCAAAGTATTAGAAAATTCAAACATATTACATGGTAGAAAATGAAAAACCTGCAGCTTCTCTAATTCCTCTACACGAAAATAATCACGATTTGTTCTCTTTTAATTTTTAAATACCTGGAAGAAGCTACCTTGCATTTTCACTTTCCTACATCTATAAATACTTCGATAATTTCAAGAAAACATACCAATTACATTCAAATTAACATCAAAATTAATCTTAACATTAAAATCACGTATTTAAGAAGTTGGTGGTTATCGACGTAGTAATATAGCTAGTTCATCAAGCATGAAGTATTTCATTTTGTACTTCACGTTATTTCTTCTCGCATGTGGCTTCCTACCCAGCCATGCAAAGATCCATCGACACAAATTTATCGTAAGTAATGCTCTTGTATTGTGTGTATGTGTATCGATCTATATATATATATATGATTGCTCTCTAAGTGTTGAAGTTGGCAAGCCCTGGCTAGGCGATACCACTACAGTGGTATCAGAGCCTGGTTTGTCTAGCCGGGAGCACTCTCCTTATCTCCATCTCACAGACCCCGCCGCCGGTAAGGGCCGCGCCTCTCTCACCCCCGTCGGGCTCCTAAAAACAGTAAGTCCGACCCCTCCCCTTCCTGGGAGGGTCGGCTCTGGTATTAACCCTAAATCCTAATCTCCTCTGTGTGGTATTTGTTGATCCTGTGTTTTCTTGCTTCCGCTCCTATCTCTGTCGATCCCTTGGCATTCCAAGCTTTTTCCAAAATCTAGCTTACGGTTGGGACCGTCTGGATTCCCTTGTGGGTCTCCTCAAAGCGGGTTGCCCCGATAGCTAATTTTGGTAAGGGATTCTCAGTTGAAAAGGGGGGTTTTCTGGGTTGATTTAGTGTTAATTGTCTGCCCATTTTGTTGCTCTAAGTTTTCTACATTCCTGTTGGGAAGTGTGTATTGCTGTTGTTGTGATTCCTGGAAGGAATCTGATCTGGAACTCTGTTCACAGAGTTGCTGTGGTTAGACTTAGTGTCTCTAAGTCTTGTTGGTGGGCTAGTTGGGTTTTGGGATTGACCTGAGTGAACCCCTACTCCACAGATCAATCTGTGCTGAGAACTGGGATAGCCTCAGCTCTAGATTCCCCTTGTGCACCCATCTTTGGGCCTGTGGAGTGTTTTTTCTCCTGTTCTGAAGTGATTTGGTGTTTTCCCTGATATTCTTGTGGTGGAATTTGGCTATTTGGTGAATTTTTGTGATCTCTGTGAAATTCTGTGAAAATGAACAATCTAAGTGCTGTCCCTTTCAATAGAAAGGATGATTTTGGTGATTGGCAAACTAGGGTTGAGTGTATTTTAACTAAAGAAAATCTGCAAGATGCCATATTTGAAAGGATTGATGAAAATGAAGCAGATAAAACCCTTGTTAAATTAAATGCTGGTGCAAGAGCTACAATTTTATTAAACTTAAGCAGTGCTGTTGTTAGGCAAGTTTCTCATCATAGATGTGCCAAAGATCTGTGGGATGCCTTGACTGCTTTGTTTGTGGCTAAATCTGAAGAGTCTGCATATTCTTTACAAAACCAAATAATGACTTTTCAAATGGACCCAGCTAAAGATATTGATTCAAACATGCATGATTTTAATAAACTTCTGAAAGACCTAAAACTGGCTGGGGATGATACACTTGAAAAATATGCTCCTCAGATCCTTCTTGGTGCTATTCCTGAAGTTTTTTCAGAAGTTAGATCAGCCTTAAAATATGGGGGGTCCAAAGTTACTTGTGACATGATTGTTTCTGGGCTTAAATCAAAAGAGAATGAGTTAAAGAAGCTTCAGTCCAAACCCTTACAAAATGAGATTCTTTATGTCAACAGAAATAATCACAAAACTTTTAGACCTAATCCTGAAAATCCAAGTGATATTGTTGCTGAGAGGCACAGGAGGGAATACAACCGAGCTCATAACCTCCCCAGCAATACCAGAACCCACAACCTCTGTGAGATCTACTCCCAACATCCCAGAAATCATAGCCAAGCACAAAGTTCTGGCCCTTTCCCTATCTCATCTGAGTTTAACCCTCCCAGAAACCAAAACTTCCCTCAAAACTCAGACTTCAAAACTAAAAAGAATTGTTGGAACTGTGGGAAGCCTGGGCATTACTCAAACAGATGTAAACAACCAAAAAGGGGCAGGGGATTTGGGAACAATCAAGCCAATAATGTCATGTATTATGATCACCCTGAGCATAATGATAATCATGAAAATGGTGAACTATACATGGTGCATTCTGATGTTCAATTCATAAACTTTACAAATGCTGTGTCTGATAATGTGCATGAATCTGAGTGGCTCATAGATTCAGGCTGTACCTTTCATGTCACTCCACACAAGCACATTTTTCAAAACCTACAACTTATAAATTCTGGTGCTGTTGCTTTGGCTGATGGTCAGCAATGTGAAATAATTGGAAGGGGTGATGTATGTCTTAAGTTTGAAAATGAAAGCATGATTATTCTTCATGATGTCAGATATGTTCCAAAATTGAAATTTAATCTATTATCTGTTTCCAAACTTGCTGATCAACAACTGTTTGGCTCTGTAAATCATAAGTGTTTCCAATTCAGAATGAATTCTATGGTATGTTTTGAAGCCCCCAGAAAAGGAGACTTATATGCTGTTCATGCTTACTCTATGCCTGTTCAAATTGCTAATGTGGTGCAAAATGATAAAACATCTTTATGGCATGCAAGATTAGGTCATATGAGTAATAAGGGCCTAGAAATCCTTAGAAAGTCAGGTGCATTCAAACATGATAAAGTAACTAGTATGACATTTTGTGAGCCATGTCTGATGGGAAAGCAACACAAGTTGCCCTTCCCTATGTCTGGTCCTTATCCTAAAGCTCAACTAAGTTCTGATATTCTTGAGTATATCCATGATGATGTGTGGGGGCCTTCAAAGGTCTCAAATCATGGTGGTAATGTGTTTTTCTTGTCAATTATTGATGATTTTTCAAGAAAAACTTGGGTGTTCCTAATGATATTAGCCTTTCTGATTCTGCATCTAATCATGAATCTGAATCTGACAAGCATGTGCATGTGAATGTCTCTGAATCTGAATCTGAATCTGAACATGAACAAACTGTTGAGCATGAACCTGAGCCTGTAAACCTTGATAACTATAAACTGTCAAGAGATAGGCCTAGGAGAACAATTAAGGCTCCCACTAGGTATGATGGATGTAATTTGTCAATGTATGCCTTCAATGTGTTCAATAATGTTGATTCCTCTGAGCCTAAAACTTATAAGGAAGCTATTACATGTGCTGAATCTGATAATGGAAAGAAGCTATGAAAAGTGAAATGAACTCTTTACTTGATAACAAAACTTGGATTCCTGTGGAAAAACCTGATGAATGCTCCCTTGTTGAATGTAAATGGCTATTTAAAATAAAACAGGAGGTTGATCATGTTAGATACAAGGCAAGGCTTGTTGCTAAAGGCTTTACCCAAAAAGAAGGCATAGACTATACAGAAATCTTTGCTTCTGTGGTTAAATTTACTACTGTTAGGATAATGCTTGCCTTGACTGCTCATTTTGACTGGGAATTGAAACAAATGGATGTGACAACTGCCTTCTTGCATGGTGAATTGGAAAATAATATCTACATGAAACAACCTGAAGGTTTTGAAGATAAATCACATCCTGATCATGTTTGTTTGCTCAAAAAGTCTTTGTATGGATTAAAACAGTCTCCCAGACAATGGAATATTAAGTTTGATACATGCATGAGAAACCTGAACTTTTCTAGATCTCAATTTGATCACTGTTTGTATTACATGAAGACTTCTGTGCCTATGTTTCTATTGCTGTATGTTGATGATATGCTTCTGATAAGCCCCTGCCTGAAAACATTGAAGCATGTACAAACCTGCCTGAGTGAAAACTTCAACATGAAAGATTTGGGGAATGCAAGGAAAATCCTAGGTATGAATATTGACAGAAACAGAAGCACACACACACTGTTACTTCATCAATACTCTTATGTTGAACAAGTGCTTAAAAGATTTGATATGGATTTGTGTAAACCTGTGAATGTCCCACTTGCATCCCATTTTCAATTGAGTAAAGATCAGTGTCCCAGAAGTGACACTGACCTGAGTGATATGTTAGGAGTTCCCTATGCTAATGCTCTGGGCTCTGTTATGTACCTCATGATCAGCACCAGGCCTGATATAGCCTATGCTGTATCCTGTTTAAGTAGGTACATGGAAAACCCTGGGCTGCCCCCCATTGGGAAGCTCTTAAGTGGTTGCTTAGGTACCTTAAGTCCACAGCTTCTCAAGGTCTAATTTTCTCAAAATATTCTGAAAGTGTCAAATGCATTGGCTATGTAGACTCTAACTATGCCAATGATAGGGATCAAAGAAAGTCTACAACATCATATGTGTTCACTTTATGTGGTTCTTGTATAAGTTGGAAATCACAGTTAGAAAGTATAGTTGCCTTGTCCTCCACAGAGTTTGAGTACATTGCAGCTACAGAAGCTGTAAAAGAAGCTATATGGTTGAATGGTGTGTTAACTGAAATTAAGTTCATTGATGATAAACCATTACTTTATTCTGACAGCTAATCTGCTATCCAACTTTGTAAGAACCCAGTCTTTCATGATAGAACAAAGCATATTGATGTGAGATATCAGTTCATAAGAGACATAGTTGAGAAAGGAGAAGTATTATTGGATAAGATCCCATCTGAATTCAACCCAGCAGATATGGGCACTAAGTGCCTACCAGTTGCAAAGATGGAACCCTGCAAAAAGTCCCTGAATATGGACTTAGGTTGAACCAATGATGGTGATGCTTTGAGTTATCCTGACCTGAAGTCAGGGTAACAACTGAGCCCCCTTGGGCAGTGTACATACATGGTTATTTCCTTTTTTGGTGCAAAAGCTAGGTTGATTCAAGTTAAATGAAGGTCAATGATCTTGTGAGACCCGAGACTTGTATCTATAATTTGGGTTGGTCTCTTGTGTTGAGACTGGACTGAATACGCTTAGTATTCCTTCCTCCCTCTCTTAGTCTGTCTTTGTGATAAACTTAAGAGTAAAAATCATTAGGCAATGATGATATTCCTTTGTTTTGTTTTTTGGCAGGTAGCTCCATGGTGACAGGAAATACCAATAGGGCCAAAGGTGGAAATGTTGAAGTTGGCCCAATTGTATTTCTCGGCCCAGTTCCTAATTAAATATGTACCCGGCCCAAGCCCTAAACCCCTAACCCTACCCGACGGTCCATCTCCCTCATTACTACTCTTAATTGAAGCCGCTGCTTCTCGATGCTCTAGAAGCCTCTATAATCTGAGATGGATCCGCCTCTATCATCACATCTCACAGTACAATTCTATCTAGTACCTTTTCTCTCTCTTTCTGGATCTCCTCAGCTTGCTCCCACGGTTTCTCTTGCCGGAATCTTGAGTTGTTATTCCTGTTGGGCATATGAGTGTTGGGAGAAGCTTCTGTTAAGGGAGAAAAGATCGATCATCGCCGCACCCTTCAAAACCTAGCTGCCGCTTCCCCTTCCCCTTTCTCCTGGTCTGGGTACCTCCTGTCGCCGGAGTTGCCATCGCCGCCGTTCGTGGGAAAATCTGAGCCAAACTGTGCCTAGGGCACACTTTTCCCACCGATTGATTCTCTGATTCATACCATCTCTGGCTGTTCTATTCTCTGCTTTGAATATTTGCCATTTGTCTGGATCTAACTTGTTCTATTTTCTGTATTCACAGTTGAAGCCCCATCGATCCAAGCCTGTGACGAAGATCTGTAGATCCTCCTGATCTACACCTGTGAGGCTCTGTCCAAGACAAGGAACAAGTTAAAGCCCCTGCTGTGAAAGCTTCTCTGCTGCTATTCTCTCTGTAAATCTCTGTAATAGCTTGTATAGCTTTCTTCCTTTCTTTTCTGGGCCTCAGCTACTTGAGTAGCAAGTGTGTGAGGCCGCTAGAGTAAGGAAACCAAGTAGTGCAAGCCCTGGCTAAGCGATACCACAACACTAAGAATTTACAATAATTGTGAAATATGATATATGCATGCATGCAGTTGAAGGATAGCCCATACACGAGGTTGTGTAGCAACAAAAGCATATTAACTGTGAATGGAAAGTTCCCTGGCCCAACATTATATGTCACCCAAGGAGACACTCTTATTGTTGTCGTCATAAATAGAGCAACCGAGAACGTCACAATTCATTGGTAATTAATAAATTTAATTAAACCATTTTTTTACATCTCAATGGAAAATATATATATGATCCTATCATTGTTGAAATTCTGCATCTATATATATATATATATATATATATATATATATATGCAGGCATGGAGTGAAACAACCGAGATATCCATGGTCAGATGGTCCTGAATACATAACTCAGTGTCCAATTCGCCCCGGGACTAAATTTAGCCAGAAAATTGTACTGTCTGATGAAATCGGGACTTTGTGGTGGCACGCTCATAGCGACTGGTCTCGAGCTACTGTACATGGTGCACTCGTTGTCTATCCTAAGGAGGGAGATGTTTATCCCTTTCCCAAGCCTACTGCAGAAATTCCGATTATATTAGGTATATATGTCGATTTTTTATTAAATAATATATATTTCATTTCGTGTTAGACTGTGCACGTACATATATTATGATATATACGAGATTCAAGACTCCCAATTTAATGTGAAATATTTAAATTCAGGGGAATGGTGGAAAAGTGACATTCAAGCAGTGATGACTCAATTTCTTGCTAATGGAGGCGACCCAATTGTTTCTGATGCTTTCCTCATAAATGGCCAACCTGGTGATCAAGACTCATGCTCTAAACCAGGTAATTACTAATTAAAAAAACTTGTGATTAATTAGCTAATTAATAGTAATACAACACATGATTTCGGGTAAATTTCATTTTTGGTATCATTACAATGTGGTCAAAACACTTTTAATCCCAAAAGTTATTTTTTTGGTCTCAAATGATATATTTTCGATAATTTGTGTGCCATAAGATATTTTTCCGATAATTTTAGTCCTATAAGATAGTTTTCCAACAATTTTAGTCCTAAACTAACAATTTTGGTGAATCTAGGATGTGTCTCATGCATATGAAAACAAGCAACGTGCGTTCCAAAATCTAGTGCATCCTGTCATTAATTTATCTGAAATCAATTTGTATTGTCTAGCGCACCAAAGATCTATGTTAGTTGGGAACTAAAATTATCAGAATTTTTTTATGGGATTAAAATTATCGGAAAATATCTTTTGGGACAAAAATTGTCAAAAAAATATCATTTGAGACCAAAGAAGTAACTTTTGAGACTAAAAGTATTTTGACCCTATTCTATTGGGAATAAAATTGAAATTTACTCAATGATTTCATTAATTTATTTTGTCATGCATGGTCATTATTAATTTTCCAATAATATTGACATAATTAAATTGAAAACTAACAAAAAATATGGTGACATGCAGATACATTCAAGCTAAAAGTGGAATACGGAAAGACCTATCTTCTCCGAATGATCAACGCCGTGATGAACAACATAATGTTCTTCAAAATCGCGGACCACAACATCACCGTCGTCGGCAGCGACGGCGCCTACACGAAGGCATTAACAAGTGATTACATCGCGATTTCCCCCGGCCAGACCATCGATTTCCTGTTAGAAGCCAACCAAAACCCTAATCACTACTACATGGCTTCGAGAGTCCACAGAGTCGCCGGAACTAGCAGCAACTTCACCACAACCGCCATTGTCGAATACACCGGAAACTACACAGCGCCACCTTCTCCTCTTCTCCCTACTCTTCCAGCATCGGACGACACCGTTTCCTCCGACAGTTTCACAGCTCGTCTGAGAAGCTTAGCGAGCAGAGAGCATCCAATCGACGTCCCTCAAAAAGTGGACAAGAAATTTCTCTTCACACTCTCGATCAACACATTTGCTTGCCCTAATTGCACGGGGCCGATACCGGGACAGCGCCTGAAAGCGAGCATCAACAACATAACGTTCGTGCAGCCGAGGATCGACATTCTTCAAGCTTATTATAACCGGATTAGAGGGGTTTATGGCGATGATTTCCCTAAGAATCCGCCGTTTCCTTTCGACTACACGGGAGTGAACGCGACGAGCACCAATTATCGGACGCCTCAAAATGGGACGGAGGTGAGAGTGTTGGAGTATGATTCGACGGTGGAGATTGTTTTTCAAGGAACGAATCTTGTTGGAGCGATTTATCATCCTATGCATTTGCATGGATACAGCTTCTACGTGGTGGGAATGGGGAGTGGGAATTTTGATAGGGAAAGAGACCCTTTGAGTTATAATCTTGTGGATCCTCCTCTGCAGAATACCATTGGTGTTCCTAGAAATGGATGGACTGCTATAAGGTTCAAGGCCAACAATCCAGGTACGTACGAGTACCTGCAACGTCTTAATTGTGTCAAACTGTCTAACGGGTCTCAATATTTATATCCGTAACATATATGTACTTAACAATTAATTGTCCTTACATGCACATCAATAATTAATTTTTTTTTTACAGGAGTTTGGTTGATGCATTGTCATTTAGAGAGGCATGTTAGTTGGTGAATGGAGATGGCGTTCATCGTTAAGAATGGGAAGAGTTCAGATGAAAAGATGATGCCTCCACCTCCAGATATGCCCAGATGCGGCTGATGATCAAGTTAATTCAATCTGGGGAAAAATATTAATTGTTTATGAACTTGTTGCTACCTCAATTTTTTATTTACTTCAATTCATCATATCTGTTCACAGCTTGTTTCTTAATTTATTCTGAATTAATTAGTTATTATATATATTGTAGTTTGTTTAACTGACATAGCTAGTTTGGTCATTTAGTTGTCAGTTTAAATTGTACTCAATAAATGACGATTTTTTTAATCAATTTTTTTTAGTGGAATTTAATTTGTATTAATCATTTGAAATGCATGTCAACCTCTTTACTGAAATCCTATGCGGAAAAAATATGTCCCAACATGTGTGTGCGCGCGTGTCTATATATATATATATATATAGATGATATGGATCAAATAAGACTATTTTCCTATCATCTAGAAGAGTCTTTTTGACTACCTACATGAATGGACTTAATATGTATTCATGTATCTAGAGTCTTTCTATATTCACTATTAAATAGATTAGTTGAATGGTTGCTTTCTTGTATCCCATATAAACCCCTATGTATTTGTCATTTGAGACATCAAGTAAAGTTTATTTCTCCTCCATCTATAGTGTGTGTTCTCTATCGTCTAACAAAGTGGTATCAGAGCCACGGGTATTAAAAAAAAGTGAGAGCAAAGAGAGATGGCAAACAATGCAATGACATCTTTCCAATTTCCTCGTCTCACAAAAGAAAATTACGAGAAATGGTGTTTATGAATGAAAGCTTTGCTTGGATCACAAGATGTGTGGGAGATCGTAGAGAGTGGCTATGAGAAACCTCAAAATGAGGCTGAGTTAACTCCTACACAAAAGGAAACCTTGTCAAAGACAAGAAAGAAAGATCAATAGGCCCTCACTCTCATCCATCAGTGTTTGGATGACTCGATGTTCGAAAAGGTGGCGGATGTAGCCACATCAAAGGCAGCTTGGGAGATTGTAGCAAAATCTTTCCAAGGGGTCGAGAAAGTGAAGAAAGTAAGACTTCAATCACTAAGGAGTGATTTTGAAGCATTGAAGATGAACGAATTTGAACTAGTTTCAGATTATTGTTCAAGGGTGAAGGCCATTGTGAACCAACTAAGGAGGTATGGAGATAAAATTGAAGATGTTAAAGTGGTGAAAATTCTATGATCTTTAACATCCAAATTCGATTATATTATGTGTGTAATCGAAGAGACGAAAGATCTTGAATCAGTGTCTGTGGAAGAACTTGAAGGTTCTTTACAAGCACATGAAGAGAAAATCAAGAGGAGACAAGAAGAGCCATTGGCGCAAGCTCTAAAATCTAAAGCCACCTTGAAGAATAATGAAGGAGAAAAGCATAATTTTAGAAGGCGTGGACGAGGAAGAGGACGTCCATGGCTGCAAAATACTCAAGGAAGAAGCAAGGGGGAGAGTTCAAATAATGAAGAAAAAAACTCTCCATCATCCAGAAATCGAGGAAGAAGGTGTGGTTATTATCAACAATCAAATGAAAGAAGGTATGACAAGTCTAAGATTGAATGTTACAATTGTCATAGACTTGGTCATTATGCATCAAATTGTCGTGATACGGAAAATTATGAAGAAAATAGCCAATCTTGTTGATGATAACAAGAATATGAAGAGTCAACTCTATTGTTAACCGTAAGAGAAGGAGAAAAGGATGTTGACAGCCTGTGGTACCTGGATAATGGTGCTAGCAATCACATGTGTGGAGACAGAAAAATTTGTGGATCTCAATGATAAAGTGAATGGAAATGTCTCTTTTGGAGACTCATCTAAAATCAAAATTGAAGGAAAATGTACAATTCTCATCTCTTCCAAAGACGGTGGCCACAAAATGATTTCTGATGTTTATTATGTGCCTAAACTGAGAAGTAATATTCTTAGTCTCGCTCAATTTGTTGAGAATGGATATGAAGTTTTGATGAAAGATATTTGTCTTTGTCTTAGAGACAAAAATGCTAATTTAATCGCAAAGGTGACTATGTCAAAAAATAGGATGTTCAAGTTAAACATCAAGACAGTTGGAGCAAAATGCTTGAAAATAAAAGTGTTTGATCATGCATGGTGTTGGCATATGAGGTTTGAACACTTAAACTTTGAAGCTTTGAAGATAATGGGAGAGAAGGAGATGGTGAGAGGGATGCCTTCAATCATTCATCCTAATCAGTTGTGTGAAGTGTGTTTACTGGGCAAACATGCAAGGAAAAGTTTTCCAAAAAAAGCGACATCAAGGGCGTCTAAACCACTTGAACTTGTGCACACTAACCTTTGTGGACCTATTGATCCACCCTCATTTGGTAAGAGTAAATATTTCATACTCTTTATCGATGATTATAGCCGGAAGACTTGGGTGTATTTTCTCAAGCGAAAATCAGAAGCTTTCACAACTTTCAAAAATTTCAAGATGCCAGTTGAGAAAGAGAGTGGCTTTAAAATCAAGGCGTTGAGGTTTGATCAAGGAGGCGAATTCACCTCAAAAGAATTCAATGATTTTTGTTCATCTCATGGAATTCTCCGTCCTCTTACTGTTCCTAGATCACCTCAGCAGAATGGTGTGGTAGAACGAAAAAACCAAGAAATTCTAAATATGGCGAGATGTATGCTGAAAGCAAAGAACATGCCTAAGGAGTTCTGGGCTGAATCTGTTTCTTGTGCAGTTTATCTATCAAATCGTTCATCAACTGCGAGTGTTAAAAATCAAACTCCTCAAGAAGCTTGGAATGGGAGAACACCAAGTGTTCACCATTTGCGAGTGTTTGGAAGCATTGCTTATGCTCAAGTTCCACAACAAGAAAGATCCAAGCTTGATGATCAAAGTGCCAAGTATGTCTTTATTGGTTATGATTACCAATCTAAAGGGTATCGATTGTTTAATCAAAACAATAATAATGTTGTGATAAGTCGGGATGTTGAATTTGATGAAGAAGCTGCCTGGAATTGGGAAAAACCACAGGAAAGCACTTATAATTTTCTTTCTTATTTTGATGAAGAAGAAAATGATTATGACGGTGCTCCTCTGCAAAAACCGGTACCACCACCTTTACAAGATGAAAGTTCGAGAGTACAAAGAATGCGATCTCTTGCTAAAGTCTATGAAAGCATCGAAGAAGTTAATGATGAATTATATTGTCTTTCTGCAAATAGTGAACCACTAACTTTTCAAGAAGCCGTGCAAGATCAAAGGTGGAGACAAGCGATGGATGATGAAATCAAGTATCCATTGAAAAAAATAACACTTGGGAATTAACTTCTCTTCCCAAAACTTATGAATCCATTGGAGTGAGATGGATCTTCAAGTTGAAAAAGAATGCAAAAGGAGAAGTGGAGAAATACAAAGCAAGACTTGTCGTTAAAGGCTACAAACAAAAATATGGAGTTGATTATGATGAAGTCTTTGCACCAGTTGCACGGATGAAAACTATTCGCCTGCTAATTTCTCTTGCAGCCCAAAAGAAATGAAAGATTTATTAGATGGATGTCAAGACTGCGTTCTTGAATGGCTACATAGAGAAGGATGTTTATGTTGAGCAACCTTTGGTCTACGAGGCCAAAGGAAATGAAGGAAAGGTGTTGAAATTGAAGAAGTCCTTGTATGGACTAAAACAAGCGCCACAAGCATGGAATAGCCGCATCAACAAATACTTTCAAGATAATGGGTTTGTTCGTTGCCTTAATGAATATGCTCTATATTCTAAGGTTTATGATAATGGAGATAATATGTTTGTTTTTATTTACATCGATGATCTCATTTTCACTGTCAACAATTCAAAATTGTTTGATGAGTTTAAGAAAATTATGTCGGCGGAATTTGAGAAGACTGATCTGGGGCTCGTGCCATTTTACTTGGGCTTAGAAGTGAAACAGATGGAGGAAGCCCAAACAGGTTATGCAAAAGAAGTTCTGAAGAAGTTTAACATGATTGACTGCAATCCTGTTAACACGCCCATGGAGGTGAGAGTTAAGTTGTCAAAATTTGGAGATGAAGAAAAAGAACACCCCACTTTGTTCAAGAGTCTTGTAGGAATTTTAAGGTATTTGACAAATACAAGACCTGACATTCTCTATGCAGTTGGAGTAATTAGTCGTTTTATGGAGAAACCTACGTCTGTCCATATGAAAGCTGCTGAGAGGATCATTCGCTGCCTAAGAGGTACTCTTGATTTTGGAATTTTTTATTCCTCGTCTGATGATTTTGTGCTTCAGGGATTTTGCGATAGTGATTTTGCGGGTGATGTTGATGAAAGAAAGAGCACTACGGGTTTCATATTTTTTGTGGGTGATTGTGTTATCTCTTGGAGTTCAAAGAAGCAACCCATTGTCACTTTGTCAACATGTGAGGCTGAATATGTTGCAGCAAGTTTGTGTACTTGTCATGCAATTTGTTTGAGGAAGCTACTGAAGGAACTTAATTTGCCACAAGAAGAAGCTAGCGAAATATGTACTGATAACAAGTCTGCACAAGCATTGGCAAAGAATCCAGTGTCTCATGATCAAAGCAAGCACATATACACAAAGTATCATTTTATTCTGAAGTATGTGAGAACTCAAGACCAAGTTGCTGATATTCTTACAAAGCCATTGAAGTTCGAAGATTTTCGAAGATTAAGAGTGATGCTTGGAGTAAAGAAGATAATATCAAATTAAGGGGGAGTTTTAAATGATACACATAATTTGATATCATCTAGAAGAGTATTTTTGTCTACCTACATGAATGGACTTAATATGTATTCATGTATCTAGAGTCTTTCTATATTCACTATTAAATAGATTAGTTGAATGGTTGCTTTCTTGTATTCTATATAAACCCCTATGTATTTGTCATTTGAGACATCAAGTAAATTTTATTTCTCCTCCATCTATAGTGCGTGTTCTCTATCGCCTAACAGATATTAACAATTAAAAAAAATCTTAAAGACTTTAAACGACCTTAACTTGTCCGTTTTTAATCTAATGCACACAAAAAATATATCAAATTAAAGTTGTCTTCGTGCTCTTTCACTTAAGATGTCGAAAGACTATGTTTAGATTAAAAAAGATGAACAGAAAATAAAAAAGATAATTTTTTTATGCGTGCCCAAGTTGTAAATGCTTTCGTTAGCATATAATAATTCTTCATCGGCATTATGATAACATATGATAACGTATGCTAACGAAGCATTTGTCATATGCTAATATAATGTATTCACTATGCTAACAAAGAATTATCATAATGCTAGCGTAGTATAAATTTATTAGGGTTTATTCAATCTCAATTATGTTTTATTCCATCTAATTATGATTATTTTTTTAATTTAATTTTTCATTTATAGTTCCTAATTGATTATTATGGTTTATCCCATCCAATTATATATGGTTTATAACGTATGTTGACAAAGTATTATCATATGCTAGCATAGTGCATTCACAGTGCTGACGAAACAAAACCATAATGCTAACGTAGTACAAATATATTATTATTATGATTTGTTCCAACTCATTTAAGGTTTACCGTATCCGGTCAATGTTTATTTCATCTAATTAGGTTTATTTCATCCAATTATGATTTTTTTCATTTAATTAGGGTTTATTAAATCAAATTAGGTTTATAATTAATTTTTAGAATATATTTTTCGCTAACAATATTTGAAAACTTTAATTAACATAACTATAATGCTTCGTTAGCATGATGATAATACTTCATTATCATGACGATCTATTATCAAATCCTCCGCGATTTTTATAAAAATTACTAAATTACATTAATACCCCGGTGCGAAAAACTTTATTACAGAATAGCCACTACCTTTTTCATCAAATATGGGCCATTGATTTTTGAGGATTGTCTAGTGTAAGATGTGGTCCCAGTTCTCACAATAGGGTTGGTTTTCATCTAACCATTTCCCCCCACGCGCGCGCACACACACACACACACACACACACACACACACACACACACACACACATATATATATAAGGTTGAGTTCAGAAGAGAAAAGATCTTGGTGTGAGAAATGAGAAAAATGTTTATCATATTGGATTTTATTGCTTAATTGATATAATTTTATTGCTTGAATACTTTATTGCTTAATTGCTATATTTTCATTGCACACGTGGCATAAAATAATTATGCAATAAAATTATACCTATTAAGCAGTAAATTAAAATAAGAAAAGCATTTCTCATTTCTCACACCAACAAATATTTCTCACCTGAACCAAGACATATATATACACACATATATATATATATGTATTATGACAAACACTTGCGTCAGACCATTTAACAGGTCTCTTGTGTTAGATGGGTCAAATATTCACTCAAAAATATCATCAAAAGTCGCAAAATAAGTTAGCCCACATACAGTCAGACGCGTATTACTTGGTATAAAGAAAAGTATCACTATGTATCAAGTAAAGTATCATTAATTATATATCGAAATATCACTTAATCTATACTAATATAAAAATTGTGTTATCTTACAAGTTTGGGTTTACCTATTATAGCCTTATTTTATATTTTATTTAAGGGCAATAATGTAATCATCTAATATTATTTAATATCTTAATATTTTTTTGTATTATAATTATTTTATAATTTTGAGTTTACCTAGTATACTCTTATTTTAAACTTTATCTAAGGGTAATAATGTAATCATCCTATATTATTTAATATTTTATTATCCATTCTTCATTCTCAGTGTCTTGCTTGGAGGATAGTACTTAGCCAGAAACTTCTTACACAACTCAGGCCATGTGCGGATTGAATCCACATCTAGAGATAAATACCATAACTTCGCCTTGTCCCGCAAAGAAAATGAGAAGAGGCGAAGCCTTATGTTGTCAGCTCCAACTCCATTCATTTTAATGGTTCCACAAATCTCCAGAAAATTGCGCCAGATGCGCATTTGGGTCATCGAGCGTGTATCCACTGAATTGGTTCTACTGAACCATCAAAATTAGGCCTGGCTTCAACTCAAAATTTTTGGCATCAATGGCTGGTAACTCTACTCCACCAAAATTTCCAGTCACAGGTGGCTCTAGTGCCTCTCGAATCGGTGTATGAGTTGCTAGGGGTGCGGATGTTCTTTGTTACTGAAGCAAAGCTCTCAGTGCCTCCATTACTCTGCGCATGGCTGTCATCTCTTTTTCTAGAGTAGCTGCCATCTTCTCAGCTCTGGTTCTGTCTGCATTCTGGTGTCGAGCAGAGGCCTCGATCTCAGGATTAAAGGGAATCAAATTTGTTGTTCCCTTTCACCTCAAGTTCATAAACTACCTGTTAAACACCAAAGAAATCAAATACAGTAGAACCCAAGAAATAAATATACTAAATAAAAATACAATCTAAATTAAAGTGGAATGACCAAATCAAATATCAATTAGAATTACGCTAGTCCGCGCAATGGCGCCAAAAACTTGTTCGCTCTTTTATTTCGCTAAAAAGTGACTCGCAAGTGTACGAGGTAAATTACAATAAAATAATAGTGAGAACAGATATCGTATCCACGGAGACTAGCCTTGTAACCTAACTAAGTACTCAATTTCAATTATCCTACTTTATCTAGATGACTGGAACAGAGTTTTATGTTTTAATTAATTAAACAAAATAAAATAAAAACAATGCAAAAGAAGAACAATAATGTAAATGAATGGACAGAAAAATCTAAGATTAAATGGATTTTAGGGAATACACGCACGTGGAATTCACAAGTTCAATTAATATATCAGACCAAATTTAATTCTTAAATATGGAGAAGAATCACGAATTTATCTTGTCCCTCTCTCTTGAGTAAGTTCTAGACGTAGATTAAATGTCAAATCTCATCTCTCGATCTCAAAGTGTACGTAATTGAACTCCAGAATGATCCTAAAATTTATTCTTCTCACGTAAACCTACCAATATCTCGATCTAGCAAGCTCATGTTATACATTCCTAATCCGTTAATTAATTAACCTCTCTCAAGTGAAATAACTAACTATACATGTGCATTTGATGGCCAAACAAATTCACAAGACAAATAATCGAAGGAAGTATAAGCAGATAAAGAAATGGAACAATAAAATTAATTAAAATCATGAATATCCATAATTGTGACAAACCATAGAATCTCTAAGGGTTTACCCTCTGATAGTTGATTTACAATCCAGAGGAAATAAAGAACAATCGAGTCTAACATAATTAAAATAAACTGAAAATCGGAAACAATTTATGCTGTGTTGAATCTTGATTTCAGTTGATCTTTGTGTTCTTCTGCCATTTCCTTACTTTCTCTACTCTTCAAGAGAGTAAAAAGCCATCCAATTTTTGTCCAAAGCAAGGCTTTAAATAGTATTGGAAATAGAAGCCTATGGAAGGAAAGAAAACCAGGTCCAAAAAGGGATCTGCCGGGTATCCCCGAGTTGAGCAAGGTTCGTGCTATTTTTTGCGCAAAATAGGTAGCTTGGCCGAGAGGGGAGCACGAGCCGTGCAATGTGGAGCACGGTCCGTGCTCCTTGACAACGCTCCAAAACCGTGGTTAAAAGGGAGCACAAGCCGTGCAAGGTGGATCACGGTCTATACTCGCTTTGTTCCACGCGATCCTTTACTTTTTCGACCTCGTTTCGCCTTCTTGATCCCGACTAATGTATTCTCTTCCACCCTTCACTTCATTTACCACAAAATTCTCCAAAAATTGGCGATTTTCCTGTCAAAAGTTGATAAACCCATGATCGCACACACATAACTCAATTTTACTCCAAACGATCATAGAACGCATGCAATCACTTCATAAAAATATGTAGAAACACACCCGAAATGCATGAAAATTCCGAGTTTATCAATCCCCCAAACTTATCCTATTGGCATCCTCGAATAATGAAAAAGGAAAATCAATCTCAAGCATAGAGGGGGTGTTTTGACAATTTTAATGATTCAAGCATCAAACAAAGCAATCATCTAAAATCAAGCATATTATGAGCAAAAAAATATCACGCATATGTCTTTAGTCTTGAATCAATGACCTCACCGCATATGTGTATCACTCACTCCCAAGTATTGGGTTAATAAAAGAAGCACTTAGAACTGATTTTACTGACGAATTAACCATAAGCTTGCCCATTATCTTATCTCGTCTTTACATGCAATGAGTGTGGAATTAGATCCTAAAGGACTTGTATTCGGTGGTAACATAGGCTTTTGGACAAGGTAGGGAATATATAAGTCAAGTGACTAAATCGGACTCATTGAATTGATCACTCTCAACAATTCCTCACTAACGCTCAACCCCAATATGATGATAATGAAATGAAACGAATATTGTAATTTATTTGGTGTGTGCAAATAGTCAATCCTATCTGACCGTGCAGAGTGAATGGACCGAGATAGATATTTTTTTTGGATTGGACCGAAAGTGATAGTATGACCAGTCGGTGTGTCCGACATAATATTTCTTTTTTTTTTCTTCAATTTTGTTCCTAAATATATTATATGAAATATATGATATTATTTATGATATAATATAATACGATAATGCGACAGAGGATCTATATCCTCTTTATATACTTTTCCCTATTTGTATATTTTGTAATATTTGTGCTGTGAGAGTAGGATTCTTATAAATATTTTATTTTCTTATTTCCTAGAATTTGTTTTTTGTCTTTTGTATCCTATATATTCTACCTTCTGTGAGTAATAATATTATTGGCTTCAGCACCACTTTTAGCATATCTTATATTATCACTATATTATGTATATATAGTTATAATATATACTATATATTATAATTAGTAATTAGTAAATAATAAGATTTGAATTATTAATATATTATTATATTAAAATTTAATTGTTTATTTTAGTAGTAGGTTTCAATCGGTTCGGTTGGACTGATTACACATTTTCCGAAAATTGGATCGATTGAATAATAGTTCGGTCTCCTTAAAAATTTACTGGGCTGGTCGAACTAAAGTTCAAAACTGAACAAAGGTCCAGTCCGGTCCTTCAACTGGTCTGAATTTCGCACAACCCTAACTGGTATTCACATGTAATAAAAAAATTGATATTTATAAATTGATAATTTTATTGTGATAGTCTATAATTAATAAATAAAATACACAAATTTACTTGAATTTTATAAATAACAAATTACCGTTCCTTCAAAAAAAATTGTTATATTTTAAAAATATATTATTGAATATTATGCGATTTTTACCTTATTAACATTTGTTAAAAAAACAAGTATCCTTCTAGTAAGTATTTCACTAATGATTAGCGAGTTTGTATATTTATGTAATTATTTCCTATAATACTATAACTAGTTGTTTAAATATTACAAAAATATTAATGTTCATTTAAAAAATTTCATAAATTTCTCCAATTGAAATATTTATATTATTCATCCTCAAATAATTTTGTAGTTTTTAAAAATAATTTCTAAGTGATGAAACGCAGTCGACTACATCATGAAATTTGAAATGCGCGAATGAATGAATTCAGAGTTGGTTGCTAGTGTTTCTTTAATCTCAATCCATTTTTCATGCAAACACTTAACTATATATATATATATATATATATATATATATTATTTCTAAAAGAATTAAGAAAGAAACTCTGTAGCTTATATTAATTTCCATATATAACTGTGGAGGATCGAATACAGATATTATTGATGAGTTAATGAAGAAGCTAATTAATCATAAAGCTAATAATTAGGTAGCGCTGGGGGGTCACAATCATACTCACATATGCATGTATAATTAGGAAACCCAGGGGCTTTAGAGCAAAAACCCCGTGGATTAAGTTTAGCGAAACGATAAAAGTCTATACACTGCTGCTTACAGCACCCCTCATCACATGCCTTATCGCATGGTCCCAACGCTCCTTTGCACCTCCTTAGATCATCCACTTCTCCCTCCGGCATTACCATTGTCCTCTCACACAAACCTGCATCACTATCATCGTTAGCACCGGACGGGACGAGTTGAGTCTCGTGTCAAAGTGTCATATATACCATAATCAATTTGGATACGTGTTACTAATGTGAAAACACGACATCATTTAACTTAACTAAACGTCTCATGGTCTGATGCTCAGAAAATTATATATGAATATATATATATGTATATTAGGGTAAATTATACTTATATATTACCCCGACGATTGCAAACCTATATTAATAATACTCCAACTTTTATTTAATAGTAATTTTACCTTCAATATTTCATTTTCATCAGAATTCTATCATCCATAAATTTTTTCCAGCAACTAAAAGTTGAGTCATCATGTAGATAAGAAAAACACATACAATTATACGAACACGTGACTCAGCTTTCTTCTATTGTTGAAAAACTTAATTACAGAGGGTATGTACGTAGAATTGTGACAAAAATGAAATGTTGGAGGTAAAATTACTATTATAATATGCAAACATTGATGTATTAAGTTTAATTTATCTTATGTTTTATAATAAATTTGCTTTTTTTTTCACTACAACAAATTAAAAATTGTCTTTAGAAATGATATTATCGCGAGCAGTGAATGTTGGATTATTAATATGTGGCTTGTGGGGCTCATACATGCCCCAATTTTTTCATTTTTAGCTAATCATTTTCTAATTCATTTTAGCGATGGATTTTTTTTGTTTCCGTCGCTAAAGCATGTTATTTTATTGTGTAATGTAAGACTCTCTCTCTCTCTCTATATATATATATATATATATATAAACATAAGTAAGAAAATTTATTCCAACATATATTTCGTGCAATCGAACATATATACTTTGAAACGAATCTTATTTTGAAATTTTCGAGAAGAATGTTTATGTGTGTGTATATATATATATGTAGAATATTTTTAGATAATATATACGTATACCTGAAGTGAAAAGAATGGCGATGATGAAGAAAGTGGTTGTTGGGATAAGGCAGCCCATTTTCTTGCACTCTTGCACTGTAATTGTGATTAGATTGATTTCAACAAATTATATGAATTCTCTTTATATAGGCACAATTTGAACTAATTTTAGATATTTTCTTGCTAGGCTGGAAATGTAATTAAGTAATGATATCGAATTGAGATTTATGAGATAAATGTAATTAATGAATAATAATAACTATGAATAAATTTCTGAGGACACAGCAATACAATGCGCAATACATAAACACTGCACAATATCTTACAAAATCAAGGTAATTTTATTAAATTTAATTATCAGTTGAAATTCTTCCTCAATCTAAAGTACATTTCCTTAATTTTTAGAGAAAAATATAAACCTCAGCATTTAACATGCACGAACAAAACCATAAATCTAATGTCAATTAAAGTGATTTACTACTTTGGTTTTGATAAATCTATTTCTATCAATCAGCCAAAAAGAATAAGAAAAAAAAAGAAAGAGAAAAATGTTTAAGAATTATTACAATAATATAAAATCAACTGTAATCATTTTTTTTTCCTTCTTATTTTAGCTAGTCGCAAGGCTTACTCAAAAATTATTGTAGCCAAAAAAACTTGTACTCATAAATTGTTCGTGCATTTTCGTAGAGTAAGTAATGTTTACTGATATGTGGGGTTTGCCAATATTCCTTTCAATATAACTAGCTACACAAAAATGACTATATTGCACTGTTTTGATTCTTAATTTATTCGAAAAATTAGGTAAGTGTGCTTAGTGGATTTGAATTTTTAAAAATATATTGATTAAAATATGTTGTGACAGAATGGGATTATTGAGCATAAAACAAACAGAAAACGTAAAGTAGACACAGATTCACGTAGTTCACCAATTTGGCTACGTCCATGGGTAGAGAGGAGAACAGATTTTATTATGCGGCTAGGTTACAGATTACATATCTCAAAAACCATATATATAAAACAGCGAGACCCCCGACCAGCTCAGCGAAGCGGTAGATTCAAGACATATAAACAAATCTCGACCTTGACTTGAATCTTCCTTGCAGATGCATCATTACAATGCCAGATGAACAGACTCCTCCTTTCTGCCTCAGATTTGCCCTCCTTGGGCAACTAACAGCTTGTGACGTTTAGCAAGTCCACACAGTGTCGAAACTTGCTATGTGGGACCTGTTGTGGTATCGTCTAGCTAGGGTTTACACCGCTTGCTTTCCTACCTCTAGCGGTTCCTAACACTCGTTTCAAGGTTCTTCACAGGCACCAAAAAAACCTTCAAATCTGTAGAGAAGGCAAAGAGACAAGTGAGATAATACATCAGATAAGTAAATGAAAGTGACAAGAAAAGACAGAGAGCAATCGGGTATGGGAAAAGGTGCCTAAGGCACAGCGGCTCAGATTTTCCCACTGGGATCGGCAGCAGCCCTCTCCGGCAACCGGAGAACAGTCCAGGGAAGGGGAAGAGGAAGCGGGAGGCAAGGGTTTCAAGGCGGCGGCGGGTTTCCTTCTTTCTCTCTAACAGCACACTCCTCCCAAACACTCAGCGGCCAAACAGGAGCCGATTGGCAGAACTCCGGCCAGAGAAACCGTGGGAGCGAGGTGAGAAGATCCAGAAAGAGAGAGAGAGAGAGAATCTGAGAATAGATTGATAGATCGAGCGTATCTAGAGTGAGAGAGATGAGTGATATTATAAATGCTTCTAGAGCATAGGGAAACATCAACAGCCTTAATGTTGTTTTAATTAGGGAGTTGGATCGACAATTAGGGTTAAGGGTTTGGGGCTGGGCCGGGTAGATAGGGTTTTTAGTATTGGGCCAGAAATTGGACAAATGGGCCAATCCCAACATTTCCACCTTTGGCCCTTTTGGACTGTTTCTGTCACCAAGGAAGAGGACCTGCCAAAATGAAACACACGAGATTATCATCATAGCCATTTATTTTT
Organism: Perilla frutescens; assembly: GCA_026008535.1. NCBI lineage: Eukaryota > Viridiplantae > Streptophyta > Magnoliopsida > Lamiales > Lamiaceae > Perilla > Perilla frutescens. Next base: position 20,738,398 of record BRKX01000016.1, on the reverse strand, counting down.
TTACTCATGAATGTAACACAAAGTCACACTAAGAGAAGGAGGAGTTAAACACTATGCGTGTTTAATCCAGTCTCTACCACGCGAGACTAACCCAATTAACAAGTCTCTGGTCTCAAAAGATCATTGACCTTCATGAACTTGTTCAAAACCTAGCTAAAAGTACCAGGGTAAATCACCAACTTGAGGCCACACCTGCCTCAGAGATAAGGATGGGACTTAGAACCACAGAATCAACTGTGAGATCCCATCACAGATCCGATAAATATTAACCAAGGTCCATGTTGAGGGACCTCATGCAAGATTCCAGCTTTGCAACTGGTAGGCACTTAGTGCCCATATCTGCAGGGTTAAATTCAGAGAGGATCTTATCAAGCAATACCTCTCCTTTCGATCTTATCAAGCAATACCTCTCCTTTCTCTACTATGTCTCTTATGAAATGATATCTTACATCAATATGCTTTGTTCTATCATGAAAGACTGGGTTTTTACAAAGTTGGATAGCTGATTGGCTGTCAGAATAAAGTAGCGGTTTATCATTAATGAAATTAATTTCAGTTAACACACCAATCAGCCATATAGCTTCTTTTACAGCTTCTGTAGCTGCAATGTATTCTGCCTCAGTGGAGGACAAGGCAACAATACTTTGTAATTGTGATTTCCAACTTATACAAGAACCACATAGAGTGAACACATATGATGTTGTAGATTTTCTGTGATCCCTATCATTTGCATAATTAGAGTCCACATAGCCAACACACTTGACTCCATCAGGAGATTTTGAAAAAGTTAAAGCACAAGAGGCAGTGGATTTCAAGTATCTTAGCAACCACTTCAATGCTTCCCAATGGGGCATGCCAGGATTGGCCATATATCTGCTTAGGCAAGATACACCATAAGCTATATCTGGTCTAGTACTTATCATCAGATACATGACTGATCCAATAGCATTAGCATAGGGAATATTTACCATTTCTTTTAACTCAAAATCACTTTTGGGGCATTGATCTTTACTCAACTGGATGTGGGAAGCAAGGGGAACAGAAACAGGCTTGCATGCATGCATATCAAATTTTTTCAAGATTTGTTCAACATAAGAGGATTGATGCAACAGTAAAGAATGCTTACTTCTATCCCTATCAATGTTCATACCTAGAATTTTCCTTACATCTCACAAATCCTTCATATTGAAGTTGGCACAAAGTTTAGATTGGACATTCTTTACAGTCATCAAGCAGGGACTTATCAGCAACATGTCATCAACATATAGGAGCAAAAATACAGGCACAGGGGATGACATATAATAAAGACAGTGATCAAACATGCTTCTGCAGAATCCCATACTTTTCATACAGTTATCAAATTTGATGTTCCACTGCCTAGGTGACTGTTTCAAACCATACAAAGATTTCTTTAATAAGCATACATGGTCAGGGTGATTATTATCAATAAAACCTTCTGGCTGTTGCATATAGATGTTGTTTTCAAGTTCTCCATGCAAAAAGGCTGTTGTTACATCCATTTGTTTGAGTTCCCAATCAAAGTGAGCAGTTAATGCAAGCATGATTCTCACAGTGGTAAACTTAACAACAGGGGCAAAGATTTATTATAGTCAACACCTTCTTTTTGAGTGAATCCTTTTGCAACCAGCCTAGCTTTATATCTAACATTGTTAATTTCCTGTTTTATCTTGAAGAGCCACTTACATTCCACAACAGAGCAATCATCAGGTTTCTTAACTAAAATCCAAGTTCAATTATCATGTAATGATTTCATCTCGCATTTCATGGCTTCAACCCATTTTTTAGAATCATGGCAAGTAACACCAACTTTGTAGATTTTAGGCTCAGCTGATTCAAGGTTATTAAACACATTGAAAGCATAAAATGATAGATTACATCCATTATACCTGGAAGGGGCTTTAATTACCCTTCTAACTCTATCCCTTGAAAGCACATAATCATTCAAATTTATTTGTTCAGAGTTATGCTCAGAATTATGATCAGAATTATGTTCTTGAAGAGACTCAGATGATTCAGAAACATTCATGTGATCAGAAGCATTTGAAGCAGAATGATTAGCATTTATGTCATCTTGATTATTCATATTATCATGCAAATCATGTTCAATGAGAAGAGGTTCCACCTTAGACAGATCATGGATAAAGGTAGCATTAGAAGGTTTCTCCACCTCACAAGGAGCAATAGAAGGTGAGGATTTCATCAAACATGGAAAGTCATTCTCATTGAAAGTAACATCTCTACTAATACAAGTTTTAAAGCCAGGTAGAGTCTTATCCCACAGTCTATAGCCTTTTACCCCTTCAGGGTAGCCAAGAAAGATGCATTTTCTAGCTCTTGGTTCAATCTTACTTAATCTTTGATGTACATAGGCACAACAACCAAACACTTTCAAATTATCAATGCAAATAGGCTTATTAAGAAACACAGACTCAGGTTGCTTTCCTAGTAATGGGACAGAGGGAGATCTGTTGATAAGGTAACATGCAGTCATTAGAGCTTCACCCCAGAATGGCTTATCAAGCCCAGAGCCTTCAAGCAGGCTTCTAACTCTCTCTAAGAGAGTTCTATTCATCATTTCTGCAACCCCATTCTGCTGGGGGTTGTAGGGAACAGATTTGTGTCTTTTAATTCCCATTTCACTGCACAAGTTATCCATGGCATGATTACAAAACTCCAAACCATTGTCAGTTCTTAAGCATTTAATTCTCATATTGGTTTGATTTTGTATTTCAGCAGCCTATTTTGAAAATTTCATGAAAACATCAGATTTATTTTTCATTAAGAAAACCCATGTTTTTCTTGAAAAATCATCTATGATAGATAAGAAGAACATGTTACCACCATGGGTTGGAACCTTTGAAGGTCCCCAAACATCTGCATGCAAGTATTCTAGAATTTGAGAACTCAATTTCATTTTTGGATATGCAGCAGACAAAGGGAATGGGGATTTATGTTGTTTTCCCAATAAACAAGGCTCACAGAAAGGCATAGAAGATACTTTGTCATTTTTAAAAGCCCCAGCCTTATTCAAAATGTCTAATCCCTTGTTACTCATGTGACCTAATCTTGCATGCCAAAGATGAGTTTTGTCAGATTGGACCAAGTTTGCAGACAAGATAGGCATAGGTTTTGCAAGCACATAGTACAGATCTCCCTTTCTAGGAGCATCAAAATAGTGCACAGAATTCATTTCAAAACTGAAGCATTTTTGGTTCACAGAGCCATAAAGCAATTGATCAGCCAATTTTAAGACAGATAAGAGATTAAACTTCAATTTTTGCACATATCTCACATTCTGCAGATTGATCATGCTATCATTTTCAAATTTCAGGCATATGTCACCTTTTCCTTCAATATCACACTGTTGGCCATCAGCCAATGCAACAGATCCACACATAGACAGATTAAGATTTGAGAAAATGTGCTTGTGTGGGGTGACATGAAAGGTGCATCCAGAATCAATCAACCATTCAGATTCAAGCATGGATTTTGACACAGCATTAGACAGATTTATGAATTGAAAATCAGATGTAGTGTGAACCATGTACATTTCTCCTCTTTCATATTCAGGCTCATTGTTATCACACCCAAAGCACTCAGGGTTATACTGCATAGTGAGATTAGCTTGATTATTCCCAAAACCCCTTCCCTTCTTAGGCTGTTTACACCTATTTGAGAAATGACCAGCTTTCCCACAATTCCAACAAGTTTTCTTAGGCTTTTGATCTTGGGAATGGAAGTTTTGAGGTGAGCGTCTGAAAGGTTGGTTTCTGGGTTGATATTGGTTTTGCCTTTGAGGACTTTGAGGAAAAAATCTGTTGCAGGAGGGCTAGAAAAGGTTATTGGATTTATCAATTCTGCATTCCCTCCTATGTCTTTCTTCATGTTCAGATTCTCTATTATATTGTTCTGCATTTAAGACACTGGGGTTTTCTGGGTTGAAATAAATATAGGGCCTGTTTTTGAAGTTTTTATTTATATACATAATTTCATTTTGCAAAGGCTTAGAACTTAATTTCTTAATTTCATTTTCTTTTGCCTTTAATCCAGACACAATCATATCACAGGTAAGTTTACAACCACCATACTTCAATGCAGATTTAACTTCAGCATATATTTCAGGAATAGCACCAAGCAAGATTTGAGGAGCATAAGCTTCAATTTTATCATCTCCAGCAAGTTTTACATCCTTTAATAGCTTAGTGAACTCATGCATATTTGTGTCAATATCTTTAGAGGGATCCATTTGAAAAGACATAATTTGGCTTTGCAAAGAATACATATGCTCTTCAGATTTAGCAATAAACAGATTTGTTAAGGCATCCCACAAATCCTTAGCACATCTATGATGAGAAACTTGCCTCACAATGGCACTACTCAGATTTAACAATATTGTAGCTTCTAGCACCAGCATTTAATTTAGCAAGATTTTTATCAGCTTCATGCTCATCAATTCTTTCAGATATAGCATCCCATAAATTTTCTTTTGTCAAAATGCATTCAACCCTGGTCTGCCAATCACCAAAATCACCACTCCCATTAAATGGGACAACACTCAGATTATTCATGTTTAATCACAGAAATTTCACTTAAAACACAGAAATTTCACAGAATCACCCAAGATTCCCAGAATAATCACCAGAACACAAATAAACACTCAGGGATATAACAACACCAGAAAGCACAAGCTTCCACAGGCCACAAAAGGAACACCTGGGGAATCTAGAGCTGAGGCTATCCCAGCTCGCAACACAGAATTATCTGTGGCACAGGGGGTCACTCAGGTCAATCCCTAACACCTTTTCAGCCAAGAAACACCACCACAGACTTATTGCTAAGTCAACAGGAACCGGACTCAGGGGTTCCACAACAGAATCAAGAAAATGAGCAAAATAATCAATGAAGAACAGATAGAGAAATACAACAATCAAGTTCAAAACCCACTAAAAAGTCCTTACTTATCTTTGCTATCGGGGCAACCCGCTTTGAGGAGACCCACAGGGGAATCCAGACGGTCCCGACCGTAAGCAACATGTAAGGGTTTGGCTTGGAATGCCAAGGAACAGATCAGAGACAAAATAAGCGGAAGCAATTAAGGCACAGAATCGACAGAATACCACCAAGAAGTTTTAGGGTTTCAAGAAATAATACCAGAGCCGACTTTCTCAGGCAGGGGAAAGCCGAACTTACTCTTAGATAGGAGCCCGAGGGAGGGCAAAGTACGTGCAGCCTTTACCGGCGGCGGGGTGCTAGGAATGGAGGCAGGAGGGTGCCCCCGGCTAGGCCTAAACCAGGCTCTGATACCACTGTTGTGGTGTCGCCTAGCTAGGGTTTACACCGCTTGCTTCCCTAGCTCTAGCGGTTCCTAACACTCGCTTCAAGGTTCTTCACAGACACCAAAAAAACCTTCAGATCTGCAGAGAAGGCAAAGAGACAAGTGAGATAATACAGCAGATAAGTAAATGAAAGTGACAAGAAAAGACAGAGAGCAATCGGGTGTGGGAAAAGGTGCCCAAGGCACAGCGGCTCAGATTTTCCCACTGGGATCGGCAGCAGCCCTCTCCGGCGACCGGAGAATAGTCCAGGGAAGGGGAAGAGGAAGCGGGAGGCAAGGGTTTCAAGGCGGCGACGGGTTTCCTTCTTTCTCTCTCATAGCACACTCCTCCCAAACACTCAGCGGCCAAACAGGAGCCGATTGGCAGAACTCCGGCCAGAGAAACCGTGGGAGCGAGGTGAGAAGATCCAAAAAGAGAGAGAGAGAGAATCTGAGAATAGATTGATAGATCGAGCGTATCTAGAGTGAAAGAGATGAGTGATATTATAGATGCTTCTAGAGCATAGGGAAACATCAACAACATTAATGCTGTTTTAATTAGGGAGTTGGATCGACAATTAGGGTTAAGGGTTTGGGACTGGGCCGGGTAGATAGGGTTTTTAGTATTGGGCCAGAAATTGGACAAATGGGCCAATCCCAACAGGACCGACTTGGTGAACATGTCAGCAGGATTATCAGCAGTACCTACTTTTATCACCTTGATTCTGTGCTCATTCCTCAGAAAATGATACCTTACATCAATATGCTTGGTACTTTCATGATGGACATGATCCTTGGTCAAACAGATTGCACTCAAACTGTCACAAAACACAGTAACTTGATCATAATATAGACTAAGATCACCTACAAGCCCTTTCAACCAAATTCCCTCTTTAGCAGCTTCTGTTAGTGCCATATACTCTGCTTCAGTTATAGACAGAGTAACTATATATAGCCTGCAAAGTTGTCTTCCAACTAACAACAGAACCACCAAGAGTGAAGACATAACCAGTCATAGATCTTCTACTATCAACCTCTCCAGCATAGTCAGAATCAGAATAACCAACAATAGAATCATGAGCATCACCTCCATAAATGAGACCAACATTAGACGTACCTTTTAGATAATGGAAAATCCTCTTCACAGCCTGCCAATACTCCTTTCCAGGTCGTTCCATAAACCTGCTAGCAACACTAACAGCATGTGCAATATCTGGTCTAGTGCAGACTATAGCGTACATCAAACTCTCTACTGCATTAGAGTATGGGACTCAAGACATGTACTCCTGCTCAGCTACAGATTTTGGTGCATAATCAACGGATAAATGAATATTTGCAGCACTTGGAGTATCAATAGGCTAGGCGGTAGACATGCCAAATCTAGACAAGATCTTCTGAATGTAACTCTTCTGTGACAAGAAAAGCTTCTTCTTTTCTCTTTCCCTATATATCTCCATGCCTAGAATTTTCTTGACAGCACCCAAATCCTTCATATCGAACTCAGCACTAAACAGATCCTTCAACTTCTGAATATCAGACTTAGACTTCGCAGTTATGAGCATATCGTCCACATATAGGATGAGATAGATCATGGAACCATCATCAGCTTTGTTGTGATATACAAAACAATCATACGGACTCCTGTTGTATCCTAACTGGATCATGTTACTGCCAAACCTCTTATACCACTGCCTTGGAGACTGCTTTAGCCCATATAAGGACCTCTTCAATTTGCAAACATAATCTTCCTCTCCCGGAAACTGAAACCTCTCTGGCTGAGTCATATAGATATCATCTTCGAGCATTCTATATAGAAAAGTTGTCTTCACGTCTAGTTGCTCAAGTTCCGAATCCTGATGTGCAACCATTGCTAGTAACACTCTGATGGAAGTGTGTCTGACTACTAGTGAGAATATCTTATTATAGTCAACCCCCTTCTTCTGTGTGAACCCTCTTGCAACTAGCCGAACTTTGTATCTCACACCCTCACCAGGTGTGGTTTCTTCATTGTTCTTGAATATCCATTTGCAAGTAACAATATTTCTCCATTTAGGCCGTTTGACCAGCTCCCAAGTTAGATTCTTGGCAAGTGATTCCATCTCTTCTCCCATTGCAGCGAGCCATTGGGCTGACTCACTACCTAAAATAGCCTCTCTGTATGTGGATGATTGACATGCAGATGGTTCTTCCTCTTCCACCTCGTCAGCGACTTGTAATGCATAAGTCACCATATCCTCAAAACCGTACATCACAGGAGGCTTCACGCCTATTCTCATAGCTTTATCAACAGCTATGCTTGTCTGGTGAGCTTCTGGATAAACATCTGAACTTATACTTTCAGCAGTAGTGTATTGATGTTCTCCACCTTGGAGTTGTGATTTACTCTCATCGAGAGTGACTTGCAGCTCCACCTGTTTATCAACACTACTATAATTTTCTGCACCAATAGACTTCACAGCGGGGTTAAGCATAGAATTCTCATCAAAAATCACGTTCATACTGAGTATAAATCTATCCTCAGAAGGTGACCAGATTCTATATCCTTTAACTCCACCCCCGAAACCAACAAATATACTCTTCTTAGCTCTTGGCTCTAATTTAACTTCACTAACATGGTAGTAAACAGTACAACCAAAAACCTTCAACAGTGAATAATTTGCAGGTTTATTAGACCATACCTCATAAGGTGTCTTGTAATTAATGCCAGTATGAGGACCACGGTTGATCAGATAGCACGCTGTGTTTACGGGTTCTGCCCAGAACATTCTAGCCAAACCAGCATTCGAGAGCATGTATATCGCTCTCTCTAGTAATGTCTGATTCATGCGCTCTGCCACACCATTCTGCTGCGGTGTATGTCGAATAGTGTGGTGTCGAGCAATCCTTTTATCCTTGCAGAACTTGTTAAACTTAGACGAACAGAACTCCATGTCATTATCAGTTCGCAGTCGCTTGATCTTCTTCCCTGATTTTCTACCAATGTCTTCCATTGCTTGAACCTTTTCAAAATGTCACTTTTGTGTTTAATCATAATTACCCAAGTCATCCTTGAGTAGTCATCAATCATAGACACAAAAAATATGTTGTCTCCAATAGACTCAACACGTGACGGGCCCCAATAATTTATATGAATGTAGTCAAGAGTCCCATTGGTCTGATGCCTTCTTTGGGAACTTGCTGCGATGAAGCTTCCCAAACACACAATGTTTGCAGAATTCAAGACTCTGGACTTTATGCCCAGAAAGAAGATCCCACTTTGACAAAATCTGCATCCCTTTTTCTCCCATATGACCGAGCCTCATATGCCACAACCTGGTCATATCCGTGGTCTAGACCTTGAATGATGCAACATCAGCAGAACCTATCAGGAACCTCGCAGATAATATAAGGTACCACGTTTCAAGCCTGTCAGAACCACCTTTGAACCTTGACAGACATACATAACTCCACCTTCACCATTGAAACTGAAACCCTTATTGTCAAGGAGACTCAATGATATCAGCTTCTTCGTCATCTGTGGAACATGCCTGATTTCATTCAAGGTGCAGAATACCCCATCATGTGTCCGTATCCTGACTAAGCCAATTCCAACTACCTTGCAGACAACACTGTTGGCCATGGAAACATTTCCTCCATCTATCTGCTCATAAGTCGAGAAGAACTCCCTGTTACGACAAATATAATATGATGCCCTAGAATCAAGAACCCACACATCATTACGATGTGACTGTCCAGCTACAACCAAAGCTAGATCTTCTTTAGAATTCGTATCAGTTTCCGCCACAACTGCAGAACTGCCGACACCCTCTTACTTCTCCTGCTTCCTCTTCTTCTTAGAATAATCATTCTTCTAGTGCCCTGGTTCTTTACAGTAATTGCAGATGTCTTCGAGTTTAGGACCTTTTGAACCTTTATGGTTCGGCTTCCCAGTTTTCTTCCCATATTTCTTTTATCCCTTACCCATGACAAACAGCTCCGATGCCTGATTTTCTATGGCCGAGCCTCCAGAGACAAAGTATCTTTCCCAGTAATAAATGATTCAACAAAATTCTCATACGATTCAGGCAAAGATATTAACAGAATTAAAGCAACATTCTCATCTTCTACTTTAACATCAATATTATGCAAAGTGCGTAAAATTTTGTTTAATTTGTCTAGATGATCCTGAAGGGGGTACCTTCCTACATGTATTAACAAAATAGACGTTGCTTCAGAAGCAACTTGTTGGTTAGAGACTTCATTATGTAGAGACTCTCTAACTTCTTCCAGAGACCATCGGCAGTTTCCTGATCAGAAACCTCAATGATAACATCGTCAGACAGACATAACATGATAGTTGAGTGGGCCTTTTCTTCTTAAGTATTCCACTCTTCTTCATCTACATCCTCAAATATCAGTTTTCCTAATAGCGGCGCCCACAAACCTTGCTGCTTCAGCAAAGATCGCATCTTGATCTGCCATAAGCCAAAACTATTTCTCCCGGTGAATTTGTCGACCTTTACGTTGAAAGCAGACATTTTCAATCGGCTCAAAAAACCCTAACAGTGTGGGAATACCCTGATCGAAATGATGAGGCTCTTAATACCGGTTTGTCATGATAGAATGGGATTATTTAGCATAAAACAAATAGAAAACGTAAAGTAGACACAAATTTACGTGGTTCACCAATTTGGCTACGTCCACGGGCAGAGTGGAGAACATATTTTATTATTCGGTTAGGTTACAGATTACAGATCTCAAAAACCATATATACAACACTAAGATAAAACACGAATTTTGCCCTTAAAGCCCAAAACTGCATACCGTTGGGCCGGAGGCCGTCTCCGTCTCCCCGACTAGCTCAGCGAAGCGTTAGATTCAAGACATATCAACAAAATACTTGAAAAACTAAATCAATTTATAATCCATGTCTCATGTTATTTATATTTCTTAGTGGGTAATGGGAATGGAAAATGATCAATTCCCATTATTTATGCTTGGAATAAGGTAATGGAAATCAAAATAAGTTAATTATTCCCTTAGATTGATTAACTACCCCACCCCCTTTAATCATTCTCCTCATTAATCATTATCACACTCCTCAATCATCATCATCATCATCATCATCATCATCATTGTTGTTGTTGCTATAATTTATCATCATCATCATCATCATCATCATCATCGATGTTATTTATTATTATAATAATAATAATAATAATAATAATAATAATAATAATATTAATATTTATTATTACCATTGTTGTTGTTGTTGTTTGTATTATATTTTATTATTATATTTATTATTAATATAGTATTTATTTAATGTAACTATTAATATTAATAATTAATTTTTTATTTATTATTATCATTTATTATAATATTAATAATAATATAGTTATATATTTATTTTTGTTAATTAATTTTTTGCAATTTATTGATTAATGTTATTATTATTATTTATTAATTATTTTAATTATTTATTGTTGTTATTGTTATTTATTATTTTTTTTATTAATTAATTTTGTTACTTCTTCTTCTTATGAACATTATTATTATTATTTAAAGTATTTTTTATTTATTTTTATTATTTATTATTTTTTAATAGTAATAATAATATTTATTATTATTATTAGTGTAAATATTATTATTATTATTATTATTATTATTATTATTATTTATCAGTACTGTATTTATTATTATTATATTTATTTGTTTATTATTATTATAATTATTATAAATATTATTATTGTTGTTATTTATATTAATTATTATTAAATATTTATTATTATTATTATTGTAATAATAATTATTATTATTACAATAATAATAATAATAATAATAATAATAATAGTAATAACCATTAATGAATTTGAAACGAACCAATCCTTATTTATCACAATAACAATCATTCCATAATTGAACCAAGCGACAACAATGCAATCACCATTCCCATTATATTGACCCTTCAATAATATTCATTGTGATTGTAATTACTTAATTTGAGCCAGCGTCCCCTAAATTAATTTATAATCCATGTCTCATGTTTGTTTGCTAAAAAACATTGTTTGTAGCGATTATACTTTGAGCCTAGCTACTGAATAAATTAGAAAATGTCATTTCTCATTTAAATAGAAAACACCAAATAGAAAAGAAATTTTACATGGAAGAATAAATTAGTAATAGATTCAACTGGATGAGAGTTATATTTATCATAGATAAAATATTATATCACGTTATTACCCTTAATTTATTTTAAGAAAATCATTACCCATTTACATCCCTAAGCGTGAAAACTCTCCATCGGTTATCTTATGTGCATTTTTTCGAAAGGCGATATCGAATATATATAATATTTTTCTTAAATATGTTTTTGGCTTGTGCTCTTGGATTTATTTTTTGATATGAGTTGTCTATTCATAAAGTAATTTTGCCAAACAAATTAACTTAAATATAACATTGTATTATTTACATATTGTCTCATTGCTTCTATTAATTATTTAATTGTAATTTAATTATTTTATTTGCATAAATAATTTATCATGAATTGTTCATATATTTAAGGTCAATTTCCTTAAAACACACCGTTTAGGGGTGTTTTGATTTTCACATGTTTTAAAAAAGGTGGTTTTAATAACATTAACTTAATACTTATTTGATATTTTACACGATTTTCAAATTTCAATCAATTTAATATGATGTGCATCGTTGCCGGAGGATGGAAGGATTGTCTTCAAGTAAAATATTATTTTCAAATTTCAATCAATTTAATCTGACGTGCATGGTTGTCAGAGGATGGAAGGATTGTCTTCAAATAAAATATTATTTTGACCTATAATGTAAAAAATTAAATTGGTGTATGGAAGAATTGTCTTCATCTTTTATAGATCACTACTTAGTATGAATCATAACCGATTTGTAATTCACAATTCTTCAAATAGAATTCCCAGTGCATCATCATTGTCACCGGTTGATGGAATTTGATCCGAATTTGAAAATCATGTGAAAAATCAAATATATGTTAAATTCATGTTATTCAAACAACATATACTACTATTATAAAAAAAATGTCATGTTTTACAAAATTTGGTTTGACTATTATATCCTTATTATACCTCTAAATTAAGGGTAGTAATATAATACAATATATAATATTTTTAAGGAATATAATAATTCTATTTTTTGTAAAAAGGTAATAATATAATCTAATTTACTATATTCATATTATATTTCCATATGTACTATTAGTTTCCATCTATTAATTACGAACCAATAACCCAAAAATTCACACACACAAATATATTATTTTTAATTAAATTAACTAATTAACTCTTGATTGCCAAAATGATTTGATATTAAATTTCAATATTTGATATTAAGTCACAAATAAATTTGAAATATACATGCAATCAATATATTAATTGGAGGTGTAGATCAAATTTCAATATTTACAATAACAACACAACTTTTAGAATATTCATTTCAATCAAGAAAATATTTAATGTTACTGTTTCAAATTTTCATAGATTCATTACATTGCAAATTTATGTGGATCGGTTTTTATTATATTATTAATTCTTAGTAATATAACTATGAAACTATCCACCATAAAATACAACATATCCATATTTCCTTAAAAAGTCAAGCAAACAATTGATCGCATCAAGTAATATCAACTATTTCTATATAATATATTGTATTAATTATGAAATATTATTAATATTTAATAATATTACAATTTCTATCGGAAGAAAAAAGTTAAACAAGGAGAACCGTATCTTCGTTGCATAATTGACTTACGAGTTATGCTCGGTCAAAAATGAAAATATGGAAGATAAAAAATACATAAAAATGCACATATAAATTTAAGTTTAAATTTTTATTTTATTTTTAAGTCTTATGCGACTTTATAAAAATTTACATAAGATTTCTAGCAGTCTAGATATGCTATAAGGTATCAGATAGTTGATCATGTGATATATTTGATAAAAATTAACAAGGTCAGGTAACAAGCTGTAAATATTTAAAAGTCATAATATTTTTGTTAAAAAGTTCAAAGGTCAATTTACACTTATAATTCCTTAGAGGTAATACCGGTTTCAAGCTAGAAGAAAAAAAGAAAAACTTATATAAAACTTCTTCATTAATTGTGGATTTCTTTCTTTTACTTATTATTTTTATCTTCTGTATATTTCTTATTTTTAAACTTAAAAATAATAGAATTTTACGATATCAATCATGATATTATGGATGACACAAGTGAAGAGAAATTAGGAACTTTGAATGGTTAAGTGTTAAAATTTTTATATAGAATTTAGATGGTTTAATATGACAAGATATATATAACTTAGGGATAAGGGTCAAATTGGCCACTGAACTTATTTGGGGGGCTCAATTGGCTCATTACAACTTTTTTGGGCTCAATTGGGCCACCACCTTGTTAAAATTGGCTCAATTGGGCCACCACCGCATGACGGATCCCTAACGGGCTCCATTAAGTGGACCAAAAACGATGTCGTTTTGATCCTTTTTTTTACCCGACTCATAGCTAACCCCTAACCCGACCCACTCTCAATCCCTAACCCGACCCAATCGTCCAAAATCAACAAAATCGAATTTGGCAAAGAACCATAACTGGGGAATTTGGGATTTCAAATCCCTAGATCCATTTTAGTTTTGCTTTCCTTTATTTTTTTTTTTGTTTTTCCATATTTTTCATTTTTATTTTTCATTTTCATCCATTTTCATTCATTTTCATCCATTTTCATCTCCATAATCTTATGTTATGGGTTGAAAAAAAAGTAATTTTTGGGCAATCTACCCAGAATTTGATAACATCTTCCAGCTCCAACCAGTTCAACAAAATCAATTTCTGCTACAGATTCCAGTCAACAAAACTAAAACAAATACAAAAATTTCAAAAATCAACTCATCAAATTTTTGCTAAAAATCCACATAAAAACACAACTGCCTCTACTACAGTTAATCCCAACACAAAAAACCAACCTCCACCCCTTTGTTCTTCATCACCCACTTCAGATCTTACATCTTCTCTCCCAAATCCATCTGGTATTTGCACCCGATCTCAAATCCTTTGAGTCTCTGCTCAGCAACCCAGATCGATCCCTGATGTTCAACCTAATCCCTCCAGCCCGACAGAGAAGTCACCAGGGATCCCCAATGCCGAATAGGGGGATGTGCGGCGCTGATTGGGATAAGGCAGAGGTGAAGGAGGGGGAGGGTAGTGTGTTTGGGATGTGAGTTGGTGATTCCGGAGACCTGCGAGTGATTGGAGAAGGCGGCGGAGGAATTGCAGGCACCGGAGATGAAGATGGTGAAAATTCAAAATGAGGGGTAAATCGGGGGTCAGAGATTGGACGGCTGGGGACACCGGGCAGGAAAAGGGATGGTTGGCCGGCTGACGGGGTGTCGCCGTCATGTTGGGAGACAGCAGATTGGTCAGGAGATGAGAAATGGTCTCCGGCGAGTTCATCCATGGCGGAAATCGAAGAAGGACGGAGATGGGTTTGTGGATCCCTTATCCCATATTTTTGATTTTGTGGATTTTAGAAGCTTGGGTCGGGTTTTGGATTGAGAGTGGGGTCGGGGTATGGGTTAGCATTAGGTCGGGTAAAAAAAGAATCAAAACGACGTCATTTTTGGTCCACTTAACAGAGCCCGTTAGGGAACGGGCTCTGTCACGCGGTGGCCCAATTAAGCCAATTCTAACAAGGCGGTGGCCCAATTGAGCCCAAAAAATTTGTAGTGGGCCAATTGAGCCTCCAAATAAGTTCAGTGGTTAATTTGGCCCTTATCCCTGTAACTTATATGTCAAAGTTCAATTTCAATGGTTAAAGTAATATATATACATATATATAGGGGAGGGATTAGGTGAAAATCAATCATAGTATGAGTAGTAGGATCACATCTCACACCACACAATCCTAAAAAATCAAAGGCCCAGATTTGATAAAAAAGGCGGTGGCAATTCTGTATTATTTGAAAAGTTTTTCGTGCGGGGTATTAACGTAATCTAATAATTTTTATAAAAATCACGGAGGATTTGATAACAAATCATCATGCCATCATGCTAATGAAGCATTATATAGTTATGCTAATTAAAGTTTTCAAATATTGTTAGCGAAAAATATATTCTAAAAATAAATTATAAACCTAATTTCATTTAATAAATCCTAATTAAATGGAAAAAAATCATAATTGGATGAAATAAACCTAATTAGATGAAATAAACATTGACTGGATGTGGTAAACCCTAAATGAGTTGGAACAGATCATAATAATAATAATAATAATAATAATAATAATAATAATAATAATAATAATAATATATTTATATTACGTTAGTATTATGATTTTGCTTCATTAGCACTGTGAATACGCTATATTAACATATGACAATACTCTGTCAATGTACGTTGGAAACTATAGGTCAGAAAACAACTTCTCGTCTTCTCAAAGTTATGATCAATTCTTCGCGGAATCTTCGACCATTAGCAGTTGGATCATTGGACCAAAAGGTAAGCATAAATTATAACTATTCCGCCCATAAATTATTTCATTTGACTATTTTTGGTTCATTTTCAATAAAATCTATCTATATAATAAAATGGAGTTCCTCCAAAAAATATATTTCCCAAAAACATCAAATTAGTCTATAGTTAATATAAATAAAAAATTATTTATATTTTTTAATCTCTCTCTCTCTCATACACACACACATGGTCACACACAAAAAATTATTTATACTTTTTTATAGAATATTAGTTATTGTAATTTATTCAATTAGAAAGATACAAAAGAAATTTATCAATTTATAATGTAAAAAATGAATGGCTATTTTATCGTGTTCTTCATTCTATGGGAATATTATTTCATTCACATCTATTATATATGTTACTCTTAATCACTTTGAGTTGACAAGTAGGAGTGAGAGTGAAATGTGAATATAATCACAATTCTCATATCAATTTCTAATTCATAATTAGCATACGCCATAGAGGAAAAAATTTTACCATGCGTGCTTACGTAGTGTGTCACGTGTCTCAATAGATCTAATGTGACATTTTGTTGTGTCATAATAGATCCATTGTAACACATCAAAGTGTCACATTAAGTCTATTATGACAGAGGACACGTTACGTCATCACGCATGGTATAATCCCCCCCTCCCCCCTAGAGATCCTTACTCCAAAAAGTGTGAGATTAACAATTACCTGTCATTTCATGATCTAAAAGACGAACATGATCTTAAAAGTCGTGTATTTTGATTTTTTTTATTATCTTTAATAATTTTTTAATTAAAGTTAATAGATAATTAACAGATGATTTTTTTGTTGAATATTAATATAAAATTTGGAGTTCTAAATTAATAATTTTCATCTTTCAAGTCGTAAATTAATAGATAACCTATTTTTCGCATCCTAAATCGATGAAACTCCTAAAAAAATGCAGTTTAACCCCTTATAAGTTAATTTATACCTACTAGTGGAAGTGAGGATCTTGTCTTGTGGCCAAAATGTTTCATGTTCAAACTATATATACACCAATATTTTATAGGTTGATATACATATAATCATAATTTGTGGTATAAAATACTTATAAAAACAATATTTATATATACATGTATATACACACGTATATAATCCGTTAATCATACATTATACATTTTTTCAATTATTATACAAATCAAAAGCATTTTTCTAAAACTGGACCAATATTTCGTTTTGTCTCAATTTATTTGTTATTTTACGGATGCATTTGAATTACTACTTCTTATGGCAAATACAAATAGTTATTAATTGTTTGAGAACATATAATTAGATAAATATGGATAAATCCATTATCAAAACACGAAATTATGTATTAGCTTTCACATTATAATATTAGAAAATTAAAATAGCCCATAGAATTTGACTGATATATAATGTCACACAAATAAAGAGAATATATATCGATTAGCATATTACAAATAATTTAAACTCGTAAGGAATTATTGGTATGCTGGAAAGTGAGAATGAAATGAATGTTGCAGTAGAATTCAAATGAATGTTGAAATGAAATGAATTTTGCAATTTGTTTGGCCTGTGCAAATAGTCAATCTCGTCAAAGTGTGCAGAGTGAATGGATTGAAATAGTTTTTTTTTTTAGATCAGACCAAAAGTGATAATATGACTAGTTGGCGGTCCGACAAAATATTTCTATTTTTTCTTCAATCTTGTTCCTAAATATATTATATGAAATATATGCTATTATTTATTATATAATATAATAGTATTATGTGATAGAGGATCCATGATAAGTGTCAAATATTGTATATTTATTCTATATATATTCAATATATTTGAGACTTATCGTGTTAATTTGTGACCGTTACAGTAATAATGTGGAGATAAGAGTTTGAAGAACACCAATGGAAGAAACCATGCGAATATGGAAAGAATAACGATGATATATGGGAAGATGAAAATCTACTATTCTTAAAACTGAAATCTCGATTCCCATTTATTAAAATGGATGAAACGTTCGTTGGTTTGGCCTATATAAATCATGCCATATCACTCTAAGAGGGCATTCTAGATTTCATCATAGTAGTTTTTCTAATAAATTAGATTTCTCTCATTTTTATTCAGTTGAATTATTGTTTAGATTTGCAAGAATATTTTGGAGAACTTGTTCGTAAGTTTATTTCAATTTAATGTTTATTTATTTTATGATGATCGTTTGGTGTAATTTTAATATGAGTAACTAAATTTATACTCCGGAATGAGGTTGTGATGATTGATGATATGCCCATATCGTGAGATCAAATTAGTTTTCATATAATTCACATTTTTTTACTATGTTATGTTCTGCGATAACAAGTTTAGTTCTTAATTAATTAATTGTATAGTGGCCAATATATGGTTTGTTAATTAATATCTAAAACCAATAGAATTGTAAGATCTGTAATTGTCGATTCAATTCCATACGTGGTAAAACTGACACTCTTTGTCAGTGGGCATACGAGGGTGTTAAGGGCATACGGGCATACGGGTTCGAATGCCCTTAATTAAAACTTATAACATAATTGGTTTCCTCTAATTCTTAACGCTATTAATTAATTAAATAGGGTTCTTGCGGGTTGTTAATTAATAAGAGTTTGGATAATAATGGTTCTTTTGCTCAATGATTCGTAAGGAGGAATAAGGAATATGTTAGAGGTTCCGATATTCTATAACTGATTTATAAGAATTGTGAATTAAAATGAATGCACCAATGAAAGATATGATCATATCTCTTTTTATTTACAATCCCATCCGGGTTTCAATTAGGACTTATAATTATTTTTTTATGATTTAGTTTTTATGTTTTAGTTACTAATTAATTATTATGTAATGTTTATTTCATCAAATTAGAATATATTAGTTAGGGTTTTCTTCATCCATTTATTGTTTATACCTTATGCTGACGATGAATTGTCATATGCTAATGTAGTTTGTTCGTAGTGCTGATGAAACAATATCATTATGCTAATGTTGTATATTTATATTGCTATTATGGTTTATTCCATCCAATTATGATTTATAATTAATTTTTAGAATTTAATTCTATTTTTTAGATCATTAGAGTTTATCATATCTGAATTGTAGTTTATTTCATCCCATTATAATTACACTTTAGAATTTAATTTTTCATTAACAATATGAGAAAAAATTTCATTAGCATAATGATAACACTTCGTTAGCATGATGATAATACTTCGTTAGCATGACGTTATGTTATCAAATATCCTCCGTGATTTTTATAAGAATTACCAAATTACATTAATACTCCCGTGTGAATTTTTTTTTCAAATATTACAGAATTGCCACCACCATTTTTAAGTAAATCTAGGTCATAGATCTTTATTGATTGTATGGTGTAAGATGGGTTCCTAGTTCTTACACTAGTATTGATTTGCATTGTAACGGTCCCCTATATATATATATATATATATATATATATATATATATAGGGGTTGGATCAAAAATACACATTTTCCTGGTGTAGGAACTAGGAACCCATCTTATACCGTCCTCCTAGATGATCTAATGGCTGAGATTAAATGTCAAAGTCAAGATAAAAAAAAGGAGGCGGGGGTATAGTTGTCCAATCCCCATAAAAAAAGTTGATGTCATCACTTTTTTAAAAAAATCCTAAAAACTTTGAACGACCATAACTCACTCGTTTCAAATCAGATTAACGCAAATACTATATCAAATTAAAGATCTTTTCATGCTCTTTAATTCAAGATCAGTCATGTATATAGTTGTTCAAATAAATATAGACAAAAAATACAAAATATACATTTTTACTCGTGTCCAGCGTAAAATGTTTTCGTTAGCTTTTAAATAATGGCTCGTCAGCATTACGATAAGTTGATAACGTATGCTAACGAAGCATTTGTTATATGCTACATATTGCATTCATTGTGCTAATGAGTGATTATCATAATGTTAACGTAGTACGCATACTTATATATTATTATGATTTATTACATTTCAATTATGACTTATAATTATATTTTATGATTTAGTTTTTATGTTTTAGTTACTAATTGAATATTATATATTATTTATTTCATCAAATTAGAATATATTAGTTAGAGTTTTCTTCATACATTTATGATTTATAACTTATGCTAATGATGAATTGTCATATGCTAACATAGTTTATTCGCAATGATGATAAAATAATATCATTATGGTAATGTTTTATATTTATATTGTTATTATGATTTATTCCATCCAATTGGGGTTTATAATTAATTTTTAGAATTTAATTCTATTTTTAGATCATTGAAGTGTATTATATCTGGATTATGGTTTATTTCATCCTATTAGAATTTATAATTACACTTTAGAATTTAATATTTCGTCAACAATATGAGAAAAATTTTCATTAGCATAAAGTTAACGCTTCGTTAGCATGATGATAATACTTCGTTAGTATGAAGATATGTTATCAAATATCCTCCGCAATTTTTATAAGAATTACCAAATTACGTTAATACCCCGCGTGAATTTTTTTTCAAATATTACAGAATTGTCATCACTCATTTTAATCAAATCTACACCATAGATCTTTATTGATTGTATGGTGTGAGATGGGTTCTTAGTTCCTACACTAGGTATGGTTTGCATTGTAACCCTCCCCTTTATATATATATAGGGATGGGATCTGGTGAGAACTAGGAACCAATCACATCCCTCCATTCCACAATCTGGACGGTCCAGATCAATCCAGTTTTTCGGTGTCAATTGTGTAATTAAAACGAAAGTCTTTAATTCGCACGTCTCTTTAAGGGCAAAATCGGAATTGAACTCAGAAATTGTCCAGATTCAATTTTAGCCTCCGACTTCGCTCATTTTAGCCTCATGCATTTCTCATTTTAGCATGTGTTGATAAACAAAAATGGAACGATGATCTCATTGGAATTAAATGCAATACACCCTATTTGGGGACAGTGAACCTTAATGAGAATCTCATAATTACTAGGATTGAGTCAAACAAGGGCTAGGATTGGTTCCTAGTTCCCACCTAGGGGAAGGGTTCTCATTTGATCCTTTTCCTAGCTATATATATATATATGTGTGTGTGTGTGTGTGTGTATATGTAGGGTATGGTTCACATGAGAACCAATCCCCATGTGAGAACTAGGAACTAATCTCAACCACACAATGTTTTAATCTTATTTAAACTTTAAACATCCATAACTTGCTCATTTTTCATTAGATTAACACAAATTATATATCAAATTAAAGCTCTTTTCGTGCTCTTTCATTTAAGATCCATTGTTCATATGTTTATTCGAGAATATATTTTTTCATCCATAATAGCGTGATGTTAAACTCATAATAGCATGACAAAATATTCATGATAACATAGAAGTATACACATAATAGCATGAAAAAAATATTCATAAAAAACATAAATTTTACTCATAATAGCAGTAGTAGTGTTCGTTAATGGTAAGACATTATATGTTCATACTAGCATGCATATATATTCATATTAGCATGTATATATGTTCATACTAGCATGCATATATATATATTCATATTAGCATGTATATATGTTCATAATAGCATGATAGTACTCTCATTTTAGCATACGAAATTTATAAGAATAGACAACGGTTTTAAAGTGTTGTCTATATGATTTCCGAAAATTATGCTCAAATATTACAAGTTTGCCACTCCGCCTTTGACCAAAAGTTGACCAAATCTTAGCCATCTAAATCAAAACAATGAATGAATGAGATAAGTTCCTAGTTCCCACATGGGATATAGGTTCTCATTTGATCCACCCTCTATATATGTATGTATATATTTTTTTCTAAAAGAATTAAGAAAGAAACTCTGCAGCTTTTATTAATTCCACATATAAATGTGGAGATATATAGAACTAGAGATTGAATACAGATTATTGATGAATTAATGAAGAAGCTAATTAATAATTATAAAGTTATTAATTAGCTGGCATTGGGGGGTCACAATCATATTCACATATGCATGTATAATCAGGAAACCCAGGGTACTTAGTGCAATAACCCCGTGGATTAAGTTTAGCGAAACGATAATAGTCTATGCACAGCTGCTTACAGCATCCCTCATCACATGCCTTATCACATGGTCCGAACGATCCTTTGCACCTCCTTAGATCATTTACTTCTCCCTCCGGCATTAGCATTGTCCTCTCACACAAACCTGCATCACTATCATCGTTAGCACCGGACAGGACGAGGTGAGTCTCGTGTCACACGGTCTGACGAGTCTGATCAATTCGCCCGTAGTGTCATATATATCATAATTGATCGATTTGCATATGTGTTACAAATGTGAAAATATGACATCATGGATCTTAACTAATCGTCTCATGGTCTCATGCTCTGAAAATGATATACGAATAAATATTTTAGGGTAAATTATACTTAGGGATAAGGTCCAATTTGGTCCTACAACTATAACTCAGTTTGGTCTTGAAATAAAATTTTAGCCCAAATCGATCCCTCAACTTTTTAAAAGGTATCACGTTAATTCCTGAACTAATTTTCGTTAGCATCCGTCACTAACGGTGTTAATTTTAGGGAAAAAGTCCAAGTTGGTCCTACAACTATACTCAAAATCTCAGTTTGATCCCTATATATACAATTTTAACTCAAATTTTAATTGTTCAATGTGGAATATTTTAGTCTTATTTTCACTTTATTAATAATTTTATTATTTGACTATTCTTTTTCATTTTTTATTAATTAATAAAGTCTATGAAAAATTTGAAGAACATCTCAAGATATTCAAATGATTATGGATGATATAATTAGTAAATGTATATGTTTAATTCTCTCCAATGTGTCAATATAATTAATGATATTATAATGAATATAATATTTATCAATAAATTTATCTGGAATTGATATATGATCGAAACAATATAAATTGACTAGTTTTCTTCTTGTAATAATCATGAAATAATAATATTACGTACATTTTTTTGTCTTGGCTTATAATTATATATCATAAGAATTCCATTATGTAGATTAGATAGTTCCACAACTTAGTATTGGTTTTTAAAAATATTAAATTTTGACTGAGACTATTGAAAAGGATGCCCAAACTTTCGGATACATAAATTGTATACGTGACTTGGTATTGGTATCGAATTAATCTAATTAGGGTTTAATAAAAAAAAAAAGGGTCCAATTTAAGCCAAAATTTTATTTCGGAACTAAATTGAAATTTCGTGTATAGTTGTAGGACCAACTTGAACTTATTTTCCCATAATTTAACGTCGTTACTGACGGACGTTAACGGAAATTAGTTTAGGGATCAACATGATATCTTTTAAAAAGTTGAGGGATTGATTTGGGCCAAAATTTTATTTCGGGACCAAACTGGAATTTCAAGTATAGTTGTAGAACCAAATTAGACCTTATCCCTTATACTTATTATTACCCCGACGATTGCAATTTATATTAATAATACTCCAAATTTTATTTAATAGCAATTTTACCCCCAATATTTCGTTTTCGTCATAATTCTATCATCCATAAGTTTTTTCCAGCAACTGAAAGCTGAGTCATCATGTAGAAAAGAAAAACACAATTATACGAACGTGACTCAGTTTTCTTCTGTTGTCGAAAAACTTAATTACAGAGGGTATGTATGTAGAATTGTGAAAAAATGAAATATTGAAAGTAAAATTACTATTATAATATTCAAACATTGATGTATTGAGTTTAATTTATCTTATATTTTATAACAAATTTGTTTTTTTTTCACTACAATAAAAATGGTCTTTAAAGACGATATTATCGCGAGTAGGGAATGTTTGATTATTAATATGTGGCGCGTGGGGCTCATACATGCCCCTATTTTATTATGTTTAGCTAATGATTTTCTAATTCATTTTAGCGATGGATTTTTTTGTTTCCGTTGCTAAAGCATGTTTTTTAATGTGTAACGTAAGACTCTCTCTGTTTATATATACATAAATAAGAAAATTTATTCTAACATATATTTCGTGCGATCGATCATATATACTTTGAAACAAATCTTATTTCGAAATTTTCGAGAAGAATGTTTATGTGTATATATATATATGTGTGTGTGTAGAATATTTTTAGATGATATATACATTTACCTGAAGTGAAAAGAAGGACGATGACGAAGAAAGAGGTTGCTGGGATAAGGCAGCCCATTTTCTTGCACTCTTGCAATGTAATTGTGATTAGATTGATTTCAACAAAATATATGAATTCTCTTTATATAGGCACAATTTAAACTAATTTTAGATATTATCTTGCTAGGCTGCAAATGTAATTAAGTAATGATTTCGAATTGAGATTTATGAGATAGATGAAATTTATGAATAATAACTAAGAATAAATTTCTGAGCACACAGCAATACAATTACATGCACAATACATAATTAACATTAATGCACACTATCTTACAAAATCATAGAAATTTTATTAAATTTAATTATCAGTTCTTCTCGATCTAAAGTACATTTCCTTAATTTTTTAGAGAAAAATATAATCCTTAACATTTAACACGCACGATCAATGTGGAGCAACCATAAATCTAATGTCAATTAAAGTGATTTACTACTTAATTTGATTTTGATAAATCGTTTGCTCTCAATCAGCCAAAAAGAATAAGAAAAAAAAAGAAAAATATTTAAGAATTATTACAATAATATAAAATCAATTGTATTCATTTTTTTTTCTTATTTTAGCTAGTCGCAAGGGTTACTCAAAAATTATTATAGCCAAAAAACTTGTACACATAAATTGTTCATGCATTTTCGTAGAGTAAGTAATGTTTACTGATATGTGGGGTTTAATTGCCAATATTCCTTTAAATATAACTAGCTACACAAAAATGACTATATTGCACTGTTTTGATTCTTAATTTATTCGAAAAATTAGGTAAGGTGTGCTTAGTGGATTTGACTTTTTAAAAATAAATTAATTAAAATACTTGCAAAACTAAATCAATTTATAATCCATGTCTCATGTTTGTTTGCTAAAAAACATTGTTTGTAGAAATTATACTTTAAGCCTAGCTACTGAATAAATTAGAAAATGTCATTTCTCATTTAAATAGAAAACACCGAATAGAAAAGAAAATTTAATTACATGGGAGAGTAAATTAGTAATAGATTCAAGTGGATGAGTTATATTTATCATGAATAAAATATTATATTACATTATTACCCTTAATTATTTTGAGAAAATTATTACCCGTTTACATCCCTAAGCGCGACGAATCTCCATCGGTTGTCTTATGTGCACTTTTTCGAAAGTGATATCGAAAATGTATAATATTTTTCTTAAATATATTTTTGGGTTGTGCTATTGAATTTATTCTTTGATACGAGTTGTCCACTCATAAAGTAATTTTACCGAACAAATTAACTTGAATGTGACATTGTATTATTTACATATTGTCTCATTGCTTAAATTAATTATTTAACTGTAATTTTATTATTTTATTTGTACAAATAATTTATCATGGATTGTTTATATATTTAAGGTCAATTTCCTTAAAATACACAAAGTTTAGGGGTGTTTTGATTTTCACAAGTTTTAAAAAAATGTAGTTTTAATAACATGAACTTAATACTTGTCTGATTTTTTACACGATTTTCAAATTTCGATAAATTTAATCTGACGTACATTGTTACCGGAGGATGGAATGATTGTCTTCAAGCAAAACATTATTTTGACCAATAATGTAAAAAAAAAAGGAGTATATGGAAAAATTGTCTTCACCTTTTAGAGATCACTGTTTAGTATGAATCATAACCCATTTGTAATTCACAATTCCTCAAATAGAATTCTCAGTGTATCATCACTATCACCAGTTGATAGAATTTGATCTGAATTTGAAAATCATGTGAAAAATGAAACATGTTAAATTCATGTTATTCAAACAACATCTACTATTATTATAAAAAAGTCATGTTTTACAAAATTTATGGGTAGAACTGTAATGCAATATAAAGGGTGGGTTAAATAACAACGGTCTCACTTTATTTAATAAACATGATACAATTTAGCCTCAATTTTTTAATGTAAGGGCCCGATTGGATCATTTAAAATAGTTTAAGAGGTCGATCGACACTACAAAAAAATGCGATTTAACGACGAATTTAGCGATGGAATAAAATTCATCCCTAGATTAATAACAAATTAACGACGGATTGTGATTGAGACTTTTAACGAATGATTTTTTCGTCTTTAACGTAGCGACGGAAAAATTCGTTGATAAACATTAAATTTAATATTTTTCATTTTATTTTTTCAAATCCCTAGTTCAATTTTAGTTCTTCTTTCATTTATTTTTTTTTGTTTTTCCAGATTTTTCATTTTTATTTTTCATTTTCATCCATTTTATGTTCTTGTTCCAAAAATCATATTCTGAGTATATTTTGGTCTTCATCTCCATAATCTTATGTTATGGGTCGAAAAAAAAAGCAATTTTTGGGCAATCTACCCAGAATTTGGTAACATCTTCTTGCTCCAACCAGTTCAACAAAATCAGTTTCTGCTACAGATTCCAGTCAACAAAACTAAAACAAACACAAAAATTTCAAAAATCAACTCATCAAATTTTTGCCAAAAATCCAAATAAAAACCCAACTGCCTCTACTATAGTTAATCCCAACACAAAAAACCAACCTCCACCCCTTTGTTCTTCATCACCCACTCCAGATCTTACATCTTCTCTCCCAAATCCATCTGGTATTTGCACCCGATCTCAAATCCTTTGAGTCTCTGCTCAGCAACCCAGATCGATCCCTGATGTTCAACCTGATCCCTCCAGCCCGATAGAGAAACCACCAGGGATCCCCAACGCCGAATAGGGGGATGTGCGGCGCTGATTGGGATAAGGTAGAGGTGAAGGAGGGGGAGGGTAGTGTGTTTGGGGTGTGAGTTGGTGATTCCGGAGGCCTGCGAGTGATTGGAGAAGGTGGCGGAGGAATTGCAGTCGCTGGAGATGAAGATGGTGAAATTACAGAATGAGGGGTGGATCGGGGGTCAGAGATTGGACGGCTGGGGACACCAGGCAGCAAGAGGGATGGTGGGCCGGTCGATGGGGTGTCGCCGTCATGTTAGGAGACAGCAGATTGGTCGGGAGATGAGAAATGGTCTCCGGCGAGTTCATCCATGGCGGAAATCAAGAAGGAAGGAGATGGGTCTGTGGATTCCTTATCCCAAATTTTTGGTTTTGTGGCTTTTAGAAGCTTGGGTCGGGTTTTGGATTGAGAGTGGGGTTGGGGTATGGGTTAGCATTGGGTCGGGTAAAAAAAAGAATCAAAACGACGTCATTTTTGGTCCACTTAACAGAGCCCGTTCCCTAACGGGCTCTGTCACGCGGTGGCCCAATTAAGCCAATTCTAACAAGGCGGTGGCCCAATTGAGCCCAAAAAAATTGTAGTGGGCCAATTGATCCCCCAAATAAGTTCAGTGGTCAATTTGGCTCTTATCCCTATAACTTATATGTCAAAGTTCAATTACAATGGTTAAAGTAATATATATACATATATATGGGGGAGGGGTTAGGTGAAAACCAATCCTAGTGTGAGTATTAAGATCACATCTCACACCACATAATCCTAAAAAATCAAAGGCCCAGATTTGATAAAAAGGCGGTGGCAATTCTTTATTATTTGAAAAGTTTTTCGTGCGGGGTATTAACGTAATCTGATAATTTTTGTAAAAATCATGGAGGATTTGATAACAGATCATTATGCCATCATGCTAATGAAGCATTACATAGTTATGCTAATTAAAGTTTTCAAATATTATTAGCGAAAAATATATTCTAAAAATTAATTATAAACCTGATTTCATTTAATAATCCCAAATTAAATGGAAAAAAATCATAATTGGATGAAATAAACCTATTAGATGAAATAAACATTGACTGGATGTGGTAAACCCTAAATGAGTTGGAACAGATCATAATAATAATAATAATATATTTGTATCACGTTAGTATTATGGTTTTGCTTCATTAACACTGTGAATAAACGATATTAACATATGATAATACTCTGTCAACATACGTTAAAAACTATAGGTTAGAAAACAACTTCTCATCTTCTCAAAGTTATGATCAATTCTTCATGGAATCTTCGACGATTAGCAGTTGGATCATTGGACCAAAAGGTAAGAATAAATTATAACTATTCCGCCAATAAATTATTTCATTTGACTATTTTTGGTTCATTTTCAATAAAATCTATCTATATAATAAAATGGAGTTCCTCCAAAAAAATTATTTCCCAAAAACATCAAATTAATCTACAGTTAATATAAATAAAAAATTATTTATATTTTTTAATCTCTCTCTCTCTCTCTCTCATACACACACACATCTGGCCACACACAAAATTATTTATACTTTTTTATAGAATATTAGTTATTGTAATTTATTCAATTAGAAAGATACAAAAGAAATTTATCAATTTATAATGTAAAAAATAAATGGCTATTTTATCGTGTTCTTCATTCTATGGGAATATTATTTCATTCACATCTATTATATATGTTACTCTTAATCACTTTGAGTTGACAAGTAGGAGTGAGAGTGAAATGTGAATATAATCACAATTCTCATATCAATTTCTAATTCATAATTAGCATACGCCATAGAGGAAAAAATTCTACCATGCGTGCTTACGTAATGTGTCACGTGTCTCAATAGATTTAATGTGACACTTTGTTGTGTCATAATAGATCCATTGTAACACATCAAAGTGTCACATTAAGTCTATTATGACAGAGGACACATTACGTCATCACGCATGGTATAATCCCCCCCTCCCCCCTAGAGATCCTTACTCCAAAAAGTGTGAGATTAACAATTACCTGTCATTTCATGATCTAAATGACGAACATGATCTTAAAAGTCGTGTATTTTGATTTTTTTTATTATCTTTAATAATTTTTTAATTAAAGTTAATAGATAATTAACAGATGATTTTTTTGTTGAATATTAATATTAAATTTGGAGTTCTATATTAATAATTTTCATCTTTCAAGTCGTAAATTAATAGATAACCTATTTTTCGCATTCTAAATCGATGAAACTCCTAAAAAAATTGCAGTTTAACCCCTTATAAGTTAATTTATACCTACTAGTGGAAGTGAGGATCCTGTCTTGTGGCCAAAATGTTTCATGTTCAAACTATATAAACACCAATATTTCATAGGTTGATATACATATAATCATAATTTGTGGTATAAAATACTGAAAAAACAATATTTATATATACATGTGTAATACCCCAAAATATTTTAGAAGATTTTATTCAACTTATGTTATCCTCTGGTAATTTAGAAAATAAGCTGGGTCCTTAAATGACTCAAATAAAGGAAAATCGCAGCCAGGGAAATCTGTTAAATCTAATTTGGTCAAAAATTGCCTTAAAAATATGTGATGATATTTTTTCCCGGGTTGATAGAAAATGTTTCAAGAATCATGCCAACCTTTGAAATTTCAAATTTCGAGTTCAAATGAACTCTTGGCACAACTTTAAGTTGGAAAATAATAAATTTAATAGAAAAAGGCATATCCGTCATTATCCAATTTCTTTTTCAAAAGATTATCTTATTCGTAATTATCCTATTCTTTTTCCATCATTATCCTCTTTCTTTTATTCGTTATTATCCTATTTATTTTTCCTCTATAAATAGGAGCTTAAGGTTTCATTTTTCATTCATTTTCAAAATCGAAACGCCGAGCAGCTTCCAGAGAATGTACGACTCTAGTTTCCTATTTCAATTCTGAAATAGTCATTTTGAAGGTGTCAACGCGTAGATCAAGAATACATGATCAAAATGATGACACGAAGGATGATCACGATGGAAAATCATCGTGACCGCCACCAATTCCTCGGAAAAGGTACTTTCTCCGATTCTGGTCATTTGGACCGATGAATTTAGAAATTTCAAGTTCTAAATATACTTATATTTCGATTATCTTTAATTCTACCGATTCCGATTTTTGATGTTGTGAGTTTTCGGTATTTTTCCCCATTTTCATTTTATGTAAATCTCATATCTACTCTTCCTGGATAGTCGTATTAGAAATCTTATTTTTATAAATAGTCTTTGATCATTTGGATCTTGTAGTTAATCGGAACAGATTTTTGATTTCTCGTCGTTTGAAATCCAGATCCGAATATTATATTATAAATCTGTCCAGTTTGAATTTATGTTCTAGCCGTCCGATCTTTGATCTGATTACAGTATTAAATTCCTTATTTTTTGCACTATCAAAAATTGTACTTTTGAGCGAAAATCCAACGAGTATCGAGCTCAATCGAAACCGATACATTTTCAGCTAAAATCAGTGAATATTGTTACCGAAACTCCCGTTTCACCCATTTTGGGTCGTCAAATCAAAAATGTTTCTTCTCGAAAGTTGCTCCAAATATTATTTCCTATAAGCCTGCCAAGTTTCGCGATCTCGTTGCGAGTTTTGAATAATTTTGATTATTTAAAGTAGACAGTTATTTTTATATTAGGAGCATGTATTATCGAAAATTTCTAAAATTCTCATTCTTTAGTCTTGGAATATATAGTATCATCCCTGAATATTTTCGTAATTTCCGAGCGGTTAAAAAGTGTTGTGGTGGATCTGGTAAAATTTGGATAAATGACAAGTTTTGGAAAGAGACCTCTGTCAAATCAGTTGATCCCAGTAAAGCAAGAATAACGTTTTGGAATTTATTTCCTTCTTTGTCGAAATTATTCAAGGTCTCTAGAGTCGCGCAATCTATTTTAGAATAGAATAGAATTAATAATAGTTCCGTTTATAGTAGATTAATTCCCGAAAATATAGCGATTATCCTGAGTTGAAGTTTACCTTCTGTAGTGCCAGTTGAGCTAGAGAAAGAGTATCAGGGTTGATTCCTCAGGAGTTAGCTTTTCAGAATCCCGAAAAAGGTGGGTTATACTATATCTTTGCAAATTGTATCTTTCGAGTTATTAAACTCTGCTTTTGTTAAAATTGCAGATGTGACTATCTGTGTTAAATATTTACGTGCTACTGTATGTTGTCGGAGTCTCATATACCAGCGTTGTGTCAATGTGAGTAGCTACAGTATGCATGCATTATTTGTCCTGCCCTACTCCTTATCAGTGAGACTAAAATGAAATACTTATTGGTTATACTCTTTGGGTATACTATGGCCATACTCAACGTTATGCGCTGGTGATGTAGTTTGGGTTGCGGGCAGTGACGGGTTATACTCTTAAGCGCTTCATGATAAAATGTTTTGGTGAACTTAGGTTGCTTCCAACTTTTAAACCTCCTAAGTTTCACTACCTGCATGAACACAGATGGATTACTTTAACAAAATCATTTGCATAACTTGAATTGTAAAACTTGCCCACTGAGTGCATTAGTACTCAGCCCAAATATTTCCAAATATTTTCAGGTCAGTAGGCTGGAGCATGGAGGTGACGAGGCTGAGATATGAGCTATTATGATTTACATATTTTTCCGCTGTCCCTTTTTGTTAGTATTGTGTTAAGAATTGAGCTTTCGCACTTTTCGTATTCTTTTGCTAAATGCTGAGAACTCTGATCTTGGTATTTTATTGATATGATTCTGCTTATCTGATTCTGAACATTTGTTGACTTCTTAGTTAACATGTATCATATGCTTAGCTACATAATTATTCCAAGGGGAGGAAGTCCGTCTTTCGTTATGTCTATTTGATCATTCATTTTGGCCTATGGAAGGGCTTCATTTGTTCAGCATATTGGTGTCTGTTTCTTTTGTCGACCTATGTATGGGTCTATTTATTGTTGGTATCTGGTTATTTGTTTCCATTTGGCCTATGAAAGGACTTATTAAATTGTTACAGATTCCATTCTTCTCTTATAAGCCGTTATAAATGGGGATTCGCTCTAGTTACAGAGGTTATGCTGTCTAATTTTCCAGAAGGCATAACCTATCTTTAGCATACTCGGTTGTTAAATTTTCTTCCAAACATTAATCCTTTTGGATTAACACCCCACCCCGTCATTAATTTAATTATCCCATTTCTTTCCCGCTTCTTAATTCCCATCCCCGTCGCGTCCATTTTCACGATCTTTTAGGATCGGGGCGCTACAACATGTATATACACACGTATATAATCCGTTAATCATAAATTATACATTTTTTCAGTTATTATACAAATCAAAAGCATTTTTCTAAAACTGGACCAATATTTCGTTTTGTCTCAATTTATTTGTTATTTTACGGATGCATTTGAATTACTACTTCTTATGGCAAATACAAATAGTTATTAATTGTTTGAGAACGTATAATTAGATAAATATGGATAAATCCATTATCAAAACACGAAATTATGTACTAGCTTTCACATTATAATATTAGAAAATTAAAATAGCCCATAGAATTTGACTGATATATAAAGTCACACAAATAAAGAGAATATATATCGATTAGCAAATTGCAAATAATTTAAACTCGTAAGGAATTATTGGTATGCTGGAAAGTGAGAATGAAATGAATGTTGCAATAGAATTCAAATGAATGTTGCAATGGAATACTGATGAAAATGAAATGAAATGAATATTGTAATTTGTTTGGCCTGTGCAAATAGTCAATCTCGTCTAAGTGTGCAGAGTGAATTGATTGAAATAGATATATGTTTTGGATCAGACCAAAAGTGATAGTATGACTAGTTGGCGGTCCGACAGAATATTTCTATTTTTTCTTCAATCTTGTTCCTAAATATATTATATGAAATATATGCTATTATTTATGATATAATATAATAGTATTATGTGATAGAGGATCCATGATAAGTGTCAAATATTGTATATTTATTCTATATATATTCAATATATTTGAGACTTATCGTGTTAATTTGTGACCGTTACAGTAATAATGTGGAGATAAGAGTTTGAAGATCACTAATGGAAGAAACCATGTGAATATGGAAAGAATAACGATGATATATGCGAAGATGAAAATCTGCTATTCTTAAAGCTGAAATCTCGATTCCCATTTATTAAAATGGATGAAACGTTCGTGGGTTTGGCCTATATAAATCATGCCATATCACTCTAAGAGGGCATTCTAGATTTCATCATAGTAGTTTTTCTAATAAACTAGATTTCTTTCGTTTTTATTCAGTTGAATTATTGTTTAGATTTGCAAGAATATTTTGGAGAACTTGTTCGTAAGTTTATTTCAATTTAATGTTTGTTTATTTTATGATGATCGTTTGGTGTAATTTTAATATGAGTAACTAAATTTATACTCCGGAATGAGGTTGTGATGATTGATGATATGCTCATATCGTGAGATCAAATTAGTTTTCATATGATTCGCATTCTTTTACTCTGTTATGTTCTGCGATAACAAGTTTAGTTCTTAATTAATTAATTGTATAGTGGCCAATATATGGTTTGTTAATTAATATCTAAAACCAATAGAATTGTAAGATCTGTAATTGTCAATTCAATTCTATATGTGGTAAAACTGACACTCTTTATCAGCGGGCATACGGGGGTGTTAAGGGCATACGGGTTCGAATGCTTATAACATAATTGGGTTCCTCTAATTCTTAACACTATTAATTAATTAAATAGGGTTCTTGCAGGTTGTTAATTAATAAGAATTTGGATAATAAGGGTTCTTTTGCTTAATGATTCGTAAGGAGGAATAAGGAATATGTTAGAAGTTCCGGTATTCTATAACTGATTTATAAGAATTGTGAATTAAAATGAATGCACCAATGAACGATATGATCATATCTCTTTTTATTTACAATCCCATCCGGGTTTCAATTAGGA
Organism: Perilla frutescens; assembly: GCA_026008535.1. Classification (NCBI taxonomy): domain Eukaryota; kingdom Viridiplantae; phylum Streptophyta; class Magnoliopsida; order Lamiales; family Lamiaceae; genus Perilla; species Perilla frutescens. The sequence continues at coordinate 20,704,709 of BRKX01000016.1, read as the reverse complement.
CTTATAATTATTTTTTTATGATTTAGTTTTTATGTTTTAGTTACTAATTAATTATTATGTATTGTTTATTTCATTAAATTAGAATATATTAGTTATGATTTTCTTCATCCATTTATTGTTTATACCTTATGCTGACGATGAATTGTCATATGCTAATGTAGTTTGTTCGTAGTGCTGATGAAACAATATCATTATGCTAATGTTGTATATTTATATTGCTATTATGGTTTATTCCATCCAATTATGATTTATAATTAATTTTTAGAATTTAATTCTATTTTGTAGATCATTAGAGTTTATCATATTTGAATTATGGTTTATTTCATCCCATTAGAATATATAATTACACTTTAGAATTTAATTTTTCATTAACAATATGAGAAAAAATTTCATTAGCATAACGATAACGCTTCGTTAGCATGATAATAATACTTCGTTAGCATGACGTTATATTATCAAATATCCTCCGTGATTTTTATAAGAATTACCAAATTACATTAATACTCTCGTGTGAATTTTTTTTCAAATATTACAGAATTGCCACGACCATTTTTAAGTAAATCTAGGTCATAGATCTTTATTGATTGTATGGTGTAAGATGGGTTCCTAGTTCTTACACTAGTATTGATTTGCATTGTAACCGTCCCATATATATATATATATATAGGGGTTGGATAAAAAATACACATTTTCTTGGTGTTGGAACTATGAACCCATCTTGTACCGTCCACCTAGATGATCTAATGGCTGAGATTAAATGTCAAAGTCAAGACAAAAAAAAGGAGGCGGGGGTATAGTTGTCCAATCCCCATAAAAAAAGCTGATGTCATCACTTTTTTAAAAAAATCCTAAAAACTTTGAACGACCATAACTCACTCGTTTCAAATCAGATTAACGCAAATACTATATCAAATTAAAGATCTTTTCATGCTCTTTAATTCAAGATCAGTCATGTATATAGTTGTTCAAATAAATATAGACAAAAAATACAAAATATACATTTTTACTCGTGTCCAGCGTAAAATGTTTTCGTTAGCTTTTAAATAATGGCTCGTCAGCATTACGATAAGTTGATAACGTATGCTAACGAAGCATTTGTTATATGCTACATATTGCATTCATTGTGCTAATGAGTGATTATCATAATGTTAACGTAGTACGCATACTTATATATTATTATGATTTATTACATTTCAATTATGACTTATAACTATTTTTTATGATTTAGTTTTTATATTTTAGTTACTAATTGAATATTATATATTATTTATTTCATCAAATTAGAATATATTAGTTAGAGTTTTCTTCATCCATTTATGATTTATAACTTATGCTAATGATGAATTGTCATATGCTAACATAGTTTATTCACAATGATGATAAAATAATATCATTATGGTAATGTTTTATATTTATATTGTTATTATGATTTATTCCATCCAATTGGGGTTTATAATTAATTTTTAGAATTTAATTCTATTTTTAGATCATTGAAGTGTATTATATCTGAATTATGGTTTATTTCATCCCATTAGAATTTATATTTACACTTTAGAATTTAATATTTCGTCAACAATGTCAGAAAAATTTTCATTAACATAAAGATAACGCTTCGTTAGCCTGATGATAATATTTCGTTAGTATGAAGATATGCTATCAAATATCCTCCGCAATTTTTATAAGAATTACCAAATTACGTTAATACCCCGCGTGAATTTTTTTTTCAAATATTACAGAATTGTCATCACTCGTTTTAATCAAATCTGCACCACCGATCTTTATTGATTGTATGGTGTGAGATGGGTTCTTAGTTCCTACACTAAATATGGTTTGCATTGTAACCCTCCCCTATATATATATATATATGTATGTATAGTTTTTTTTCTAAAAGAATCAAGAAAGAAACTCTGCAGCTTTTATTAATTCCACATATAAATGTGGAGATATATAGAACTAGAGATCGAATACAGATTATTGATGAATTAATGAAGAAGCTAATTTATAATTATAAAGTTATTAATTAGCTGGCATTGGGGGGTCACAATCATATTCACATATGCATGTATAATCAGGAAACCCAGGGTACTTAGTGCAATAACCCCGTGGATTAAGTTTAGCGAAACGATAATAGTCTATGCACAGCTGCTTACAGCATCCCTCATCACATGCCTTATCACATGGTCCGAACGATCCTTTGCACCTCCTTAGATCATTTACTTCTCCCTCCGGCATTAGCATTGTCCTCTCACACAAACCTGCATCACTATCATCGTTAGCACCGGACAGGACGAGGTGAGTCTCGTGTCACACGGTCTGACGAGTCTGATCAATTCGCCCGTAGTGTCATATATATCATAATTGATCGATTTGGATATGAGTTACTAATGTGAAAATATGACATCATGGATCTTAACTAATCGTCTCATGGTCTCATTCTCTGAAAATGATATACGAATAAATATTTTAGGGTAAATTATACTTAGGGATAAGGTCCAATTTGGTCCTACAATTATAGCTCAGTTTGGTCCTGAAATAAAATTTTAGCCCAAATCGATCCCTCAACTTTTTAAAAGGTATCACGTTAATCCCTGAACTAATTTTCGTTAACATCCGTCACTAACGGTGTTAATTTTAGGGAAAAAGTCCAAGTTGGTCCTACAAATATACTCAAAATCTCAATTTGATCCCTATATATACAATTTTAACTCAAATTTTAATTGTTCAATGTGGAATATTTTAGTCTTGTTTTCACTTTATTAATAATTTTATTATTTGACTATTCTTTTTCATTTTTTATTAATTAATAAAGTCTATGAAAAATTTGAAGAACGTCTCAAGATATTCAAATGATTATGGCAGATATAATTAGTAAATGTATATGTTTATCTCCAATGTGTCAATATAATTAATGATATTATAATGAATATAATATTTATCAATAAACTTATCTGGAATTGATATATGATCGAAACAATATAAATTGACTAGTTTTCTTCTTGTAATAATCATAAAATAATAATATTACGTACATTTTTTGTCTTGGCTTATAATTATATATCATCAAAATTGCATTATGTAGATTAGATAGTTCCACAACCTAGTATTGGTTTCTAAAAATATTAAATTTTGACTGAGACTATTGAAAAGGATGCCCAAACTTTCAGATATATAAATTCTATACGTGACTTGGTATTGGTCTCGAATTAATCTAATTAGGGTTTAATAAAAAAAAAAGGGTCCAATTTAAGCCAAAATTTTATTTCGGAACTAAATTGAAATTTCGTGTATAGTTGTAGGACCAACTTGAACTTATTTTCCCTTAATTTAACGTCGTTACTGACGGACGTTAACAGAAATTAGTTTAGGGATCAACATGATATCTTTTAAATAGTTGAGGGATCGATTTGGGCCAAAATTTTATTTCGGGACCAAACTGGAATTTCAGGTATAGTTGTAGAACCAAATTAGACCTTATCCCTTATACTTATTACCCCGACGATTGCAATTTATATTAATAATACTCCAAATTTTATTTAATAGCAATTTTACCCCCAATATTTCGTTTTCGTCATAATTCTATCATCCATAAGTTTTTTCCAGCTTAGTCATCATGTAGACAAGAAAAACACAATTATACGAACGTGACTCAGTTTTCTTCTGTTGTCAAAAAACTTAATTACAGAGGGTATGTGTGTAGAATTGTGATAAAAATGAAATATTGGAAGTAAAATTACTATTATAATATTCAAACATTGATGTATTAAGTTTAATTTATCTTATATTTTATAACAAATTTGTTTTTTTTTTCACTACAACAAAAATGGTCTTTAAAGACGATATTATCGCGAGCAGGGAATGTTGGATTATTAATATGTGGCGCGTGGGGCTCATACGTGCCCCTATTTTATTATTTTTAGCTAATCATTTTCTAATTCATTATAGCGATGGATTTTTTTTGTTTCCGTTGCTAAAGCATGTTTTTTAATGTGTAACGTAAGACTCTCTCTCTTTATATATACATAAATAAGAAAATTTATTCCAACATATATTTCGTGTGATCGATCATATATACTTTGAAACAAATCTTATTTTGAAATTTTCGAGAAGAATGTTTATGTATGTATATATATGTGTGTAGAATATTTTTAGATAATATATACGTATACCTGAAGTGAAAAGAAGGGCGATGATGAAGAAAGAGGTTGCTGGGATAAGGCAACCCATTTTCTTGCACTGTTGCACTGCAATTGTGATTAGATTGATTTCAACAAAATATATGAATTCTCTTTATATAGGCACAATTTAAACTAATTTTAGATATTATCTTTCTAGGCTGCAAATGTAATTAAGTAATGATTTCGAATTGAGATTTATGAGATAGATGAAATTTATGAATAATAACTAAGAATAAATTTCTGAGCACACAGAAATACAATTACATGCACAATACATAATTAACAATGCACACTATCTTACAAAATCATAGTAATTTTATTAAATTTAATTATCAGTTCTTCTCGATCTAAAGTACATTTCCTTAATTTTTTAGAGAAAAATATAATCCTCAACATCTAACACGCACGATCAATGTGGAGCAACCATAAATCTAATGTCAATTAAAGTGATTTACTACTTAATTTGATTTTGATAAATCTTTTGCTATCAATCAGCCAAAAAGAATAAGAAAAAAAAAGAACAAGAAGAATATTTAAGAATTATTACAATAATATAAAATCATTTGTATTCATTTATTTTTTCTTATTTTAGCTAGTCGCAAGGGTTACTCAAAAATTATTATAGCCGAAAAAACTTGTATTCATAAATTGTTCGTGCATTTTCGTAGAGTAAGTAATGTTTATTGATATGTGCGATTTGCCAATACTCCTTTCAATATAACTAGCTACACAAAAACGACTATATTGCACTGTTTTGATTCTTAATTTATTCGAAAAATTAGAAATTATACTTTAAGCCTAGCTACTGAATAAATTAGAAAATATCATTTCTAATTTAAATAGATAACACCAAATAGATCGAAAAGAAAATTTAATTACATGGGACAATAAATTAGTAATAGATTCAAGTGGATGAGTTATATTTATCATAAATAAAATATTATATTACATTATTACCATTAATTTATTTTGAGAAAATTATTACCCGTTTACATCCCTAAGCGCGACAACTCTCCATCGGTTGTCTTCTGTGCACTCTTGGATTTATTCTTTGATACGAGTTGTCTACTCATAAAGTAATTTTATCGAACAAATTAACTTGAATGTGACATTGTATTATTTACATATTGTCTCATTGCTTCTATTAATTATTTAACTGTAATCTACTTATTTTATTTGTACAAATAATTTATCATGAATTGTTTATATATTTAAGGACAATTTCCTTAAAATACACAAAATTTAGGGTTGTTTTGATTTTCACAAATTTTAAAAATGTAATTTTAATAACATGAACTTAATACTTGTTTAATTTTTTACACGATTTTCAAATTTCTATCAATTTAATCTGACGTGCATGGTTGCCGGAGGATGGAATAATTGTCTTCAAGCAAAACATTATTTTGACCTATAATGTAAAAAAATAAATTGGAGTATGGAAGAATTGTTTTCACCTTTTATAGATCACTACTTAGTATGAATCATAACCCATTTGTAATTCACAATTCTTCAAATAGAATTCTCAGTGTATCATCACTATCAACAGTTGATAGAATTTGATCCGAATTTAAAAATCATGTGAAAAATCAAACATATGTTAAATTCATGTTATTCAAACAACATCCACTATTATTATAAAAAATTCATGTTTTACAAATTTGGTTTGCCTATTATATTCTTTATTATACCTCTAATTTATGGGTAGAAATGTAATGCAATATATAATATTTTTAAGGAATATAATAATTCTATTTTTTTTAAAGTAATAATATAATCTAATGTACTATATTGATATTATATTTCGATAGGTACTATTAGTTTCCATCTGTTAATTACCAACCAATAACCCAAAAATTCACACACACACACACACACACACACACAGAGATAAATATATATTGAAAAACACTAATCCGTGCCAAGTAAAAATTAAATCTACTGCACACTTGTGTTCTTAGATATGTGAAGGACATATATAAGAACAGTTAAATAAAAAGCAGTAAATTACGCACATGATTGATAACCCAGTTCGGTTAAACAACCTACTCTGGGAGGACTTCGTCCACACTTGAAGATCCGTTTGTTACTCCTTCATGAAGTGTATTTGGGATCTTACACATACATGACTCCCTCCTTATGTCGCCCATTCTTCTCCACGAATTTTTTCACTAAACGAAAGCTGTAATATCCCCTTACAACGGTGACACTAGACTCTCTCTAGTTACCTACGACTTCAACTTACAATCTCTCTCGAGATTGCGTACAAAATGGATTAAGAAAACCCCTCACGTGTTTCACTCAAAACACTCAAATGCTAGAACATACTGTGGGACAATTACTAGCTATTACAAAGACCACAAACAAAATGACTCTCAAATAATATTTTCAAAGAATCTAAACAAGTGTAAGTGGTTGTGGTACTGATTGATGAAATGAATCGGCCTTCTTATATCTTCACTCTAAAGTTATCGTTGACTCGCATCTTTGATATCTTGACAAGTGAATATTGGTTTTTGATCTTCCCAAATGTGTGTAGATACTTTCCTTAGACAAGAGGGTTAATATTAGCTCGGTATCTACTCCACAAGGCAGTCAATCGATCATATCTTGTCTTTCGAAAACGGATCTTCGCAAGATCTTGTATTTATGAAAACTGCCATATAAAAGTGTCCCTGAGTATGTCTAGGACATCATAGAGAACAATTTGCCAACTGTTCTTCTTTTCTTGCACAGCGGAATACGAAGTCTTCTTGGGACATACCCAAACACATATTGTCGAACATATCTCGCCAACAACACAAATGAACAATTAGTGCATACCAATGACACTAACAATCTCCCCCTTTGGCGTTTATGGAAGACAATTACTATCACGATCTGCACAACACTTGAATCACCTTCATAGATAAAAAATATATCAAAACAATGATATATTCAAAAAACTGTCTGGAACAGTTTTACACACCCCCTGCATCCAAACCAGGAGTGTCTTCAAAATTACGAGCAGAGTTTTCGCAGTCAAGACTGCCTTGTCAGGTTGATCAAATAATAAGTACGGACCAACAAAAAATAAAATGGGGTAAACAAATATCCCCAATAAAATTGTTCAATAGGTTCTCATCATCAAAAGAAATAGAAGAGCACAAATGCTTCTATCATCAGCAGCAGTCGACAGTCGACTTTCTCTCTCTCTTAATTGTGGCCAGAAATGGCAAGGGCATCAACACGAAGAGGCATCAGCATCAGCATCGACAGCGGTAGTGAAAGGCTGATCAACATCAACATCACTAGATCCAGCAGCAGCATCGAGCAACGAGGCAAATCCAAGAACCCTTGCACGAAGATCCATCAGCATGGACTCCAACTCCTGTTTCCAAGTCCTAAATGTCCGGATGGACTTTTCAAGGAACTGTACCTCACGCTCTATAGTTTTGATGTGCCTGTCAAAGAAAATAGAGGATACAGAAGTTGTGGGAGCAGATCTGCTAGAGATAGATGGTGGCACAGGTACATGGTCTGCAGCAACATCTCGGGCAGGGAGATGATTGGCATGCTGAGAGGAAAATAGCTCCTGGATAATGATTAGTGGAAGCTCCTCAGGCTCGAACACATTATCTACAGTCACCACATTATGCTGAGCCATGATGATGCTGAATATTATGCCACAAAACCCGATAGGTTGCTAACTTCTTGTAGATTCAGAATGGGCCACAACATGCTCAAAAATGAGCTGCCATTGGTTGAACTCCACCCGAGTTCCAACCTTATACAACAACAAACCCAGAGGCTTTCCCACAGTGGAGTTGTGTGTTCTGGGAATCTAGGTTCGAACTGCAAACTTATGAAGTATAGAATACTTAACACTTAGATCAGAAGCAAACAGAGAGCGCCCTTGAGGCCAGACAAGTCTACTTCCCCTTGTCAATTCAATAGCCATCTCATTTATGTCAAACGCAGGTGCTGGGGAAACAACATGCACACGGCCCAAATATGCATTAATAACAACAGGAGAGAAATGAATTTAGTGACCACGCACATACACAGAAAAAGCATGCTCAAATGTCGCATCTTTAATAGACTTTGATAAATTTGCATAGAACTCATGAACAACAACAACAATAAACACATGAGCATGATAAGCAGATTTTTCCAACCTCAAATCATGCAACAACTCAACAATCCCAGTCCCTTCCACATCTGACTTAATCAACTGACGCTCAGCTACAAGTGAGCGACCAACAACCAACTTATACTGACTTTGATAAAAGGTGGATAAAAACTTACCCGAATTACAATCCTTAGAATCGGAGACGGATCTGTCAGAGACATTCGCAGTCACATCCTCTGCTTCATCTTCAGAGGGAGATGAAACCCTGGCCTTCTTCATCAAGGGTCAGCGAGAACTTGAAACCAACCCCAAACTCTGCTCAGACAAGCTTCGTGTAACACGGCGACCAACAACAGTGGGCGTCCTGGTAGGAGCCTTTTTGGAAGCTCCCTTCTTAGTAGATGTCTTCTTTGACTTGGGGGTTTTTTTAAGACGGCCCTTCTTCTCGGTTATCTTTGCCAGCACTCTTGACTTGATGTTGGTGATAGGATTATCATCATCATCATCATCAGACTCCGGAAGAGTGACATGCTCATCCCTCAATTTCAATTTGCGCCTGGTCCTATGAGATTTTAAGGAAGAAGCAGAGGGTTCCAAACTGTGTGGAACAGATTTAGAGGCAGAAGGTGTACCTCCATCATTTAGCAAATCGAGTTCAATAGAATCTTTCCCTTTTTTCTCTTCGGACTGGGCTAGGATTTGAGCAGCAGGAGGTGAAGCTTCATCTAAGCGGACCTGAATAGTGATGATAGGAGAGTCACTGGTCACATGATCAATGAAAATTGCAGTTGGCACTTGAACAAACTTCATTGCATCGATCGACGCTACAAACTCCTCAATTGAGGCAGAAATATCTCCCATAGCAGTGGCAATTGAAGCTTCCACTGATTCAACATTCTCCAAAGGTAGTGAGGAAGGTTCAGAGGAGACCCTAGGAGAGAGAAGAGTTTCGGGATCTGTCTCAGACGCAGATCTAAGAACGGCTTCAACAGATGGTGCAACAAAAGGAGGCATAAAAACAGAGACTTCAGACACAACTTTATCTTTCTTCGCAGAGAAAGAAGAACCAAATGGAGTGAACACAAGCAGTTTTGAGAATTATCCAAGAGTTCACCATAAATCCTAAGTGGATATCTTGGGCTTCTTGAAGAAAGAGGGTTTTGAGGATCCTGACTTGTCCACCATCAAAGAAAGAGGGGAATAGCTTAAGGGAAAAAGATTCGAGAGAGAGAGAGAGAGAGAGAGAGAGAGAGAGAGAGAGAGAGAGAGAGAAAGAGAGAGAGTTGCTTGAAAATTTTGAAAATGATTTGAATGCCTTGTAAATATTTAAAATTTGATTCTGCCCTTAATTAGGAAATTTGAAGAAGGAAATTTCCATAACTGTCACATCCCATAAACATCACCCATCTGCTTAGTCTCAGGAAGTGGAACTGAACTCGGTGCGGGAAATAAGGATCCACTAGCATATGAAAAATAACCGCTCGAACTGTACCAGCATCTGTCGGAGACATGTTAGTTTTATATACTGGAAAGACATGTCTTTGTATACTTTTATAATGATATGATTATATGAATTGAAAGTTATTGCAGTTACTGTTTGCATATAGATTATTTTATATAATTGTTCTATGCAATGTTCCATATACTTACATTGTAGATGATATGGTGTGGGGAGTCACACGGTAAGATCATATCATTAGAACCTTGTATTGTATTAAAGAGCTCACGGCTTAGATGGTCCTGAACACACCATCGGTACACCATAAAATAATCTGATAAGTTAGTTTATCTTGACTAACTGATTATTCTAGTATAATTATTAGTGTATTGAGGAGGATCACGATAGGATACTATTCTCTGCTCTGACCCGGATAGTGAGAGAATAAAGATCCATAGAGTTCGGGTTCTGAACTCATGTTTGTTGGGGAGCATATGTGTACATTATTTATTGCTTTGACTTATCAATGGGTGAGATCCTTTCGCGGATCAATAAACTTGATATCTTAGGTAATAATTGTGTATACATGATGTGTCGTGCAATATGCATGAGCACCATGTCTTGGTGCGCCAGGTTGATGATGTTCTCTTGAGAAAACACAAGTTCATGTTGAAACCCGGCAGGTGGAATTTATTCCGTACAGGAGTAAAGCTTGTATGGTACTACTAAATATTTTATATGTTAATTAATTATAGCTGTCAGAGACTGATATAATTAATTAATGAACATTATATCTTAAACACGGGGAATGGTTGAACAAATGGAGAAAGCATATTCGCAAATATGTATTAAATTGGTATGTCATTTTTACTTCTTTAATGGAATAAAAGTAAAACTTAATTTATTTAATTATATCCTAAGTTTATTGGATATTGGATAGTAAATAAATTAGTGGACTAATTTAATATTCTTCTAGATCCCTGTTGTAGCCCAATATGACTGTTAGTGGACTGGATATTGAACTTGAGAAAGAGGCCCAAACCCAGTAGGGTTGGAGCTCAATATTTTCGCCCACCTCCCTATATAATAATGGGAGGGGGACGAAAATTTAAGTGATAATGATCAGCCTCTCTTTTGTCTCTCAACATATCTACAAATTTCACAACTCTATCAGTAGAATACAACCCACTCTGTATTTGATACTCAGTCCGGAAATACAACAGAAGATCTCGCAGTAGAATACTGTGGTGGCTGATCCAGTAGAGAAAAAGGGACGCCAGTTTCATTTCATTCAACAGCAAGATTAGATCTCTAATCTTGTCCTCAGACTGTCTAACACTTGTAACAAATTCGGATCTATGTTTTTCGCTTTATTAGATTCATTTTGCATGGTTTTGTGCTTGACATGTATAAACATGAATGAAGCTAAAAATATGATTTGCATGAACATGGGATTAATGAACATCCAAATGATCCTGCGGTGGTTTAATTCAAAAAAACCCCAACATCTGGTATCAAAGCGGGTTTTGGAACTGTTCTAGGATTAATCCAAGCATGAATTTGACATATATATTTAAGTTTGATGTTAACCTTATAGTTCTTAAATTTTCAGATTTAAATATGCATGTATGTCGATTTCATGGTATTCAAAACTTGGAAGAATTTTTGATTAAAATTCGAAAATTCTAGTTTTGAGTTGTCTTAAATTTTCGGTCATCATGAGATGTAGATTTGGAATGATATTTGATGTTATTCAATTTTTTAGATTTATTTCACACCATGTTCGAAAATTTGGGAACAATTTTTTCTAAAAATTGATGTTAAAATTCCCTAATTTTATGTTATGAATTTTCGGCGCTATTGATATTAAATTTGGATGGATTTTTGATCAACGTCAAAATTTCCAGATTTAATTTAGTATGGTTCGAAAGTTTGAGTGATTAGAATTAGGATAAGTAATTTTTTATGTATTTCTTAATTTACCTAGTTCTAATCTAATTAGGTTTGAAATTAGAATTTTAAATTTGGTAATTTTTTGAAGTGAATCAAAAATTTCCAGATTTATATTTCTTGAAAATTTCAAAACCTATCTATATTATTTGGAATAGTGTTTTGATTAATGTCCAAATTTTCAAATATGAAATATAGGGTTAATTTTCGGTTTTAATAAATTAATTTGGAGAAGATTTTGATAAAAATTAAATTTCCAGATTTATTTATTAAATGGAGCGAAAATTATGGATGTTGGATTGAGATTTGATATTATTTAATGTATATCTTAATTTACCTAATTTTAATCTAGATAGATTTGATGTATGTTTATGTTGAATGGATGTTTGGCCGTACGCCGATTTGTCTACGTGATTTTAATCTCTAAGAAAATCCATGTATTAGGTCTAGATTTTATTTTAATGTAATAGAAATAAAATTGTTAGACCAAGTTTTTGAGTTGTAATTTTTATTCTAGAAATAGTAGATTTTTCCTTTTGGAATAGATAGTATGTATTGGATAAAGATCGGAGATCAACTCAAATGAGGAAAGTAGTACAGCACCAAAAAGGAAGTTCACCGGTTCATGTCCCGAAACCCTAAATTGGAGCTAGGGTTCCGGCGACCATAGCCCTGTTCCGGAGCTGACTTTCCTGTTTTATTTCATCAATTAACATGAGATATAAGCCATCATAGTTGGAATATTACTGTTGCTTATTATGTTGTTGTGAAGCATGCAATGTATGTTTATCATTTTATGTGATGTTTGCACATTTTTATTGGGATAAAATGAAACCTCAAGCATAAATAACTAAGTGGGAGAGATTCATACCAAAGTATGTAAAAATCTCATACGGTCTTCATTAAATCTGATTTAATTGAGAAGTGATGGGCATGCGTGTTGACATCGGTCTTCCTCCATATTGGATGTGTCATATCATAGATTTCTCTAGGAATTAAATCTCCTAAAAGGATAGCTGTAGAACACTATTAGAACTAACTTATTCCTCCATCTGTAGCGGTTAAATTCGAAATAGTGATCTTGGTGCGAAGATAATGGTGTGCACACTTAGATATAATTTATTGATAAACGTCCACACGATCGTAGCTTATCAGTTAGACGATTACATGACCGTGTTTATTATCCGGCTATTAATTTGCTTGTTGTAAGAAAACTCAACTGGAGGCAAGTTAAAGGTTTAATAACCTATTTAAAAATAAATTTTATAAATATCCACACTATCGTGGCTTATAGAAGACATTTTTAAAGTGTCGGTGGAAAAGTGTATAATTTTTGTGAGGCTTTTGATTATATACTGTTTATTCTAAAGTTTGTGACTGTGTTGCATGTTTTAATTTCAGTTATTTCATATCATCATGACACTCTCCAATCTGTCCTCAATCCTCAAAGAAAATAAACTCATCGGTGAAAACTACAATGATTGGATTCGTAACCTTAACCTCATTTTAGTTGCTGAGGGACACAAGTTTGTACTTGAAGAAGTTTGTCCTCAGAAGCCAGATGAGGGTTCTGACGAAGCCCAAAAGGTTGTATATGATAAGTGGGTTAAGTCTAATGAGATAGCGCGCTGTTATATTCTGGCATCCATGTCGAATGTGTTGCAACATCAGCATCATCCTATGAAAACCGCTTATGATATCATGTACAACCTTAGGCAGCTCTTCGGTTATCAGAACTACTCGGCACGCTATTTGGTAATGAAGAAGTTAATAGATGCGAGAATGGAAGACTTCACACCTGTAAGGGAATCACGTTCTCACGATAATGGGGTATCTGGCTGAGATCAAGATCTTGGGTGGAGAGCTAGACGCCGATCCTCAAATTGACATTATTCTTCATAGCTTGTCCTTGAAGTTTGAGCAATTCAGGCTGAACTTCAACATGATCAAAAGGGACATCAGCCTTACTGAACTACTCATAGACCTTTAGGCGGCTGAATTGCTCCAAAAGAGCAACTCTTAGGCCCACATAGCTGAGAAAGGGGTGTCTTTTACTAGTGGAAAAATGAAGAAGAGATACGCACCTAAAAAGGCTGAAGATGCGGCGCCTCAGGAGAAGAAGCCAAAGGTGAAGATTCCTCTTGAAGAGTTCAAGTCGAAGACTAAGTGCTTCAAGTGCGGCCAGCTAGGTCACTGGAAGACGGTGTGCCCTAACAAGAAGAAGAAGAGAGATACATCTCACACTCTGGTTATAGAAACATGTTTAACAACTTGTTCTACCCAGTCATGGGTAGTAGATACTGGAGCTACTGATTATGTTTGCATGTCTTTACAGGGGTTCCTGGTAAAATGATAGCTAAGTGAGAATGAGATCACCATCTACATGGGAAATGCTACGAGAGTGGTGGCTATTGCAGTGCGAGATCTTGTTTTACCTTTCAATAGTGATAGAACTTTTGTTTTGAAAGATTGTCTTTATGTGCCTGGTTTTAGGCGAAACTTGATTTGAGTTTCTAAATTGATTATGGATGGATATTAAGTTTCTTTTGATAACAAAGTATTTATCTTCAATGGTAAACATTTTATCTATTTTAGCACATTGGGTAGACACTTATACTTTCTTAAACCAATTGAAAACACTACTCAAAGACAACTGTTGAATACATCGATCATAAACCCTAACAAGAGAAAAGAACCTTCAGACTTGAATCAAACCTATCTTTGACATCTGAGGCTAGGTCATATCAACCTTAAGAGGATAAAAAGGCTTGTAAACGATAGACCATTGTCTTCCTTAGTACTGAAATCATTTCCTTTGTGTGAATCTTGTTTTGAAGGTAAAATGACCAAGCGTTCTTTCCAGTCAAAAGGAAATAGATCTGAAGGGCTATTAGATTTGATTCACTCTGACCTGTGTAGCCCTATGTCAGTTCAAGCTCGAGGAGGGTTCGAGTATTTTATCACTCTCATTGATGATTACTCTAGATATGGATATATCTACCTGTTGCATCGCAAGTCTAAATGCTTTGAGAAATTCAAAGACTTTAAGGTGGAAGCAGAGAAACAAACAGGCAGAAGTATCAAGTCACTGCATTATGATCGTGGTGGTGAGTACCTCTCAAGAGAATTTAGAGATTACATGACAAAGATTGGGATTACTTCCCAGTTGACTGCGCCTGGAAGGCTACAGCAGAATGGCGTGGCGGAAGAAAGAATAGAACTCTGTTAGAGATGGTTAGATCGATGATGAGTTATTTTGAGTTGCCTATTTCATTCTGGGGATATACTCTAGAAACAGCGGCCTATATTCTTAACTTGGTTCTATCAAAATTAGTTCCTTCTACACCCACAGAACTATGGACTAGACGAAAGCCCAGTTTGAACCATATTCAGATTTAGGGTAGCCCAGCACACGTGTTGGATAAGAAAGCTTGTTGAAACCGTTTGGTTTATTATTATTTTGGATATAGTTTTTGTTTTTGTCTTTCTTTATTTTATTTTGCAGGAAAATTAATATATGGATGGACATGTGATTTGACCAAGTCTTGAAGATAAAGTTCAAGATATGTTTGTTCCTATATCTATGGAAAGGTTGTTGCTTGCGGCTAAAGTCAAGGAGTGATGATAGGAGTGCATTTCGTGCAAGTCTTATGAGTAGAGGCCAAGTATATTGTTTTGTATAAATAGGAATCGTTTTGTATAGAGCTTGACATGAATTCTTAGAGATATTATCAGATCTGTATTGAGAGATATTAGTTTTCTACAAGTGTTAGTTAAGACAACTTTAGTCACAACCTTCTGCGAAGGAAGAGATAAAGTGTCTTAAGTTTAGTAAGAGTTTACTTGTAGTGTTTTTGTAATTCACAAATTAATATAGTGAATATTTTTCCCTGAGGCACTTCGCGAGATTATCGAAATATAATCTCGTGAAATTTTTCAATCCATTGTGTATTTCTAAATTCCGCTGCAAATACAAAGTTATCTCAACTTTAGATACAACTTTGATTACAACTCTGTCAGAACCGAGAGTTCGGTTTCTTCAATTGGCATCAAGAGTGAACACTTGACACACTAAGTGGTGATCCTGTTTTCATGAGTACAATGGATTGCACAAACCCGTTGTTTAATAAACCTCATATTCTCGATGACATGAACTATTCATTTTGGAAAGTTCGAATGAGAGCGTGCATCAAATCCATTGATGCAAAAGCATGGAATGCTGTTCAAAAGGCATGGACACATCCTAAGACTGTTGATACTGAAGGAGATACATCTGTACCCCTCTAGAAGAATGGACAAGCTCATAAAACGAAGATGCTACCTGCAATGACAAGGCACTCAATGCAATTCAATCTTCCTTGGATATTCAGATGTTCAAACTCATAAAAAATTGTGAGTCGGCCAAAGAAGCGTGGGATATTCTTCAGCAACATTGCGAAGGAGATGTTGGAATTAAAGAATCAAGACATCGCATTCTCACCACAAAATTTGAGAACATGAAGATGGGGGAAGATGAAACTGTTGGAGAATATTGCAACAAATTGCTTGAGATTGCAAACGAGTGCACTGATCTTGGTGTTCCTATCACTAACAAGAGGTTAGTTTCTAAAGCTTTGAGAACTCTAACCCCACGTTTTGATATGAAGGTTGTTGCTATTGACACGACATCGACTACTGGAAGTATGGACTTCACAAAGCTGATGAATGATCTGAAGACCTATGAAATGGAAATGAATGAGAAAGGTGGATCAAAGAAAAGAGGAATTGCCCTGACAGCCGGGTCAACTTCAAGGTCAACTTCAGCTTATGATGAAGAAGAGAATGAGGATCTTGAAGAAATCTGTGAAAAGAATTCGGATTATGCTCTTCTCACCAGAAGACTAAACACTCTCATCCGAGCTAACAGAGGAAAACAACAGAAGGGAGGTGCTGAACAACACAAGCCTCGTTATGACTCGTCTGGACCTTTGGTTATTTATGAAAAAATGAACTCACCTGGAAAAGAACCTAAGATCATGAAGCGTGCTGCATCAGATCACTTTAGACCAAAGGAAGTGAAAGATTTCTCTACTGTCCAATGCTATGAGTGCAAGAGCTTAGGATACATTAGAGATTGCCCTAGTGAAATTTGACACCACAAATAAACATTCAATAGGATTGTTAGTGTTAAGTACCCGAAGAGCTCAATCCCGAGAGTACCTCTACCTTCTTGTCCCCTTCTCTATTTATTTTTCCCATTTATTCTTTGCTTTTTTTAGTTTAGATTAGTTAGTTTCCCTTTCTTGGTTTCTTATCATCTAGATAATGATTGAGATCCGATGTTGTAGTACCACAATTAGGTCTAATTAGTCTATGTAGATACGATTCTCTTACTCGCCATATTTACTATAATTGCATCGTACACTTGCGGTATAGTTTTAGTCGAATAAAAAGTCGATCAAGTTTTTGGCACCGTTACCTTGAACTAAATGATTTAGTTGTGTTAATATGATAAGGATTGCATTGTTAATCTAGACATAGTTTTTTTAGTTTTTTTTTTCATTTCTTGTTTGTTTGTGTTTTCTTTTTGAAGGTTAAGTAAACACGTGAAGTGGGAGGATAAAACGTTGAAGGAATTTGGATGTGGACGTCTTGTGTCATCTTGTCTTCCCTAATAATTTGTGAGTTCATCTAAGGTGAACCACTTCTTTCCTTCAAACTTATTTTCAGTTAGTGTCGAATAAGTATGGGGGACGGAAGTGTGGTTATCTTGGATCTCCCCTTCCATTTTTGTATGTTTTATGTGTTGCATTGCATGTGGGTTGCATTAGTTAGGTTTTGTTTTTATTTTTATCTTGTTTGTTTGTTTGCACGTTTAAATGCTTTAAATAACTAGAAGTTTTTGGGATTTTGAGCTTTTGCACTTGTGGAGACTTGTGGTTGATGATGATTAAAGTGTGGATCGGGTTGTTAAGTTGCTTATGATGAGATGGTTTTGTTTGGACAAATGACATGAAAGCGTGCTATGGCTTGGTGATATGTGGCTTGATAGATTCTAAAGCGCATTACCTTTTGAACTTGGATGAACCCATGTGAGTTTTTTACTTTTTGAGCCAAAGATTGCTTTGTTTTTTTTTCAATCTTTTCTTGCTTGTGTGGTAATCATACATACTTGTACTGTTTCTAGAACTTATATTGTGTCTAACTCAAAATTGCAATAGTGTGCTTGATGACTTGAAAAGGATTTAGGGCCATCGTTTGTCTAACCTACTCTATCCAAATTTTACCATTTCACACTATAAATCCCTTGTTAGCCCTTTTGAGCCTTAAGACCATATTTACTTATTTTTACCTTGGGTTGCGAATGAGTAGTGATGAGGAATTAATGCTTATGAGAACTTTGGAGTGCTTCAAATGAAAATCACATTTTAGAGTATTTTGAGTTGAATATGTCAAATAACCCTTCTTATCTCTCACAATGAAAAAAAAATTTAAATGAACACCTTAGTGAAAAAAAAGAGTTGAAAAATAAATGTGTTCACATTTGATCATTGAAAAGAAATAGAGTAAGAAAGGATAGTGATATTGTTTATCATGAGAAATTTTCTAGACTTTGAGATTTTTTGAAACTTGGAAGGTGGAAGAGAACTTGTGTATATCTACTTGGTTGGTAATGCAAAATTTGGATTTAATGATTTATTCTTTAAAGTCACTTGGCCAAACAATTCCTACCTTACCAAAGAGCCTTCATTACAACCTTTAACAAGCCCTTAATGATTCTTGTTTGAAAGCACACATAGGCGGTGGAGAGAATTGACACTTTACAAGCCTATGGTAGACTTCTTGTATGACTTAATTTTGAGCGTACACTTATAGCCTAAACACTTGAGTGAAGAGTGATCTTTCTATCTTTGAGAGGTTCCAAGTTCTTCTGGCAATGCATTGTGGAATTTTTCTATGCTTGTTGATCTCAATTTGAATATTATGCTTGATTGTTGAAAATGTGTTTTGAATCTCTAAAGCAATTATCATCCTTTTATACGTATTTCATCATTTAAACCTTTTTTTATTTTCTTCATTATTTGGGGACAAACAATCTTCTAAGTTTAGGAGAGTTGATGAATGGTGTTTATTCACAACAATTTGAGGTTTAAATGAAGTGATTTGAAGTGTTTTGCATGTGTTTTAACCTAAATTGCGCTTTTAACCTCCCCGTTTAGAAATTTTATTTTTTATTTGATTTGTACAGGAAATGGGGGAATACTTACTGCAAATTTGAGGGATTCAAGATTATGTAAAGATAGATAATCGAATAAGGAGCACGTTGTAAGTTGAATCGGATCAATCAGTTAAGAAATGAGCGAGAACGAAGTGAAATCGTGGAAGCTGCCGGAGACGTGCGCCAAGCGCGATCCCTAAATGCGACCTCCTCAGGGTCGCCTTTTGACCCTCTTCCAAGCACGACCCGGAAGTGCGACCTTCTCTAGTCATGCCCCAGAGCACTGAAAAGAGCGACCCAAAAGTGCAACCCATTTCCCGCATTGCAGAGCCTTCTGAACCTCGATTTTCTTCATCCGGAACGCGACCAAGAAGCAAGACCTCCTCCTGGTTGCGCCCCGAACATTGATTTTCCAATTTTTGGTCTTTTTCACCCATTTCTTATTTTTTCCAATTACATTTTATCCCTTATCTATTTAAGCAACCCCATGGATGAAAAATAAAGAAGAAGAACATACCACACAACACATTTTCTCCACAACCCAAAAATCCTCCCTACACCAAAACCCACTTCTCTCCTCTTACACTTCAATCCTCATCCATCATACCCACACCCTAACTAGGTTTTCCACCTAGCTAGGGTGAATAAGGAGCAAGGGTTTGAAGATGGAGCAAATAGGAGACGAGTGGAAGGAATGATGGATTTGATGCCCAACTTCCGGGTTGTATCAAGTTTCTTTTCTTGCTTTTATCTTGATTTCCTTTAAGTTGATTTAGTCCTTGCCTTTGTATGATGTTAGGCTAGATTGTCTTGTATTTTGGAATTGAGAATATTTGAGTTTCTATGAATTTCCTTTACTATTAATTGTTTAATGCCCCATTTCATTTCTTGTACTTATACAATGTATGAGTGTTGATTAATTAATCACTAATTTACACAATTTTATCTATTGATTTCAAAATTCAAGAGAGGAGTCTCAATAGATGAACCCTAGGCATGAGATACCTTTGTCAATAAATTCGAGAGAATTGAGATTTAGTGTGAGGGGAGCTTTTGGTAAGTACATGTGTAGGATTCGATTGGAGACGGTGAACCTAGTATGTACCCTACAAATTGAGTGTCTCGTGAGAGAGCTTAAGATGCATTAGAGATTGCCCAAGTGAAATTTGACACCACAAATAGACATTCAATAGGATCGTTAGTGTTAAGAATCCGAAGAGCTCAATCCCGAGAGTACCTCTACCTTCTTGTCCCTATCTCCATTTATTTTTCCCATTTATTTATTTCTTTCTTTAGTTTAGATTAGTCAGTTTCCCTTTCTTATTTTCTTATCGTCTAGATAATGATTGAGATCCGATGTTGTAGTACACACAATTAGGTCTAATTAGTCTCTGTGAATAGGTCACTCTTGCTCGCCATATTTACTATAATTGCACCGTACACTTGCGGTATAGTTTTAGTCCAATAAAAAGTCAATCAGAAAGGTTTGTACCTATCAATGCTAAAGCTGTAGCACCATGTCGAAACAAGAGAAAGGAACACCGCTCACCCAAGAAGCAGTGGGTAGTTAAGAAGCAACATGTGAGCGTGAGCCCACACATTCCTTAGAGCAGAAAGTACCAATAGTTTGTACTTTGATAGTGAATGCTCAAGACAATTACTGATCCCTATAGACGATTACTCACGATTTTGGTACCTATATCTAATTCATGAAAAATCTGAGGCCCTAGACAAGTTCAAAATTTTTAAGGCTGAAGTTGAGAATCAACTCAACAAAAGAATTAAAGTTGTAAGATCTGACCGGGTTGGTGAGTGCTATGGTAGATGTGATGGCTCAGACGAACAACATCCAGGTCCTTTTGCTATTTTCCTAGAGAAATGTAGAATCTTCCCACAGTACACTATGCCGGGAACATATAGCATGAATGGTATTTCTGAAAGATGAAATTGAACTCTAAAGGATATGGGGTTAGGAGTATGATTAGTCATTGATCCTTACTAATATCACTCTGAGAGAAGCATTGAAAACTACAACTTATATTCTCAAAGAGTACTAACTAAAGCAGCTGCAAAAATACCTTTTGAGCTTTAGAACGGGCAAAACCCTAGTCTGAAGCACTTTCACATTTGGGGATTTCCAACTGAGGCTGGGCCTTATAGGCCAAATGAAAAGAAATTGGACCTCAAAATAGTAAGTAGCTACTTTATTGGTCATTCAGAAAAGTCAAGGGATTTCAAATTTTATGATCCCACTAGAAAAAAAAATTGAGACGGGAAATGTTGTGTTCTTTAAGGATATTGAGTTTGGACGAGAAATAAGGTTAGAGGTATTACTTTTGAGGAGGTACCGGTCTCGACTCCTGTTGCTACTTCTGATGATTTTCAGGCCTCTATTTATGTTATTAGTCGAGAAGTAGATTTGGAACCTTAACAAGATAATATTGAAAATCTTCCCACTCAAGGAGATACAATAATTCAATAAGAACAACCTCAATAACCTTAAGAACTAATACCATTAAAAAGGTCTACCAAAGATATGAGAAATGCTATTCCGGATGATTATGAAGTATATATCCCAGAAAGTGAGGAAAATAGTGGCATGATGGAAAATGATCTTATCAATTTTGTAGCGACCCAAACCCGAAGGCCCAGATGCTAACGAAAACACACACCGAAAAAATTGACAATAAAATTTTTGCAATGTAGTTTTAATAATATTTTTTTTATATATAAAAAGTTGGGCAACATTTCGTTTAGAATATTCAAAATATTCACACTCACAGGTGTTTACCATTCAAATCTATACGACCAAGACTAGTCAAAATTCAACCATCAATAGTTAAAATGTACCAAAAGACCACAACATTCACAATGTCCATCAAATAGTTAAATGTTTAATGATCATAAAGCGGAAACATAAAAATTTATCCTTATTGACCATAAACTATACATAATCAATAATTAAAAATCCTAAAAGTGATCAACGAAATAAGAAATCACCATTGGTCCACGTCAGCCGCCAGCCGTCATCAAATACCTAAAAATATTATGAAAAATAAATGGGCTGAGTGCCAAAAAACACTCAGTGGGATTTTAAATTTCTGAAATATACTTGATCATTCAATAAATAGTTTGCATATTAAACATATTTACTATAATGCCCATAAAAGGTATCTGATCATTAACATACGGAAGATTACCTCAATATGGTTCCCTATCATATAAATTTCACTGAAGTGACATGTTTATACTGTAGTACCATAATTGCACCATTATGCTATATCGTATCGGAGTGATATATCATACCGCACTAAAGTGCTATATCATACCCCACCGAAGTGCTCATACTGCACCGAAGTGCTATATCATATGAAGTGCTATATCATATCGCACCAAAGTGCTCATACCGTATCGAAGTGCTATATACCGGGAACCATAGAGTTTAGCATCTTCCGATAAGTCATAAAAAGAGTATTTTGAACTTTAAAGTATGCTTTAAAGTAAACATATTTTATCATATAGGTAACGAAGTTTGTAACACAAAGCCACGTGTTGGTTAGGAATCATTGAGCCATAAAAGTATTTTAAAGCATGCTTTAACATAAGCATATATTATCATAAATAAAACACGTTTTTGAAACATAAGTCACGTGTTGGATAGATATCACCAACCTTATAGCTATAATAGCTAAAGCTTTTATCATACTACGCTCGTTCTAAACCTACTATCTCAGGTAAGGATTTATTTATAAGATCATATCGTAATGACACACTAGAGTGGTGATCATAAGTCATAGCATAAAGAAGGGTCAAAGGATCGAGTTCCTAAATTAATAATAGGAATGACAATACTAGATGGTCGAGCAATAATCTTAGGTTATGATCTACTAACATAGGTCACAACCTAGAGTGCGTCATCTAGGTCTTATCCCTCCATCAATTAGTAGCATAACACCATCACTTATAAGGGATACTTAATCTATCTTGCAAGGTATCATATGTCTAAAAATGCTTTTATAACATAATAGTAATGTCAATAACAATCTATAATTATGAACATTTAAATCTTATAAAAACTTATATCATACAGGTATCCAATATCATGATACAAGTAAATCATTATCCCATAAATTCTTATTCAATAGTGCAATACTCCATAAATCAATGCTGCATAGATCAACATTCCATTTTCACATATACGAGTATAGAATTACCCACCTCATTTACAATCTTGGGGTAGACCAGTGACTTAGAATTCGTTCATCTGATTATTCGAGCTCAATGCGTCTTACAAAGTCAATTTTTGACTCAATAACCCTATCGAAATCCTAGAGCCCAAACACATAATTAAAGGATTTATCCATTCTCTTGACCATGATCTTGACACAGAGTGCACGACTTTAGAGGCTTCTACTTGATTCGATACATAAAGGGGATTTAAATAAAATATTAACTTGAGGCTGATCAAGTCAAAATATTGATAAAAGACGGTACTCCGTCGCCTCCCCCTTTCTCGATCGGACTCGATTCTTCTTGAATTTTTACAAAATAGTACATTTTTCGCATGAGCAGAAAATGAGAAATCTAATGATGCAATTTATTTTTGATCCAGTGATCGGATTAAAAGTAGATTTATAACAACTCATTTTCAAAATATTGGAGTAGAATAAAAATCTTATTTTAAATATTCGCAATTTAGTTCAAAACTTTTATCAAATTCTAAAAAGGCATTCCACCTATTTTATTTATATTATAAAACAGCCCCTCCAACCTTTCAATAAAATATTAATACATATTAATGACCACCATTTTTGAAAACCACACAAATGAGCTTCGATATTCATTCACAACCAAGACAATTTAACTCTAAACCCATTACTTATACATTCACATATACGCGTAATCCACCAATAAGACTAGGAACATCTTGTAATCAAAACTAACTAGACACTTAAATCAAAATGCGATTTTAAATACATAACTCACGGTTAAATCCAAAATATAACCAAAACCCTCTCAAAATCAAACTTGAGCCCTCTATTTTTTTTCATATCACCTTAACAACAAAAGAACTTGTACAAAACAGCCCTAGAAACCTTATGTAGCAAAATTCATGAGGAGATTGAAATAAAACTGATTTTATTCAAAATGGCTTCAAATCATTCTCATCCTCCAAAATAAATGAAGAACACTACACACATTTCACGCTTTGACAATCACAAATACATTTTAAATCCATCTAACAATTATGAAATAAATCAAGGACGGACCTTATCATAACAGAAATCAAACATATAAGTTTAGAATTTTTCCGACAACCTTTGATTTCAAAATAAAATCCAAACAACTTTAACTATTTAGGCAAAATTGAAATACCGGGATACTTGAAAATAAATTCATTGACATGCTATCTTAACGTAAAATAATATTCCGGACAGCTTTCTAGTTGAAACTTTTTCGATTCAGAACCTCAAAATGCCCCGAAATGGACGAAAATTAAATCTGATTGCCGGAGCACCGACAATTTGTCTGGTTTCTGGCCATCGGATGATAATGATATCAAAAGACGAAATGTAGAGAACATAATAAATACATGACATATCCAAAAATCAAGTGAAAAGGACAAAGAATGGACCAATACGATAACGACGAAGTTGGAGGACCGTGGTGAGCTTCGCGGCTGCTGCTGCGGTTGCTCGTCGGCTCTGGCGACCTGCTACTGCTCCGGCATCACGCCGGTGGTGGTCCGGCGACCTCCTGGCCAGCTGCCACCCCCTCCTTTCCTTCCCCATCACCGATCTCTCTCTCTTTTCCCCCTATCTCTCAACTTTCAACTCTAATCTCTCTCTTTTTCTCTCTTCTTCCTTCTCTTTGTTTTCATTCCTCTTGATCTGTTTCCCCCTCTCTCTTCTCTTCTCTTATTTCTCTGTCTTTTCCTCTCGATCTTATCTGCTTCTCTCCCATTTTCTTTCCTCTTTTCTTCTTTTTTTTTTCTCTTTGTTTTTCTAACATATTATAAGATTTAGAGAAAAAATGGCCCCCCCCATCACATGGGGGTTTATTTATATATATATATATATATATATATAAATTATATGTATTGGGCTTCGAAAATGGGGAATGTCATGGCTTATTTTTGGGCCGAAAATAAAAATATTTACGGATGGGCTTAAAGTGGGCTCAAAAGTCCCATATTTGCCTATTTTTAAAATAAAACGAGTTGTTATAACAGTTGGGCCCTGAAATAAAAGATTAGGATTGAATTTGATTTTAGGACGTTACAAATTTCCATCAAGGCATGAATGATCCAAACTCTTAAAAGTAAATCGATGCCATGAATGAGGAGTACAAGTCAATGCAAGACAATCAAGTTTGGGATCTTGTCCCATTACCTACATGTGCGAAGCGCATTGGTTGTAAATAGATTTTTAAAACCAAAAGGGATTTGAAAGGTAATGTAGAAAGATATAAGGCTCGTCTTGTGGCTAAAGGCTTTACTTAAAGAGAAGACATTGATTTTAAAGAGACTTTCTCTCCGATTTCTTCGAAAAGCTCTTGCAAAATTATTATGGAGTTAGTTGCACATTTTGATCTTGAGTTGCATCAGATGGATGTAAAAACGACATTTCTTAATGGTGACATTGATGAGATGATTTATATGGTGCAGCCAGAAAACTTTGTGTCCGAAGATCTAATGTCTATGGTTTGCAAGTTAAAGAAATCCATCTATGGGCTCAAGCGGGCTTCTCGTCAGTGGAACTACAAGTTTCATCAAGTAATAGTCTCATTTGGCTTTGATACTAATGTTGTTGATGATTGTGTGTATCAAAAGTTCAGTGGAAATAAGTGTATTTTTCTAGTTTTGTATGTGGATGACATTCTGCTCGTCACCAATGCCTCTGTCATGCTGTACGATACCAGAATTTTGAGATGAAAGGTCTTGGGGAAGCTTCTTTTGTATTGGGAATTCATATACATCTAGATCGTTCTCGGGGTATTCTTGGATTATCACAAAAGACGTATATTGAGAAAGTGTTGCAAAGATTTGACATACAGAACTGCAAACCATGTGATACCCCTATAGCTAAAGGAGACAAGTTCAGTCTCGATCAGTACCGAAAAGGTGATCTGGAAATTAAGAAAATGTAGGAGATTCATTATGCCTCGACTGTTGGAAGTCTAATGTATGCTCAAGTATGCACAAGACCAGACATATAGCTTTTGTTGTTGGTATGTTGGGTAGATATTTAAGTAAATCCGATATAGATCATTGGAAGTTATGACCTACTTATAGAGAATAGAGGATTACATGCTCACATACAGAAAATTAGTTCATTTGGAGATCATCAGATATTTTGATTCTGATTTTACGGCATGCCAAGATAGTAGGAAATCCACTTTGGGCTATATTTTCTTATTGGCTGGCGGAGCCATTTCTTGGAGAAGTGCTAAGCAGATACTCGTATCATCGTCTACCATGCCAACTGAATTTGTAGCATGTTTTGAGGCACCCAATCATGGAATATAGTTGCGAAATTTATTTATAATGTAGAAAGACCACTAAAGTTGTATTGCGACAATAACTTAATAGTGATGTATTCCAATAATAACAGAAGCTCTAGTAAGTCAAAGCATATTGACATTAAGTTCTTGGTTGTGAATAAGAGAGTACAGAGTGGACAGATTATTATAGAGCATATAGGGACATACTCAATGATTACGGATCCGCTTACTAAGGGATTAACACCGAAGGTCTTTCATGAGCATACTGCTCATATGGGTGTAATTTTGTTTTAGGATGCATTGGTTATGTGGGAGTCGATACTGTTTTATAGCTCTATAATTTGATTTGGATACATTTTGTGTTTTATAGATAAATTTGTACAGGTCTAAAGTATTTGGTTATTCGGTTTATTACACTCTGATATTTTGATTATGTTTGATCTCACTCTGGAATAGAGTGGACCAGTTGGAAATAGGCATGATAGATCACATCACATGTAATTTCCATACTACACATCCATGATTGATCTATGTCATTTGGTTGTATCAGTATATGTGATTACTGATAGGTGTATTCACGCATATAGTGATGACGGTCTCTTTAGTCCTATACTTGTATAATCAATGGACATGATTGTTTGGGATACCCTTAATGTGATATCACAATTTGAGCTAATAAGGTATTTCATATTTTTTGGTAACATATATAGTCCGTGTGGGAAATTTTTAGAATATTTTTTGTGGACTAATATATGTTAATTAAATGTGTATGATTATCTTAAAGTGATCCAATTAATGTGATCTACTAAGGTTATAATTATGGATTAAAAGGTATTAATATTGTCATGAAATTTTAATGTTTAGATACCATTAATAGATTTGTAATTTGTTGAGGGACCGAATTGCAAATCTCAGATAACTTATTATAATAAGTTAGGGTTATGGTTACCAAACGACGGCAGACAGAAAAATAGAATCTGTATTCCTTCTGCATAATTCTATACGGCAAGCCCTAAGGTGCCGATCATTTGGAAGATCCATACCACACCAAGAATGCAAGATTCAAGGACTATGGATTCAGGTATGCCTTCCGCTATAAAGTATATATATCTCGATTTGTTATCATAGAATTAATGGATTTAGATATGAATCTAGATTATTGCATGTCCTACATGATTTAATTTTCGAACAATACAATCGTGCGGTCTATATCAATGATCCTTGAGATCAATAGGAACGCCCATAATCAAAAGAGGTGTAGCATGTGCGAAATATTGCAGAGATGGAGTGGTCCTGCATGAAGAAGGAAGTGGTTCCGCATGAGAACAGACGTAGATATTATTTTTCATGCTAACGTACGTGGTAATCCAAAGATGGGCATGCAAAACATAATTCTGACTCCTTTTCAAAACAAGAGAATATATGCACGGCTTCATTCTTCTTCTATGGACAACAGTGTCAATAGATCCTCCAATAAATATTCCAATCCTGTTTGAAATGATTCTTCCAAGATAGTTTCAGGCTCGACTCCACAAATTTCCTCCAACAACTTTACTACTTCGAATATTGTAGGCCTATGTTTTGGGACAATGCTAATGCAACCCACTGCTATCTGCAACAATTGAATCATCTCCTGCTCATGTCCATACCTAACACACTCCACGTCGAGCACTCTCGAGCAGTCCATTCACTACGATCAACGGATCGAACCCATTCTGCTAGAGAGGCGGCAGAACCATAATCTCCTGAGTAAAAAAATGGTCGTCCAGAGACAATTTCCAGTAGCACAACTCCAAAGCTGTAGACATCAGAAGCCTGTGACACTTTCCTCGAGTTTGCAACTTCTGGGGCACAAGAGTCTGGAGATAGGCTAACAGGTTTCATCAGTTTTGCCAGTCCAGAATCAAAGGTGATGATGCTATCATTTTGTCCATTGAGGAAAATGTTTGAGGATTCTATAATTCCGAGTACAAGCTTCCGTCCATGTTGTCCGTGGATGTGAGCGATACCCCTCGCTGCTCCAAGTGCAATTTTCACTCTACTTCTCCACTCTAAGGATGTCCCATGAACACGACCTACAAATTTATCAGAAACGCATTCAATTATTACTATTAGCATATATTAATTTTGCTAAGAAACATGACATTTGCCTTCCCCCCCACAATGGCGAAGGTTGGTGATAAAAAATGATAGACCAACTGCCCCATATTTTAGGCTTCTACTTCTACGTACATACCATATTCTAGTGACGCAAATAGGCTGCCTTGATTGTAATAATCATACAATAAAAGCTTCATATCTCTTCCATAGTAATATCCCTTTAATCTACCAACATTTATGTGGTTGATTCTTCGAGAGACCTCTATATGCTGCTGAAATTCCTTAAATGTTGCCCTCACACCCCTCAACTTATGCACCACTATGTCTCCATTGTCCAATTCTGCCTTGAAACAACTCCCAAATGTCCCTCTTCCAAGCACCTTAGCAGAAGCCCTTAATACCTGCTCAAGATCATAGATTGGATTAACATCATCTAGAAATACAAGTTTTCCTTCCTGACGTGTTGAGTCCAAAGAAGGGGTTACTGGGATTAATATGACAATATCCTCCAACATCTTCACTACTTCAAATATCTTAGGTCTCTTTTTCTCTGATTTAGCTACACATGTCATTCCGATCTGCAGCATTTTCATCATCTGTTTGCTAATGGAAGGATGCTTCAATAGATCAGGATCAAAAACCTTGACAGCCCTCTCTTTACTCTTAACTGAACCAACCAACTTGACTAGGTCCACAGCCACAGGACCACCGGGGACCCGTGCTGTGGGCTTTCGTGTTAGAAGTTCGAGTAGCAGAATTCCAAAGCTATAAACATCTGATGCGTGGGACACATTTTCAGTATTCTCGACCTTTGGAGCATTCCACTTTGCACTAGGCATGAATAAAGTTTGCGCTGTGTTTGTCAACCCAAAATCAGAAACACATCCATAGGATTGTGAATCTAGAAAAATATTTGACGCTTTTATGTTTCCATGAACAAGCTTCCCACCAAGTTTTGTGTGTATTACAGCAATGCCCCTAGCTGCACCAATGGCAATTTTTAGTCTTGTTTCCCAATCTACATCAGCCCGATTATCACCTGTAAATAAACATGACAATAACTGATTAATTAACAAGTAACTAAACGGAGTAAATTACACTTTTGGTCCAATAAGAATATGGTCCAAATATTTTTAGTCCCAAAATCTACAATTTTGGTCCTAAGTTTAGTTTTTTCGACACTTTTAGTCCCAAAGTTTATATTTCAATAATATTGGTCCCAAAAACTAACGGGATATACTTAACATCCGTTAAATACCTGTTTTGGATTGAAATTTCACTCCATTCCCTCTATATTTTCACCTACCCTTAATTAGGCAATGCAACCTAGATCATCACATCTCATGCTTTTTTTTTTCATTTTGTAATCATATCCATATGTATTTAGTTATGTGGTTAGTTTCTTATGATTGTAATGAACATAATTAGATTTCGTTGAAGGGTGTACATGATGGAAGTGGACTAGAATCTATTAATCAAATTTCAATCCAAAATAGGTACTCTTTTAGCTCCATGACTCCAAAATAGGTACTTAACGTACGGATATAAAGAATAGTACCAGTTAAAGAATAGTACCAGTTAGCTTTGGGGACCAAAAGTGTTGAAATATAAATTTTGGGACCAAAGTTGTCGAAAAAATTAAACTTGGAACTAAAATTTTACATTTTGGGAACTGCCCACAAATTATAAGATTTTGCGTTGATTTTTGGAGTTTAGACGCGTGAAAGATTATCTGCAGCCACAAGCAATTAACAAGTAATTATTACCTCAAAAAAATATACTACCTCCGTTTCAAAATGTTTGTTGTTTTAGGGTTTTTTTTTTTTTTCAAAATATTTGTTGTTTTATATAATTTGACATCCTCTCTCCCAATTTTAACCCTCTCAAATCCTACAAAATTTCTTGATTCTAACTTACCTATAATATATGAAGAGAGAAAAATATATGGAGAGAGAAAATATTGTTATTTTTTAGGAAAATATAGATGAATTATATTTTATGGCATATACGAGGGATGGGTAAATTTGTCCACAAAATTAATTCTTAATTCCAGATAAAAAAAAAAACAAAACAAGAAACATTGTGAAACGGAGGTAGTATATATTAACAAGTAAAAATATACGATAAAAGTTTGATTTCAATATATTCTTCTTAATTGGGCTAGCTAGCTAGCTAGTAGAGATTAATTGCAAAAATAATCATTCCTAAACTTATGAAGTCAAAAACATATAAACTAAAGTAATCCACAAATTAACATAATGTAACTGGACTACGTAAATTATTTACCCTTAAACAAATTAAGAAGTAGAAAATCTGAGAGTTGAAACTATGAGTTCAACATACCATGTAACAACGAATACATACTTCCGTTGCTGTAATAATCATAGAACATAAGCTTTTCATCATCTGGTGAAGAATAATAAGCTCTTAACGCAACCACGTTATCGTGTTTCACATCTCCAACAATCTCCATGTTCCGCTTAAAATCCATCTCAGAAATAGCCTTCGACTTCAACAGTCTCTTCACCACGAATCTTTGGCCATCATCCATTGTAGCTACATAAGTACTTCCAAAGGTTCCCCTCCCAAGAAACTTAGCAGAAGCCATGGTTACTTCTTTGACATCAAAAGCAGGCCAAAAATTTGAAATCAGAACCAGCTTGGGAGGTGGTTTTTGTGATCTTGATGAACTTCCATGGCTTGAACTTGAAAAATCGAAGTCCAGATCACGAAAGGAAGAACTGAAATCGGATGCATCGGAGAGGATGCTGGGACTCCGTGACTGTTGGTGAAAGAGTTCCCAAAGCTGCTGTTTCTTCATAACAGCAGCCACCAGCCTCTCCCAATTATCATAGACCGCAGACATCGCGCGCTATCTTCTCCTAATTAATTTTCTGCAGTGAGAATTAATGGTGGTGTATTATCGAAGGCTTTGTTACGCAACATTTGTAGCAATCTACTCTCTAACGCGGAACTAAGCCAAGTCGTCTTCTTCTTCTTCTTTTTTTTTTTTTTTTTGACTTTAATTAATTCGTTGGAGTTTCTTCTTTCGCTATCCTCATTAAAAATAAAATAATTTATGCATATATTGTCAGGATCATTGGGCCAATTATTTTAATGTCTTTTTTGTAAACACGCCAAACTCAACTTCCAAGTAGAAACAAGAGATAAACAACTCTTATTATTATCAAATTTTAATATCAAAATATATATTTAATATTAAAAATACTATAGTATGCAATATTGACTTCAAGTAGGGAAAGCAATGAGTAGGGTATAGTTACGATACTATAGTACATGTTTTTATATCTGTTTTTAAAAAATACTCATAAATTCATCCCCATACTCGCCGGATAAAATCAAGTCCCTCACACTATTGTATCCAAATTGATATTATATGGATTGCATTTTAATCAAATTGATAGCATAGGGGCACGATTAAAAAAAAAGTAACAATTGAATTTTTTTAAATAAACAAATAAAAATTGAAAAACTAATTAAATAAAAAAAATACAAATTAATTTTTTAATTAAAAATTTATTCAAAAACTTAATTAAAAATTTTAAAACTACTGTAATTTTATTCTTTGATTTTGATTAATTATTTTTTGAAAAAATTTAAACAATACTTTAAATTGATATTTTTATTTAAATGAGTGTTTTAATATTATCTAACTATTGTTTGATTTCTCTTAATTTACTTTTTTGAAAATAAAATAAAGTTACAACGGTTTATATTTTTTATTTATTTAATTTTTAAATTAAAATATAAAATTAGAGCAATAGTTTTTTAAAAAAAATAAGATTATTGTAATAAATCTTAAATTTTTAGTTATATTATTCAAAAAATTTAAACAATACTTCAAATTGATATTTTTATTTAATTGAGTGTTTTAATATTATCTAACCATTACACGATGTTGAAGAATGTGTGAATCGTAATGCAGAAGACAACTATCTCACGTCCACTACAGCAATGGGAAATGGAAAACGGTTGATTCAAGACCACATCTCTTGTGATCGTGGAGCAACTGTTGGAGTAAGATGGAGGAAGTATTTAAGGTCTCCTTAAACCTTGAAATCATTTGTGCAAGTAGGTTATCACCGTGGTTTGTGAGAAGATTTGAATCTTGCATCTAGTGTCATCTCAAAGATCCAAGACATCCTCCTTGACATATGCCTAACGTCCCAATCAACTGAAGTTTAGTTTTAGTTGTGTGTAGGTTAGATAGTCAAATCTGAGAATCTTAGGATTTAGATTGACATGTTGTTTCTATCTATATGTTTAGATAGTTTTTGTTCGAGAGATTGTTTAAGTGAGTGAAACTATGATAGATCTCTTGTATGATGTATGCAATGTTGTGAAGGGAGTGAACCGAGACAACATTTGTATTGTTTTTGTATTTCACTTATGTCAGTGAATTTCGCTCTGAGGCAATCACACCGTAAGGAGTGTGATTTAAAACATATTTTGTGCAAAATGTTATTTATTCTTTCGCTGCATATGTTGAAGGCATAGTGGAAACACTAGCTTCGACATTACTTACAACTTTATTGTTTACATCCGAAATACACAACTTTTCAGGCAACAGATTCTAACATTTATATTATTAAGGCATGTGGTTCGAACTATGAGGGCAACATTTGAAGTTTAAATTAATTCCTTATTTAATGCATGAGAGTTTCTGGATGAAAAATATTAATCTTGGGTCAAAATTTTAAATTCTGGACATAGCTAAATGTTTAACTTTTGTTATTACATTAAAGGTCTAATGTTCCAACTATGTTAGGAGCAGTTTAAATTTTAATT
The DNA here is from genome assembly GCA_026008535.1 of Perilla frutescens. Lineage (NCBI taxonomy): Eukaryota > Viridiplantae > Streptophyta > Magnoliopsida > Lamiales > Lamiaceae > Perilla > Perilla frutescens. Next base: position 20,671,428 of record BRKX01000016.1, on the reverse strand, counting down.
AATGTATAGATTTCTTAAACTATTTAGTTAAACTAGATGGATTAAATTATAGAAACTAATTGGTATGTGGGTTAAAATATTTTAATTAATGTATAGAATTATTAAACTATTTAGTTAAACTAGATGGATTAAATTATAAAAACTAGTTGGTATAGTGGTTAAAATCTTACGTTTCTTAATTCATGTTAGAGATTCAAGCCCTTTTTGCTACAAATTCAATTTGTGTTTATTTTCATTTTTATTTTACCTAACTTTGATCAATTCTATTTCGGGAAAAATGGGATTAAAATACAATTAATCAATATTTTCACATTATGCTCTTAAGAATTATAGTTTTAATTCATGTAATCAAATGATTTAATGGTAGATCAATGACCTCGATAGAAATTAAGCTAGAACTATTGCTCGACCGTCAAATGATGTCGTTTTGCATTATTAAATTAGGAGCTCGGTCCCTAGACCATTTCTTACGTTATAGAAAATGATTAGATAGGACTTTAGCATGTGACTAAAACGTAACATGTATGTATAGGTCCTTACCCAGACGGCAAGCTTAGGACGAGCAGTTGGTGATAAAGCTACAACCCTATTTAGCTATAAGCCCTAATGCTAGACAACAGACTTAAGATGATCAGGTTATGATTGAAGGACCCCCTATTGTAGCTATAGGGTGGGTTCATTTACTAAAATCTTTCCAAAAATATTTACAAGCTTTTTCGTTCAATCATGAAAATATACTATGCTTATGTTGTTCAATGTGGATTGACAGAGAAAATATTAATTTTGGTCCCATAGGACATCGGATATTCCAATTTTGGTCCCGAGACTATCATTTTTGGTCCCAAACAGAGTTAGTATTGATTTTGGTCCCCTTTTTTGCCTTAAAATCATGGGACCAAAAATGATATTCTTAAACCTGTGGGACTAAAACTGGGCGATTTTTTTGAAAAAGGACCAAAAATGATTGTGTCGGGACCAAAATCGGAATACCCGATGTCCTATGGAATCAAAATCGAAATTAACTCCGGATTGACACAACTCATATGAGGAATTCTGGTTTGTTAAATGATGAATATGATATTATATGTGATCACATTAGGGTCGGTCTCCACTACTATTATTGAGCGTATGAATTATGACATGTCAAATATGAAGTTATTTGTTTATGTTAAAACATGCTTCAAAATACATTTTATGGCTCATTGATTTCTATCCAACACGTGGTTTATATTTCAAAAACGTGTTATGTTTATGATAAAATATGTTTATGTTAAAGCATACTTCAAAGTTCAAAATATTCTTTTTATGGCTCATCGGAATATACTAAACTATATGGTTCCAAGTATGGCACAATGGTGCAATTATGACACTTCGGTGCAGTATGGCACAATGGTGCAATTATGACACTTCGATGTAGTATGGCACTTCGTTGCAATTATGGTAGTACGGTACAAATATGTCACTTCGGTGAAATTTATATAATAGGGAACCATATTGAGTTAACCTTCCGTGTGTTAATGAGTAGAGACTTTTTATGGGTCTTATAGTAAATATGTTTAGCATGCCAAATTTTTATTGATTGATCATGTATATTTCAAAAATTGAAACCCCGATTGAGTATTTTCTGACACTCAACCCATCTATTTTTCAAAATATTTTCAAGTACATGATGACGGCTAGCAGCTGATGTGGACTAATGGGGACCTTTTGTTATAGTTGACCACTTTTTGAATTTATTATTTATGATCAAACTATTATATGATCCATATGCTTCCGCTAATTTCTTTTTGTGATGGTCAACCGAAGTATTGTTGTGTTCTATGTGTTTGTTGATTATTGACTGATGTTATGTATACGCTTGTGAGCGTTTGTCCAACTAGAGTTTTTGTGAATTGATTATCTTTATTTTGATAAAGTTGACCGGTCTTATTCTATGTGTCTGTTTTCTTTATTGGCCTATACTAGTCAAATAGTTTGATTCTTTGATATTTGATTGATTAATGCACCATTCTTTTGATTTATCTAGTCTAAATAGTGTTTTATCGATGGTCAACTGAATTGTTCTTAATTTCTATGCTTTCCGCTGAATCTCTACTTTTGCCACGTGTACGCCAATAAGCTTTTTGGTCATGTTATGACTTCATGAATTGACTATTGTTATTTCGATGCAGTTGACCAGTCAAATTTCTTAAGCTCAATTTTCGTTGCTTCTTGACTAGTCAAATATATTATTTCTTGGTATTTGACTAGTAAATGTAATCTTCTTTTGACATAGCAAATCATAAATTGATTGCTCTAGTTTGAAAAATTCTCTTTGGTATTTTATTCTTTCACGTGTGTTTTCGTTAGCATCTGGGCCTTCGGGTTCGCGTCGCTACATTATTTATTTTGTGACAAAACTATCTTGTCCGTAAAAACCCTTAATCATTTAGTGACAATGATATGTTGGCACTTAAAAAAGTCTTACATAATAGTGATGATGCAATTTGACGTCAGTGTTTAGCATTACATTAGTGACAACGATTATTTTCGTCTCTCATTAAAAAAATTAAAAAACTTTAGTGACAATAAATGACACTATTAAACACAAATTACATTTTTTTTCTGAAAAAACATAATTACAATGTAGAGGTATTTTTAGTGACAAAATATATAGTGACAGTAAATATTGACAACAAATAAATTTTTCACAAATTCTTTTTTTTTGTGACGGGAAAAATTATCGTCACTACATAGTACTTTTCAGTCTCAAAAGTTAATCGTCACAAGCTTCCCGCCAACTATATAGTGACAACAAACACTAGCAACGTATTAAATTGATACTATTGATCACTTATTTTATTTTTTTTGTGACGAGAGTAATTATTGTCACTATATAGGTATTTTTAGTGACAAAATCACGATTCTCACTGACATAGTCATCACTAATCACTTATTTTAATTTTTTTGTGGCGAGAATAAATATTATCACTACATAGACATTTTTAGTGACAAAATCAGGATTGTCACTGACACAATCATCCCTGATATTTATTTTATGACAAGAATAATTGTTGCCACTATATATGTATTTTTAGTGATAAAATTACGTTTGTCACAAGCATTTTCATCACAAGATGCTATTTTTTTGTAGTGTTTTTATTGCAATCAATAATGTTTCCACTATTGTACTTGATGTGTGAAGTTGTTTTTATCTTGTGCAAGTTAATTCACTATCGGTGCATATTTAATAATATTGTTTCTTTTTCATATTTCAAGATGATTCCTATTTTTTACGGGAATTATTGATTATCATACCATATTAATGAAGCTCAAACATACACTAACTATCATATTAAGACAAATACGGTACATGCATACACTAACTATTATTTCATTCGATTACAATATAGAATAAAACAAATGTTATACAAGGAGATTGCAATCCATGAATTACAATTTTCGATGAAGCTGCAGTTGTATACGTAGGATGTTGTGTACATGAGTATCTTTTATGAATCCAAAAGGTAGCTTATGATACAAAATAGTTATTTATGCATAAATTCTAATTTTAATGTTCTGCAATCCTAACATTAATTAAAATAATTTTCTCAGTGAGAAAAATATTCTAAGTATTATAAGGGTCAGAGTTTGCGAGTCTCTACTCAAATGAGCTTAATCAATGATTACTATCAAGAAAGCAATAGTGGATGGGAGTGGAAATCTAAATTTTGAAGCAAATGCAATTCAAAGGACACAACTTATGACCTGGCTCACTGAAGAGGAATAAATGAAAGATTCAGTTCAAAAGCCCGAGTGTACTAAAGAAAAAAAACAGTTATATAGAGTTACACTCAACTAAAGTGCAAGGAAAGAAAAGCAAATTAAAGGAATCACAGTGAACAAATTTGAAGAATATATTGAAATTCCAAGTGATGACGATTAACCATTGGCCAAATTTATCTATGAAAGCAAAAGGATGCAAAAAAGTTTGCCCACCATCAAGATCAAATAAGAGAAAATTTTGTCTTAATACAACTATTTCAAATTTTTGTACATGTTTATTTGATTGGAAAATACTGGTAATTTAAAAAAAATGATGACATTTATATAATTATCACTACAATTTATGAATTGGAAAAAGTATAATTTTTAATACTTAACACTATTACTTCTAACACTGAAAAATATTCATACTGAAGAATTTGTCATTTTATTTTATTGTGTTCCTGAACATTAATTAAATTAATTTATTGGCTCATCAAATTTTGCAAATTTCTTCATAATAATTTTCTTCTTCTTCTTCTTCAATATTCTAAGTCAATTTTACTTGCTTTTATTGTGTTAGTTTTTACTTATTATATGTCTACATTATATATATTTAATAGTATTACAACTTAATTAAAATGTTTGAGAGTACTAAACAATATGATACACGTGCAAACACATGTAGTCTACACTAGTTATTTATAAAAGTGCTAAAAAAAGGAAAACCCTAACAGTCTTCCATGGAACTCACAAGACAAGAACTCATAGTCCAGGCCTCATCAAAAACTCCCCTTGAAAAAATAAAAAACTAAGGAAGTAAAAAGAGTACCCTTTCGCGAGAAACTTGACAAAGACCAGCACCTGCAAAATCAGAACTAACTAGCTTAGTAATACAGGAAATAGGAAAATCCGAACAACGTACCAACTCCAACTGTACTATAAAACATTGACAAACAACACGACGTACGTTTTCCAAGTTACTATAACAAAAAAAAAAACTAAGTATTTATACAGCTTATATGTATGTATTCGGGTATATCCTTAGTCTTCAAAGCTGGGCAAAGACGGATTCGTAGTTGTTTGAGCTGCGGCATTCCACCTTCTTCTATGTGTATAGCTCTCAATCGATACAACTCGCGGAGGAAGAGGGCTTTGAGGCAGGGGAAGCCATCATGGAATATTTGCATCCTTCCACCCTTGTAAGCATATTCCAATAACTTTAGGTACATTAGCTTTGGTAGTTTACCTAGTTCTGGCATGGGATCTTCATGTAGGCCGGAAAACTTGAATGTAAGGTGAGAAAGATTTGGAGGGAGAATACTAGCAACCGGCCATTTGGTCATTCTACTATTCAGCTCAAGTTTAGTGACATTGTTGAGATTGCTGAGATCAGGAATAATTAGTCTGCGACTAATGGACGGATCATTTATTAAGTGCAGTATGACAAGATTCTCCATCTTTTCTAACGATTTGCTTAGTGCGTCGCACCCTTTCCATCCCTCTAAACTTATGCCCAACTCGCGAACATGAGAATTAGCAATTAATCTTTTGTTGCATCTCATCCAATCCTCATACCTGATGTTTTTCAAAGTTTCAATATTTTTCCAATTGTCTATTTTCATCTGCCCACCGACACAATATCCGTGAAAGTAACGCAGCCTAACCATGTTGAGAGCAAAATTTGGGAACTGCCACACCCACTTTGCGTGTCAAGAATCTCAAGGTTTTTAAGGTGATCCAACCAACTTGGAAGCTTCAGTATTGGAAAAAAACCACCGTGTATTCTCAAGTACTTCAAACCAATTAATGCGCAGAAAGAGTAAGGAAATCTTCTCAATCCAATGCCGTCCAGGTCAAGTATCTTCAGGAGTTGAAAGCTGCTCCAGTAACCAGCAGGAGTACTCACATAAACATTATACACATTGGCGGCGCCACTGGCATTAAGTAAGAAAAGAGAGCGGAGATGCTTATTTTGATTCTGCGACCAAGTCCCGAGATCTTCACCATACACAACACGATGACGAGGTTTATGCGAGAATTCATATGGGATGTCCTCTTTCGCCTTTAGGATCTCGAAACCTGTTTCTTCCTTTGCCTTCCTTAAGCATATCTCACGAAGAAGATCATGGACATAAATATTTTTTACTCGACCATCCAAGGTCATGTCCTTGATTTGAACCATGTTTCGATTGATTAGCTCATCTAAATAGGACCTTCCCATCTCCTCCGCCCTTCCTCTTCCTTCTTGTTGGATGCAGCCCTGTCCAACCCATATGTGTACCAGCCTTTTCACGGGAATAGTTGCATCTTCCTTGAAGAAGGCTAGGCACAAGAAACATGATTTCAGTGGTGGAGACAAATTATCATAACTCAATTCCAAAATTGAATTTACAGTATTCCTTTCCAATATTCCCGGATGAGAATGAGCGTTTATGCGGTTCAGAACTTCTTCCCATCCACTGCTCTGTCTATCTGCGAGTAAGCCTGCTACCACAGTGATTGCTAATGGTAGACCTTTGCAGTTTTCCAAGATTTTGCACCTTACACTCTCCAATTCATTGTGACATTCGCCGTCACTTTTGTCAATGAGTGCCAACTTCAAGAACAATTCCCAGCTCTTCTCATTGTCTAGATGCTTCATCTTATGTGCATATCGATTATCATTTGCTATAACATCTTTGTTGCGACTTGTAACCATTAATCTGCTTGTTTTATCTGTCAGGTGGAAACTAATTTAAGAAACGCCGCTATTCCACATATCCATATATATTTATAGCTACCAATTCTAATCTTCCGTATAACTATATAATTATATACATTGATCAATTAAACTTTGTTTAAAAATGTAATCTCATAAGGTGTACATCATTAAGATGTAGCGTAATTGGTATTCCTCCCATTTGTAAGTGTGAATGACTCAGGTACGAATCTCAATTCCACCATCCCCTAACTAAAAAATAAATTAAAAGCCTAAGTATGATCATGGTGGTGATGTTAGATTATGTTATTTGCTTATTTTTAAGACTAGCTAGCTACAAAATTGATTATAGATTTTTACGAAAAGAAAAAATAAACTAAAGCCCAACCATCCACTTAGAACCTCTAGTCCACTTTGTCAATTTCACTTGGTGTTTCACTTTGAATTCAATAGTTTTTCTTTCATTTTTTTTCTTCAAATTCGATTTCAACTCGTTTAGTTTATTTTTTAAATTGTTTATAATGAGAGTTTATTCCACTTATTTAGGGTTCATAATTAATTTTTACTATTTAATTTTTATTTTTATAGTTAAAAGTTGATTGCTAGGGTTCATAATTCCATAAATAGGGTATATATAATTTTTTTTAAAAATCATTTTTTATTTATAAATGTTAATTAATTATGATTATTTATATTATAATACTTTTTATTTTTATAACAAACATTATTAAATAGCGAGTTTGATAATGAGACACAAGAGTTCGATATAAAAATTAGACTAGATGATCTCATTGCCCATTCATTGGCATTAATCAAACAAATTTAGGGAATATTAAAAAATTCCTATTGTACTTGACATGAGATCTTCTAGTCCACTTTCTATGCTCTATTATTGTGTCCCACCATCAAATTCACTATTAAAAAACTATTATAATTTAATAAGCCATGTTTAATATTTATTGCAAAGAATTGAAATTTTAAAAACATATATACCCATACTAATCAATTATTAACTAAAAAAAGAAAATCAAATACCAAAAATAAATGGATGTTTTAACACTCTACAGGGTTAGAAATGAATTTTGCAAAAAAAAATTCAATCAATTTAATTATTCAACTTTTTGGTTTAAATATATATAGGCATGATCAAAGTATCTTAAGTTTCTCATTAAAAAGCTCTTAAATGCCCAATCCTCACATATCAAATCATTAAGTTTCTCATTAAAAAACTTAAAATCAATATACAATAAACATGAGATTTTTATGTATCTGGGTTTCGGATTAAACGTCAACGCATTTTAGAGTTTTTATTTTATCATTCGAGTAGAAGAGATGTGTTGGAATTCAAAATTGTAGCGTATTAAATAAGGGAATTAAAAAAGCATAACTTCCTAACGTTTTCTGTGGGGTTGAAATTTCCTGTTACACTTCTATGTGTTTCAATTTATTCCGTGTTTCACTATAAAATTTATGATTTTAGTAATATTTATTATAAAATAAAAATCAATTACAACATAAATAATCATAGTCAGCATTCATCAATAAAAAGAATGAATTTAAAAGGTTAAAAATTTTAATTTTGAATTAATCAACCATAATAATGCATTATTAATTGAAAATTGAAAATTAAATACTAAAAAATAATTATAAACCCTAATTGGGTGGGGTGAAGCCTAGAAAACAATCTTAAAATTAAATTAAATCACAAAAAAAGATAATTGAAGCAAAATATATATAAAAAACACATATAATTTAAAAATGTAACACGGAGTGTAACACAAATAATGTAATAGGAAATTCAAGTGTTTATCATGAGGGCGGGATCTCTGAAAGTTTTTTTAGCAAATACTTACATTTATCAAAAGTTGCAAAGCCACGCACTCCTCTCCCAAAATAGCATTTTAGTGCAAGAATACAGCAATTTTATTTTCTTTTGTAAAAAAAATTCATATGTTATTTATTTTTCTATACTTTCCATTTAACAAATGACATAAAATCACATATATACACACACACGCACACACATAGAACTAATATTATTTATCATAATTGAACGTGCATTTTTGTGAATGAAATTTATTAAAAATATTACGTGTATTTTTTAAACATCTTTTCAATAAATTCAATTCACAAATGTACAATCATAATAATGCTAAAAACGCCATATTAATTTTATGAACCTATAATTAAATTGAAATTATACAAAAATAAAAAAACAAAGGAATAAATAAAAAATATGTACGTATTTTTGTACCCAAAAAAACTATATTTTGGAAGAGGTACGGGGGATTTGCACCTTCTAGTAAATTTGAGGTGATATTTGCTTTAAATAAAAAAAGTTAAGGAAATTTTTTCCCCAAGAGTAGTAAATGTTATCGGGGCACTTTTTCCAACTAGTGTAGATTACGTGCGTTGCACGTGTTGCCTATTCTTTAATACTTTAAAATCTATAAAAGATTAATTTTACTAAAGAGAAAGTCAAACGCACAAATAAAAGTCATTGCATATAAATTAGCAAATTAAAAATGTTTAAATATTACTATTGATAAATGATGTCTAATTTACTTTAAATATAAATATATATTATGACTATTTTTTTCTTTTTTGATCGTTATGATTTATGAACTTTTCTTCTTTCTTTTGGTTTCAGAGATGAGCTTGGCTAATAACTGATCATCATCACTTGGAATATCAATGCAATCTTCAATTTTCTTCTTTGTAATTCTCTTTCTTTTATTTCCTTGCGCCTCAGTAGAATGCAACTCCATGACTACATTTCTTTTCTCCCACTTTCATTCACTTGAGCCTTTGAGTTGAGGCTTTCATTTGTTCCTCTTGATTTGACTTTGAGTCTTCAACTGAATCACGTAGTGAATTTTTTCTTCCATTCATTTGGGCCAACGGTTGTATCCTTTTGATTACATTGGCTATAATATTTAGATTTCCCCTCTCATCTACTATTGGTTTCTTGATTGTGAACATAAAGCGCATTTCAGTCGATGATTTCAAACTCAGACCCCTATAATATGGAGATTCATTTTCGCCCTGAGGAGATTATTTTATTAGAATTGCAGAATATTAATTGAAATTTAAAAATTTAATGAAGCTCATGTTATATGAATAATTATTTTTAATCATAACTACTAACTGACGAAAGATACTCATGCACATAGCATCCTACGTATACAGCTGCAACTTCATCAAAAATGGTAATGCGTGCATTGTAATCGCCTTGTATAACATATATGGTTATCCAGTATCTGGACTTGTGTAAAATAATAGTCATTGTACATTTGTGATGACAATACTCGGTTTTTGTGCTACTATTTGTTGTAGTTCATATCCGTCATTTTTTGCCAGATCTCCCACAGACATATGAATATAACTTGAGATCTGTTAAAACAAAAAAATAATTAATTGATTGTTGAATAATGGATTAATTAAAAATACTGAACACTTACTCTTTGTTCATGATAGTTATTTCTCTCAGAGGCTTCAGAAGACCTGTACTTTTGACTGTAATCATTCTACTTGGTTGAACTCTCACCAAATCTCCATGCATATATGTGCATGGCGTGCATATTATACATGTAAGCATTTAATATAGAAAATAAATTATACGGGTATTGAAATAAAATATATGTGCGTGGCGTGCATATTATACATGTAAGCATTTAATATAGAAAATAAATTATACGGGTATTGAAATAAAATATATGTGCGTGGCGTGCATATTATACATGTAAGCATTTAATATAGAAAATAAATTATACGGGTACTGAAATAAAAACATGTATTTGAACTTACCAAACTCTTCATTTATTTTAAGTTTTGATTCTATGTCTTTAAGCTCCACAAAATTATATTGCATGTTGCTTTGAATAATATCATATGCTTCTTTAACAATACTGTAGTTTTTTAGTATTAATTCTTTCTCATGGTGAACGTAATACATCGCACCAACTGTTGTGACCTCTCCATTAGAGATTAAATATGTTTTATAGCCTTAAATATCTTGACAAAAGAAAGTATATCATCCTTAAAAATTGTAACTCCAATTTTAACACCCTTCAAACATTATAAACATGTAATTAATACATAATTGAAATGATGATTTTATAATTTTAAATTTAATATGTTAAAATTGTAAATAATAATATTATTAATTACCTCATTGTCCATCATGATCAATTTTCAAGCCTTGATACTTGAAGTACTTTTCGAAGTTACTTGATGGCCAATTTGTAGAATCTTCAATCGTATTGTGAAGGATTTGTCACCTATTTTTAAAGTATCTAATCTTTGTTCTGAATCACTTGACATTGTATAATATTATGCTGCAGGAAAAGAAAAAAAGAAAAAAAATACTTAGAAATGAAATTAAAAATAAACAACATCCATGCTAGAACACAATAAAAGAAATTATTAATGTAATAACTAATTTATAGGAAAATCATAACTGAGTACAAAACACAAATTAAAAAATTAAATCATAGGAGACGTTTTGATAACCTGATGCAACTTTGCAAAACTAATTTTGGGAACCTTTGTATCAATGAAGCGTTGATTATTGTTTTTAAAAAGTTTAGTGCAATTCCTTAATTTATAGAGGTAATGATATAATTATATTAGGGAAAAAAATGTAATAAGGAAGATTCTCACGCATAAATAACTATGTGGCATGAATGCTAATTATGGAAGATACACTTGTAGTATTACCATGCAAAACTATGAATAATTAAAGTATTCTTGTAAAATTAATAAAATAAAATATAGTATAATTAAATTTGCATTGTTTTTCAATATCTGGGTTGTCTTTTTTTTTATAAGGAATGAGAAATATGTAACGTGAATAATTACTTTTTTTTTAAATTAATAACTAATATATAGTATATATTAATTTTTTTAATAATCTAGGCTTTCATTAGTTTTTAATCTTTTCATTTTTCTTGTCAAAATTTTAAGGGTTTATTTTTAATTTTTAGAATTTTTTAATTATAGGATGTATTTTAGTTTTGTGCTTTAATTTTAATTTTAATGATTTTTAAATTTATTGTGTTTATTTTCAATTACTTTTTTTTTTCATTTTAGAGTTTATTTATTAATTTTAGTTTACTAATAATATGGTCAAATAAGAGGAAAAATGTGAAAAAAATAAACTCATTAGGTAAATATAAAATTTATATATTTTAAATCTATAATGATTATTTTATAATACGTTCAAATAGGTGAACTACAAAATTGAATATTGTTTTATCAGACAAATAAGATAATTTATATATATTAAATGAAATTGAAATATAAATAGAAAGAATAAAAAATAGGTATGCTTAATTATCATTTTCATTTTCATTTTTTCGATCGATCATGGAGAAAATGAGGATGAGGGTGATGGTTATTGGAAGAGGATAGATAAATAAAAAGAGAAAGTCGACCAATCATCTGATGAAAAATCAACCCAACTCATCAATCCATGGAGAAAATAGATACTTTGCGCCTAGCACAATCAATTAGCAGTGTGTTTGTGAGCACGATGGTGGTATCGTTAGCGCACATTTTCTGTAGATTTAAGAAAGTTAATTTTTTTTTTTGGAGAAAATCAAATATTTCTCTGCTGCAGTTTCTCTGTTCGACAAAATGCTTCAATCAAATGGTCCAAGTAAGTTACTACAACGAAATCCTTTTGACATTTATAAAAGTTTTAAAATAGTATTTAACTATTAAAATTTGTGTGGCATTGATCAGGTGCACAATTTGTTTCAATAGATGATTTAAAACTTGAAATTCAAGAATGCAGACAGGAGTGCTTCTGTTGGTGTGCTAGTTAAACTGGGCAATGTCCTTCAAAATGTACATAAGGCAGGTTCTCTTTTAATAAGTTTTATCACTGTTGTGAGATTGGTTTCGCACAGATGATGTCATGGTCAAAAGAAGCACATATAGGTTTCTTGTTTAGCACCTTGGTACTTCGATTTTGCAGGTCACTGATAATAGAAAAATCAGTTATAGCTTAGTTTTGAACTTTTCTTAGGTGTCAGATGTGAGTTTTTACTTCTACTTTTACCTATACTTTATTCGTTCATTTTGAAGTGGATAGTGAGAGCAATCAAGCCACATATTAAAAATTGCACTTAGAAACGCTTAAATTCAAAACCATAAAGAGTTTGGGTTATTGAATGAATAATTTATTCAGAGGAATAATGCAGGATTAATGATCAATAATCCAAAAATATCCCATCGAAGAATTATTTCATAACTCGGAGCTAAAAGACTATCAGTCATAGAGTGTAAACTTCATGTATTCTTAAAGTTGAATGTATAATTGAAACGGAGGTCAACCTTGAATGACACCAAAATATGTGCATTTCAAATGCAGGTAAATTAAGAACACAAGTTTGTCAATAGAAATGAATTGTCTTCCACAAAGCTCAATATTTTGAGAGCCACATCGGGTGAAGGAGGATCTGCTCTTGGATCACTGACGTTGGAATATATGACCTGAAGGAGATGCAGGTTAGTAGACTTGAATTTGAGTAAACAAGACATTAGACAAGTTTATCATAACAATGCATTATTGGGGCTGTGCATATCTTGGCAACATAGGATAAAATGGGACCGGATAAAGCAAAAAAGGTTTTTTTTTTTAGAGATGATATTATTACCTTATATTTGATTTGCATGTATTTGCTAGAATATTATCACAAAATATCAGTAGTTTCTGTGTTCTCTTCAGCACTGTCTGATAAACATACAAAATGGTTATTATCAATGATTAATAACATCTTAAAATATTATTTGAATAAAGGTTTACCTGCACTAAACACTTGTGGGTACATAATATTCTTGTTAAGGTCTTTCCTCTTGTATTCGTTTTCTCTGGCTTAATCAAAACTTTAGTGGTAGACATTGAAGTTCCCCGGGAAAGAGCAACATATAATTGTCCATGAGAAAATACTGAAAATGGCAAGTAAATATTAACATGAGAAGGTTATTATTGACATATATGGATGAATAGTTTTATTGGATATACTTTTTTCTCTTGTTATGCATTTCCCTTATTTCTTTAAGGGTGTGCCTATGGAGTTTCAACCAACAAAGCTTGTTGGCAGCACAGGCCATAGGGTATAGAAATCGATATTTTGACGTTGACAAAATGGTTGATGTGTGTTTTAATTTAGTTTGTTGGTTGCCTAATCGGTTAATATTGGCTTGACATACGCATCTGTGAAGTTTTTTGAAATCCTTGTTAGTTATTACTTTATTTGAATCTTTCCTAAATCATCAAAATGTTGGGACAGGTGGTTTCAGAACATCAATAAGAGACGAACTCGATTCGGATGTGTACAACTTGGGAGAACTCATTCTTGAGGTCTTAACAAACGGCAGAGTGAGAAATGCATCAGGCATCACACAGAACCTTCAAAGGGAGGATCTGATAAGGCAAGTTGGAGATGACAACGACATTGTTCGCTCCTCCTCATTGCACGAGGATGTGAAATTGGCTGTTGAAGTTGCTCTTCTCTGTACAAGTAGTAGGCCAGCTGATAGACCTACCATGTAGGATGCATTGAAGCTGTTGCCAAGGCCAAAGGGTGTGCCACACAAAGCATAAGTAGGTTTGCATCCCAATTTTCGACTTGTAAATAGAGTTGATTCTGGTATTTTATTGTTTTATAAGTGATGCTTGTGTTCAATGCATTTTGTTGTAATATAGGCAGATTTAAGTTCTTCTTTCTTTCTCTTTCTTTCAGTTTGTAAAATTTTGGCTGGTTTTTTTTTCTTCTTTTTGTGCTAATGTTAATGGTTTGTCTTTTGTGAGGTGAAGAATCATGGTTTTTGCAGTGTTTCAATACCACATTAATAATTACCTGAAATAGTTATCTAAATTGTCTAATGATAAAATTCAGCATTGATATGCAACTCTTAGTTCTTGTGAAAAATTACCTACATTAGTACTTGCTAAGCAAAAAAAAGGTCTAATAATAGAAACTGGTGTACAAGGTATTGCAGACAATTTTATCTTGCTTGGCATGACATTTGAATATCCTAGAGGTAAAAAGCTCCCACCATGTGCTTTTACTACATATACTCAAGTTAGTTGGCTCTATTATGAATTACAGGCTCAACAATTGAACAAGAATATCACACTATCATGCATTAAAGACTTCTTGTGAACTTGAGTGCTCCATTTTTTTCTATTTCAGGTTTAGTATTCATATTGGAGTATAGAAGTAGAGAACAATATTTGTAAATGAACAACAATCTATTCTTATTTATTTTATTTTAGCAACAAGAATATTGTAGAAATCAAACCTTAATTGGTTAACTTGTCTGCATGAGCAACCGTGAAATTCTACAGAAGTTTGTTTATTAATTATTTTCTATTGCAGGTCTACTTCTGCTTGGTTATCTTGACTGCTTGAGCAACTATCAAATTTCTGCAGAAGTTTGTTAAAGATTACTCGTCTGAGTATTAGCATTAGAGTATAAAGAAGAGAACATCATTTGTAAATGCACAACAATATCTTAAATCTTAGTCTAATTCTCCTCATGCCATGCCACAACTTAGTTACACTTAGTGTCGAAACTCAAAACAATAACATACATTAATTGACCTTTTTCTTTTTTCAAGATCTAGACTTGTTGACAAACCTAATTAACAAAGGCTGTCTTAATTACCTTCTCTACATGAATTGCTCTCCGTATTGTAAGTGGTATTCGACAACTGGCCGATCGCTGTACAATTTCCAGCAGCAGCACTCCAAAGCTATACAAGTCTGATTTCTGACTTTGATGCCCACTGTAGGCGTATTCAGGAGATAGCTGACCTCTGTACATATTATATATATGCACAGAATTAACATATATGATCAGAAAAAGATTAATTATACATATATAATTTATTGACTTGTGTATATCTAGCTAGCTAAGGTGCTTACAAGGTTCCAGCAACGCGAGTGTTGATGAAGGAGATATTGTATCTCACCAGTTTAGCAACCCCAACCGTGAAATTCTCCAGAAGTTTAACTTTTATGCTTGAGAATAATTTTTTTCTATGGTAATTTATTGAATAATTTGAGGCTAGGTACAATTTTCATCACATGACTTTTAATCAACAAATGTTGTTAAATTACTGAGTAATGATCAAAGCAAGAAACTGGTCTTGAAATATACATGTTTCTTGCAAAATATATTAAGCCTTTAAATGCATGCGGAAAACACATACATAAATGGAGTCTTTATTAGCCAAATTATCAATGTGTGTGTGTGAGAGAGAGAGATAGAGAGAGAGAGAGAGGTACGAGTTTCTGGCTTTCTTCTCACATGAATGGAATCGTGAATGGAATCCTGAATGAAGTTCCAAATGTCGTCGGAAGTGGTTGTTTGAGGCGGCTTAGTGCACGTTATTCTGTAAGCAGAAAAGCTTGGAAAATAGCTGAAGCCATCAAAGAACATCGAGAACACTTGAAGGAGTTTGACCATATATCGCACCCAAAACCTCCAGCAGCAACGGTACTGATTCCGTCTGCAGAGATGTTGAGAGAGGAAGAGAGAGAAGGCGTGGGAAACTTTTTTTCCATGGAAACTTTTTTTCTATGGTAGCTTCTTATGCATGTATATATGGGAATTAATATGATATTTAATTATTTAAATTAATTAGTATGGTATATTATGATATTAAAATAAATATATTATATTTTTCTATGGTAGTTTATTGGATAACTTTAGGTTCAATCGTATTATTAATATTATACATGTATATATGGAAATTAATATGATATTTTATTATTAAAATTAATATGGTATTTTATCATATTAAAATAAATATATTATATTATATCATATCATATTATATTATATTAAATTACATTAACACCCTTAAATTATAAGTTATAATATGGACATAATAGGTAGATCAAATTTTGTAAAACATCGCTCTTTTTATATAGTAGTAGATTAAATAACAATGTCAGTCCTACCGCATTTGATTTTAGAAGGATTAAAAATTCAAAAGATGATAATATCAAACGCAAAATTCGAGTACATTTTCTTTAGAGAAATTTATGCAGTACATATATACGGAGCTTGTTCATGGGGGAAAGCACTCCTAAGAGATTCCCAATGTTCCTTCTCCCACACGTCGTCCAAAACTATGAAATATGATTTGCCCTCCAACTGTCTGTGAAGCATTTGCTTAAGCTTTTCCTTGACGTAATGCTTGTCTTTCGTGGACTTTTCCAATTTCTTCATTTCGTCACGTAGCCATTGTTTTTCAGATTGGGACCCGGGCAGCTCAAGGATTATCTGCTTGATTGTTTCTTCTTCAGTAAATTCAGCCGAAACCACAACCCAAGCACGACAGTCAAATTCACCAGCAATGACGTGAGGGTGGTTGTATATTGTCCGGGCAAGTGTTGTTTTCCCAATTCCCCCCATGCCCTCTACAACCGTAATGGAAAGCCCTTTCTTCTCCTTATCCAGAATTGATTCTCGTAGCAGCTTTTCCACATCATCTTCGATGCCCACCAAGAGAATGTCGTTTTGCCAAGGAGCCAGGCGCCGCTGTGCTTCAACTTGTGATCTCCAGGCTGAGTCCGCCGCCTCTCCAAGATCTTTGATCCCATACCTCTCGCGGCTTTTGTCAATGGCACCAAGTCTGATCCAGATGGACTTAATCTCTTGATCAATTCTGTGGAGGTGGCGCACATGGTTCTGGAAGCATGTGCAGCTCCTCCTCGGATTCTCAACATTGAGAAGGAACATCTCAATGGCATCTTCGGCATCTTGAGCCACCTTTCTGATATCTGATATCCAGGTACGTGCGCTATAGTCTTGAGCTTGTTTTTTGTTGGCGTCTTTGAGAAATGATTGCATTCTATTCAGCTCGTCTTTCAGCAACTGGACCTCTCCTTCAATGCCTCTCAGAAATTTCAGCTCCTGGATGAGCAGAATGCCCAGTAGTCGCACCGCTGATGAGATTGCCACCTCTGCTGCCATATCAATCGATCTGTGTTTTAAGCCAACTCAAGTCAAATCATGATTCATGAAGTAAGTCATTTGAAGAAGAAGAGAAAACTCTTATATCACAAATTAAATGAAGTGTTGGAGGCTTAGAAAACAGAGAGGCAAAATTAGGGTTAATGGAAAAAGACCAAAACACCCAACAAATAAAAAATAGATATAACATAATATCTTCTAACACTGTGTAATTGCCGTTCAGGTGCGCACGCACTGAGTTAAATAATGAAACCATCGCATTAATTAATGGCAACAACTTGCTATTATATTTTATTCTGTTCTTTCAAATAGAGTTGCCAACTGCATTTCTCCTTACACCAACTAGGCAATACAAAGCCAACCTAGGTACAAGCAAGGATGAAAATATCGCTATCGCAACATATATCGCAACTTCAATTTTACGGATATATCGACGGATATATCGATATCGCATATCGATATCGCAGAAAATTGAAAAAAATGACGGAAATCATATTAAAATCTTGGAAATTTAGCATGAAATTTTAGGA
Organism: Perilla frutescens; assembly: GCA_026008535.1. Taxonomy (NCBI): domain Eukaryota; kingdom Viridiplantae; phylum Streptophyta; class Magnoliopsida; order Lamiales; family Lamiaceae; genus Perilla; species Perilla frutescens. The sequence continues at coordinate 20,653,455 of BRKX01000016.1, read as the reverse complement.
ACTATTATGACATATTATTATGCACATATTCCACTAATTTTTTTGATAGAATTGTATTTTGAAAGCAAATATATTAATAATACATTATATAAATACCGCCTGAGACAATACATTTGACAAAATAATACATAATACAACATAAAATGACTAAATAAACATTATAAAGTACAATTAATACCAAAATGAGGATCTATGAGGTTCAAATATAGTAGATGGAATGTCATCTTGTTCTAAATAATATTGGTACCAACTTATCACGTTCGAGTAATTATGGATATAATTATGCACATGCGCTTGATATGTTTCTTGATTTATTCCAACAGCTTCACCATGAATTGGATAATGTCCATTGACCCAATTATTTTGTTGATACACATTTTGAGTAGTCCAATCAATTTGTGAACTCCTATATGTGTAAGAAGCATATGAATCTTGGGACATATCACTATGATCAGTGCTACCCATATTCGTAGAATCAAGATTGGCAAAAAGTTCTTCAATATCAGTCTGTGGACTTTCTTCTTGAGTCCATGCATGTCTCCTTATGTATTCCTTTCCTATTGCACCTATTCCAGAACCTCTACCTCTACTTCCGTGGTCCATATCTTGTGTTGCATGAGTGAAGTTGGCCTCACAACTGAATGGACTCAATAACGTATGGCTTAAACCATAATCGTCTTGATTTTTCACACCATTTCCACTACCATCATCATTTCTACCACTTCCATCATTTCCTCCATCACTATTTTCCCCATCCTCTGTTGAGCTATCTGTTTTTGAATCACGAAAAGTATTACCCACTTCTTTTTGTAATACTTGATTCACATTAATGCCATAATCACGAGTCATAGCAGCTATTTTTGGATCAGAATTTCCCTCATTATCATCTAAGTGTGCAGGGCGAACCCATTGAAAAAGTGGATTTCCTTTTTCATCATTTTCATCATCTGTTATATCTACCAGATCTAGATATTCTTGCTCTGCAACCTTATAATTTGTTGCAAAACGTGTAGCTCCTGGGCGTACAATATCTCCTCGACACATCTCCCGCATGAGTGCAAATAGCCAACCATGATTATAAATGTAATTGGTTAATTGTCTAGCCTTTGCAATTACCTCTACAACAGTCTCTTTTTTTCCAATATCTTCAAATATTAAGTTGATACAGTGAGCAGCACATGGTGTCCAATACAGATCATACTTATGAGTTTTTTTCATTCTTTCAAAAAAGCGGAACCATTATCAGTAACAATCTGTACAACATTTTTAGAACCAACCTCCAGCACCACATCCTTTAGCAAACCATATATATACTTATGATCCTTGATTATATTGGATGAATCTTACTATTCTTTCTAAGACATCCGTTGATTTCCCAATCTTCTTTCTCTTATATTTTTTTTGCAAAGTGAAATGTCTTTATAAAGCAAAGAATATTGGAACTCAAATAATTACATTGAAGACCTAAAAAAGATCACAAAAATATATAGTATTAAATAAAAATCAAAATATATTATAGAAATATTAAAAAAGTCGCGATATATTGCGATATCTTGCGATATTTTGCGATATCTTGCGATATATTGCGATATTTTGCGATTTCTCGTCGATACTCGGGAAAAAAGATATTCCCCTCAATATCCGTATCGCAATGTCAATATCCGCGATATATCTGCGATATATCCGCGATATTTCGCGATATTTTCATCCTTGGGTACAAGTACTTTGTTATGATGATTCAACGATTTATGTTGATTATGATTATGATTATGATGATTCAACGATTTATGTTGATTCCTTGTACATGCGATTTTCCATCTTTGGTTTTTTAAGGAATAGAAAGATACATGTACTCATAGTTAACCTGCCAAAAGATTCGTAATAATATTCATTGGTAATGGTACCCGTAGCCGCTATTTAAAAGGGGTTAATTAGTAGAATTAATTAAATTCATTTTTTCACTTCCGATATTATTCATTCCATTAATTAAATCAATCCCAAATTAAGTACATTAATGTTGTTGTAATTTGTTGAAGTAGAGTAAGTGAACTCTTTTCCGGCTAAAGGAAATGGATCACAATATGTCAATCATTAAAGATACGCTTACCAAAAATGGAGAATGACAATCGTGGATGATCACAATAATAAATGTTGGGTGATGTAGTATTTAAATATTTGCAGCTTCTCTAATATATTGTTTTATATGCCCACTTTATATAATTATCACTAAACCGAATAAAAATAATAGTAATTTCTCTGTTGTCTGAACAAACACAGTGAGCTTCGAGATAAGATAAATAATAATAATAATAATAATAATAATTCCTTTCTGTGCAACGCACGGATTAGATACTAGGAATAATAATAAAGAAACATCAGAAATGCAATTAAAACTTTAAAATAATAAAAAGTCGTCTACTATATATTGTCAAAAAGAGACGTGATCGCGACATCCTCACATGTTTACGTGCCAGACTATGATTTTTTTGGAAGAAGTTGAGAAAATATTTTAATATCAGTTAGTGGGATATATAAATACATGCTTACCCAGTACAGCCTCGAAATCTACGCGTATAAATTTAAAGTCGACCTCGAGCGGATTCCATTATTTTCTAAGTTATTAGAGTATTTATAGCACGGCGGTAATGTATTATATAAACCCAATAATTATTGTGTAAATATTTGATAATAGGAGCACACTTGTGTCAGATCGTTTAACGGGTCTTTTATATTAGATGGATCTCAACTCGAATCCGAATTGAATAAAATATATATTTAAAAAATAAAATGATTCGAATATCACTAGATATAAAGTAAAAGTATCACTACGTGTGAAGTATCACTAATTGCGAAGTGAAGTATCGCATTATATACCACTTCCGAGTTAATAATACTTCATCTCATAATTAATAATACTTCACCAGATATATATCTAATAATACCCCACTTAATAGTTAATGATATTTTGTCAAATTTATATCTAATGATACTTCATTTCAGAGTTAATGATATTTTTCCATATATATATATATATATATATATATAAGGGAGGGTTAGCATGCATATAGGTGCTTAGTGTATAAATTATGGATTAATCTAAACCATTAATCTATGATATCGACGGATCGTATTAATTCTATGAGTTAGTAATCATCATGCTCATTTTTAATGTGTGAGTGCACTTAAGGATAATTCCGTAAACTTGTGTATGTATTATATAGAAAGAACGTAATTGAAGGGAATTTAATGTCAGTTAATTTTGGTATTGTGAGAGACGTTTTTTTTACGGTTCTTCTAAAAACTACAAAAATGCAACAAGCATCACGTTCATTTTAAAGTGCATCAATAAGCATTGTATTTTAGGTGGATCCATTAAAATTTATTAGGTTTTATTTTGAATTTTTAAAGTATGAAACAATGTCATTTTTTTTACATTACATGATGCTTTAATTGTGTTTCATAATGCTAGTTTAGTGTAATTGTGAATTTGATAGTTTTAATATTTATTAGAGTTTACAGTGATGCAATTAACATTCGACAATTTTATAATCTATTTGTCTGTGCTAATTTAAAATTATGTGATCCTTTAATTGATGTTTGATAATGCTAGTTTAATTTAATTTTGAATTTGCTAAAAATTCAGAAATATACCAAACCAGTTAATAAAAACATTAGCAACCACAAAATAAGCATGCATTCACTAAAAAAACATTAATATTCAATATACAAATTTACAATAACATAATGTAATTAGTTTATAAGCATCAAAACAAACAAAATTAAGCATTGCACGAATAAAAAAAATCATCAATATGGTGATCAAATTTAATACTAAATTTAATTTATTCGCAAAAAATCTAACTATTTTTTTTAATCCATGTAATCCATAAAACTGAAAAAATTAAGAAACTAAATAACTGAATTAAAATGATGATAAACTATGCTTTCAAACACATATAAAAAAGAATTAATAATATGCTTGAATAAATATATTTCGAGCTAAAAATTCAAACTAAATTTATTTATGCATTACCAACGACGAAAAATATTAATAAAATGAAAAAAAACATTTATATTAAAAAAATAAATATACAATAACCTAACATAATAAGTTATTAAAACACCAAAGCCATTAAATTAAGCATACTCACTCAAAAATATTTGATGTCATAATATATTACTATGTTATTTTCATTCACTAGATGTTTTTTATACTATTTTTTAATGCTTTTTTTTTATTTGATTAGTGTATGTTTAGGTTTTTTGAGGCCAATATAAATTGTTAAGTTATTTTTAAACTTCATAATGCTTTTTTCTATTTTTATAATGCTTTAATGTACCATTAATGTGTTACTATGTTATATGATGATACTTCTTTTGTTATCCAAGTTGCTTGTAATTTAGTAGTTTAATACTTTGTATTCACCAAGTATGGAACATGTAAATTTATTGTTTTGATATTGTTAAAATATATATATTAGTTCCTTAGTATTAAAAATATTTTATTAGAAATTCAAAAATGTTGTATTTAATTTATTTGTATATAGAAAATATTAAAGCTTTTTATTAATAATGTGTGGAAGAATATAAATAATAATGTATTGATTGTGCTATAAACATTGTAAAAAATATATAGTGTCATAATATATTGTTATGTTATTTTTATGCACTAGATGCTTTTTATACCATTTTGTAATTTTTTTTATTTGATTAGCGTATGTTTAGGTAAATTGTTAAGTTATTTTTAAACTTCATAATGTTTTTTTTCTTATTTTATAATGTTTTAACATACGATTAGCCAATGTCTTACTATTTAGTGTATATTTAGGTAAATTGTTAAGTTATTTTTAAACTTCATACAACTTTTTTTCTTATTTTATAATGTTTAACGAACGTGCGATTAACAAGTGTCTTACTATGTTACATGAATGATGCTTCTTTTATTATCTAAGATGCTTGTAATGTAGTAATTTAATATTTTGTATTAATCAAGTACGGGACATGCAAATTTGTGGTTTTGATATTGTTAAAATATATTAATTCATTACTATTAAAATATTTTACTAACCGAGAATCAAAAGTAAAATTTAATATCTACTACATAAACTTACATAATAAAATAAAATAATTAATGTTGAAATAAAAATAAAATAATTAAAAGATAACTATGTAATAATATTGATATTGTTTTAATTTATTTCTCCATCATTTAGAGAGTGGTATGCATACTATATTAAATTCATGGGTATTGAAAATGGTTAATTGAAATTTTTTTATTGCACAAATATCAAATATTTGATCAAAAATTATAAAATTGAAAAACCGTCACAAAATTGCAAACGTACATTATGAAAAAAAACTGCAATTAAGGGTTTCAAAGCTATTAAAAGATCTTATTAAACATGGACAATTATAACCTTTTATACATAAAATAAATATAAAAAATAATTAAATGAAAATAGATCCAAACCATCCATCTAACAATTCTAATGGATAGGATCAATCCATAATTCACACACTAGAAATCTATTTACAAATGATCCATTCCATATATATATATATATATATATATATATATATATATATCTAATTATAGTTCACTTAATAGTTAATGATATTTCACCAAATTTATATCTAATGATACTTCACTTCATAGTTAATAATACTTTATTTCACAGTTAGTGATACTTCACACATAGTGATACTTTATTTTATACCTAGTGATACCCGAGTGCTATGCGTGGCGGGCGCGTGGGGTGCGCACCCGGTAAATCTCGTTCTTGTGAATAGCCTGTCAACTAGATGTGACAGGTTCACACCTAGTGGTATTGGTAACTAGGTGCGACAGATTCACACCTAGTGGTGTTGGTTGTGGGATTCGAACTTGAGACCTTTAACCCCCAAGATAACATCATTAGCTCACCACTGGGTCATCCCCAAATGACATGATGTGTAAGAGTTTCTTAAAGAGAGTGACATTTACTTTATAATGGATTAATGATTGATGTGAAAATTAATAAGAGGTAGGTAAGAATTTGAAATTATAATTGGCTGCAATGAATTCACGTGATTGCATATCATGTATATAGAAAAGATTTCACTTTTGGTCCCATAAGACACGTTACTCTCCTCTTTTGGTCTCATCGATGTTCATTTTGGTCCCAAAGATTTCGAACTATCAGTTTTTGCGAGTCCGTGATGTTTTCTGTCAAATTTTGTGTCGATTTTGATCCTATTTTACTATCATTTTTGGTCCCAAAAGAAAATTTTTGAAAATATCTTCAATAATTCTTCCAGATTTTCTCCTAAAGAAAAAATCAATATTATGGTAGATTATTTCATAATTAAATTATTTTGGAGTAAAAATCAATGGAAAATTTTTATTTTGTTTAATTTAACAATATTATTTATTGGGGTTCACCACATCTAATTAGAGTTTATAATTATTTTTAATATTTAATTTTCAGTTTTCAATTAATAATTCATTATTATGGTTAATTATTCTATAAGTAAATTCTTGTGAAGTAAAAATCAAGGGAAAATTAAATACTATAAATTAAATAAATAGATCAAGCAAAGAAATTGGATAAACAGATAAGAGACGGATCCTAGGGTGTTGCTGCTAATTTTAGATTTCCTGATTTTCAGATAATTTATTCAACCAATTTAATTCTAAATTTTGTAGTAGAATCACTAATTCAATCATAGCCTCTCTCTCGAGTAAGCTATAATAGTAGATTAGACTTTAATTCTTATCTCCCGATCTCGAATTGTTATCTAACTTCAATTAAAATCTCATATTTATTCTCCTCATGACACCTAGCAATCTCTCGATCTAGCAGATTCGTATTATGCAATCCTATTTTGTTAATCTTTAACCTCTCTCGAGTGAATAATAAATTAACTACACAAATGTGAAAGCTGATCAATTCAATCATATAAGATGATAATAACCAAAGACAGAACAATAAGTTACTTCAAATCATAGATCCATAAACATCCAACAACCCTAGGATCTCTAGAAATTTAGCTACTCATGTTGTATTCAAAATTTAAAGAAAATAAATACACATAATTATAAGTAATCAACATGATAGTCTCGATCGGAATAAACATAAAATAAACTTTAGGCACGAAGCTGCTGCTGCGTAAGAAAAAAAACCCACAGAACTTTTGGTCGGACCGACTAGACCGGGTTAATCTTCGGTTTGATCCTAAAATCTTATTCGATCGATCTAGTCCGTAATTTTTTTTTCCGGTCCATTTGGTCCTAAGGACTGGATCGACCGTTTGCACAACCATATTTATCATTGTTAGAACTGAAACCGAACAAAATATGCCAATATCAAAACCGAACCGAACATGACGGTTCAGTTCGGATTTTCGATCACGGTTCAGTTTTGCTCAACCCTAGCGTTGATATATCCATTCGCGACCGAGATTTATTGTAGACACTCCGAATCTATAATATTTTATCGATAGAAATAAATTAATTTAGAAATAAAAAATTAAATCACTAATTATAATAAAAAAATTAAACTAATTATAATAATATTTCATAGCATTGCATTGGAAATTTTGATCCCAAATTCTCATCTCTACAGTAATTGATCTATGTTCAACTCCATAATTACTATCATCAAAACTAACAATCAACATTTAACATTTATAAATATCATAATCAAACTAAAGTAAAAATAAAAAAAATGGAAAAAAAATAATAAACTATCTATAATATAGGTTTTTAGTTAAGGTAATTAATGGGTATTCTAGAATTTTTTCCCCATTTAAAAATATAAACACCAAAAAATTGAAATAAACGAATTGAACCTAAATCTTTGAGTGAAATTGTTAGCCGAAATCGTCGAAGCCAGTCATCTGTCGTCACCAAGATTCAACAAAACAGTAGATTCCCCTCCTCTTCTCTGAATTCATAAAATTCAGTTTTCAGGTAAAATTCAGTTTAATTCTTTCTTTGTTTCTTTTAATTTTTATTTTTATTTATTTACTTTGTTGGATGAGTTCTTGTAATGTTGTTTCAAGCGTTTGAGCAAGAATTAGGAAAATTAAAATTTTATTATCTGTGCTGAAAAAAATAAAGACATTATGTAGCAGATGTGCTTGCTGGCTCTGATAGATGAAGTTTGGTCGTTTCTTGCAGGAGAAATAATGTTATATTCTGGCCAAATTGCTGTCTCATTGCTGGCTTTAGGTGGAATTGCAGTTATTACAATATTAAGAAGACAACTCCGGCAACTTGGCAATGTGCAACAATGCCTTCATTATGAGAAATTAATCTCAAATTTCGTTTCCTGCTACATTTTTGCAAATTTATATTTTGCCAATGAAAACAGGATGCTGATGAGAAGGATTTAGTGTTTATCACGCGCAAGCCTATAAACGGATTAACAAACAAGCAGTTGAGGAATAAATTTTAATTTTTTTTCGTGTAGTAGTTTTACAATGTGCTAATGCATGATTTGTTCATGGAAAACAGGCTGTTGCTGAGGAGGAGTTGGTATTCATCACGTGTGAGCGTATAAAACAGGCTGCAGGCAAAAACGATATCATCAGCCAACAAACGGTACAGAAATAAGTCTTAAATTTGGTTTATCTTCTAGTAATTTGATTTCACCATGTGCTAATGTGTAAAATGGATATCATTAGCCAGCAAGCTGAGGACCTTATCAGTAAACTTCCGGATGATATTTTGGTATCGATTATTACACGTATGGAAACAACATTTGCAGTAAGGACAAGCATTTTGTCGAAGAGATGGAGGAATCTCTACGAACTTGTCCCCAGCATCGATTTCTGTTGTTGCCACCCTGCATTTTGTCCTCCTGACAATGGTTGTGTGGACATCATATATATACTGGAAAGATATTTAAGGTGCTGTCGTGATTCTGTTCATAAGATCTGTTCTTTCCGTTCTAAGATATGTCATGTCTGTTTCATGTACCCCATATATGGATTTCGATTTGAGAAATGCATTCATTCTCTAAGAAAACAGTGCGTTCAAGAACTAGTTCTCCATTTTTCTTGCTGTCAGAATTTTCCTTCTTGTAGGAATTTTTCTTGTACGAGGTATAGTGTATTTGCAAATTTTTCTTGTCACATTCTTTGTGATATGCCATCCTTAAAATATTTGCAGTTGGCCCTTTGCTCGTTGCAGCCAAATATGAATAGCCATTGTAACTCCCTTCAAACCATTAGTCTTATGTATGTTAAGATACTTCCCGATGCTCTCGAGTGCATTCTGTCCAATTGTTTGATGCTAGAAACATTGATTATTGATCATTGTGTTTGTCCCTCCAAATTATGCTTCTGTGGTCTCGACCTCCCATTGAAGTCTCTTATAATACGAAGCTGTGAGTCTTACAGATAGAGTTGCATGCTAGTAATCTCATTAACTTTGAGTTTAATTTCAACACCAGGGATGGGTTAGATTTATCTTGGGCCATCTCCCTTACCTACAGAGTATGCATATCGATGCATTTAATAGAAACATGATGCCGTATGTTTTTAGAGAGCTTGCTAAATCTTTGCCTCGACTGAGATTCTTAGCCTTTTCTACTCATCATGACAACTTTGATGACCAGGTATGATGCAGCATCATTCTCTGTTTCTTCACATGACATTCGCAGCGAATGAACTCTCGGGGTTTTTCTATTATCAGGAGGGCATGAGACTTATGGAGACGGGTATCGAGTCATTCAGCAACCTTAGGCGATTAGAGTTGAAAATTTATTCTGCAGGTGTTGAAACCAATCTGCTTGCACTGATTCCATTTCTGGAGAGTTGTCCCCAGCTACAGGAGTTTCACTTAAATGTAAGTAATACTGATATTCAACTTGTTTTCGTATTTTAATCAGTATACATTTGCATGCAAGATTGCAGGAATTCGAGTTAGTCGATTTATTTAAGCGTTCATGTTGTAGCATTATCTGAGCTTATCAAACATAAAATGCATAGTAAATTGAGTATCAAATATCAAACAGTTTGTAGAAGGCAATCATCTTTCTCATGGTTCTCTTGCAGCTCTCTTTAGATCTTTCCTCGAAATTCTTGCATTAAAATGTTTAGTTTTGTTTTGTTTTACAGTTGATCGGCAATTCCTTTGCTTTCTATTCTACTGGAGCACAAGTGGATTCAAGAAAGACTGCAGTTCATCACTTGAACCTTAACAAGGTGCAAATTAGTCGATTTGGTGGAACGGAAAATGAGATGAAATTCCCCTCTTACATCCTCAAAAACGCAGCAAGCTTGGAGCAAATGCACATAATATGGCGTCTGAAACGCCACCCCATCATCCAGGCCACCCAATACATAATTGCGCGCCATAAAATGATGAAACGAAAATTGCAAGAAGAAGCTTGATGCAACAATGCCCAGGCCATTTTTCAATATCCTCAGGCAAAGTTTGGCTCCTCTGTTCTGAGTCCTTGTACTGTTCAAAGAGCTTCTCTACGTACTGGTTTGGCAGAACACGATGATGGCTCTAGCCGACATCATATAAAACTTAGGGGCCGCTTAGCATGAGTTAGTAGAAGTGGGGAATGAGAATAGATGATGTGATCGATCCATTCTCATTCCTTACACTTGGTACAATGTACAAAGGAAAGAAGGAGACTGATAATAAGTTAATTATTCTCTTAATTATTTTAATTATCTACCATCACCCCTTCATTCATTAACCCTGAAATGAGTAAGATACTCATTGTGATTCAAATTCCGGAATTTGTACCAAGGTCCTCCTTAGATGTAGATGATGGCTTTATAAGGGGGGAGATGCGTGTGTGACCGTCTCACGTGTCAGGATTTGTAAGGCATTACTCTTAATCGGACTTTGAATCCGGATATGAATACCATTTTACAGATTTTGATTTGTGGATGATCACGCACAAGTTTTTGTGATAGAACAAATTTTAGATGGTGATTCTTTCTTTCTTAATCATTAAATTTGCTCTATGTTGCACGGACGAAGCATATGTTCCCAGTTTAGACATGAAATTGTGTTACTATACACTCTTAAATGAAATGAAATGGGTTGTGATTTTATTTATAACGGGCCAAACATTTTGGATTCAAGAATTTATCCTACATGATTTGCTTTCTCTATTTTATGGGAATATTCAGAAATAAGAAAGTTTTTTTTTTTTTTTACATCGCATTTTGAATGCATATTCTATTACATGGAAGAGGTTCTGATTCTTTTCATCATTTATGTAAGAATCTGCTGTTGATTATGGGTTTGAGTTATTTCTGAACTCTGCAATCAACCATTTTCTAGAAAACTATAATGGATCCAGAATACAAAAGATCGAAAGAATCTTTGTAGAATTCAGCTAACTCGAATGGATCGAGTGCGAGAAAGTTTCCATTCTCAGATGAAGTTTTTGAGAAAGTTCTCTCATTCATAGATTCACACAAGGATAGGAGTTTAATATCCTGACACAATTTATTATCTCCACTGCAAAAACTTGTTCCACATTTATTTTAAACAAAGTGCAGGTGCAAAGTGAAATTTTCATAGTGTAGTGGTGAACAAGCACTGCAACATATTTGTAGAATAGCTGCGAAAAATATCGCCAGCAACACCAAGAAGATTACCGCAAATTTTGTTTAACGGCGAAAAAAATTGTCGCTCCTCCCGCCGCCATAGAGCTGTCGTAAATGTATGTTAGTAACAAATTTAGTCGCCGCTAACCGAGTAGCAAGTTTAATCGCTGCCAACTTGCAATAAACTTTGTCGCCATTCATGATAGTTAGCAACAAATTTAATCGCCACTAATTTGCAATAAACTTTATCGCCAAACATGAGTTCACAACTGCCATGTTTGACTCAATCACAGCAGTGACATTTTTGTTATTTATAATATTTTAGTTCCCCATCTATGAATAACAAAAACTAATAGAATACACAAAGTTGAAGTATTAAATTCATCATATATTTTAACTCTTAAATTTCATATTCTATATAAGCATGCAAATATAGGTATAGTCTACATCAATCCATAGTTAACATAGCTGAAGCTTTTATGAAATCAATGTGTCATTACACGTATAAAATGACAAGAAATGATGATATTAGTCATATTTCATGAGTTTTCGAGTGTATTAGCAGAGTAGAATCCACACCTGAAAAATATGAAACCAGTCATTGACTTCAACCTACCTAAATTCTGAAACTAAAATGACTCCACATGAAATATAACATCAGATCATAACAAGAAAATATTGAAAACCTTATACAATAGAGATATAATAGAACTAAGGTCCTTGATGACATAAATATTCAAAATAAATTGACCATTCAAGGATCTGACAAATTCTATCGGGACTACTAGCTAAATAGGATCTCCAATAATTTTCAACTACAACAAGACTCATTCCATTTGAAAGCAGCTCTAAAAAATTGTTATTAACATCTAACTACAGTATGTTGCATCATTAGATAATGAGTACCACATTTAGAGCAAATATATAAATATATATAGTAGGTTACGTATGATATGATCAACAAACTAATAGAGAATTTGTGCAAAAAAATACCACGATTATCAAACTTCATATAGTTTATGAATGAAAGGAAATGGTCCTTACCAATAAGCAGGTATTTTGAAACTCTGAAGCTACATAACCCAAAAAACTTGATGTTGGTCTTGTTCTCTCTTATAACAGTAAGACCAGAATCAAAAAACTAAAATCAGTAAATGATTTTAAAAATTATCGCTATGTGTGTATATAATCAAACTAATTAATGTAACTATTCAAATACCTTAACAACGGCCATAAACTAAATTGCAGTGGGTGGAAAAGGTGATGGAGCTATGGAAGATGAATGTCGGAACATTGATTGAAGTGTACCTGGAAATATCTTTTCAAAAGCTTCCTTCATCATCTCGTCCGGCTCGAACATACTTTAATTCATCTTGTGTAGCTTGCAACTCATTCTTAAGTTCTTCATTTGTAGGCTGATTTGATGAAGCATCATAAAACATCCATGTAGGTCTATTTCCCATTCCACGTATATATTCAGGTCGCATTCCAAGGACTTCATCACAAACTATGGCAGAAATCTCTAAATCAGTCAAAGGTTTACTACCACCAGTCTCCATCTGCTTATCTTTGTAGTCATCCCGTAGTTGTACCATATGTTCCTAAAATAAACAAATATATCAATTATACAATTTAATGTTGGAACTTAAGTTGAAAAAAACAGTACTTACATAGATAGCCTTGGTACTCCCTATCCAACCATTCTTCAAGCTAAAGTGTGTGTAATACGGTCTTTCCATTTAGTTCTATCCTTAGAGAGCAATATAAGTTTATAGTTAGAAGTTGAAACACTAATATCTACTATTTAACACGGATAGTTGACACTTACATAACTATGTCGAATGAATGACTTTGACCCTCCACGATGGTTGTTAAGCAACTTAGAACAATTTTCTTTATTAGCTTTTGAACGACGCTGCATAATAGAGTCTGTTAATTCCACACTTGTAAATACAAAGAGCTTTTATAACACCAGGACATATATATAAATCATGAAAATCATTTTTCAGTGTTATTTAAATGCACCTTAAAAGTCTTTGACTCAAACAATGTGCACATGAATTCTCAATCCTTCATTGTATCACAGTAGTCAAAAGGCACATCCATTAACCGTCTCTCCCATGGTAGATGTACAAGAGCTAGGTAATGATCGTGCATTTTGCATCTGTTGTCTCGATAATGAGCATTCATTAGCTTATCAGTCTCTTTTCTAATAGAATTTGGACCTTTGCTGAAGTCCACGATAAATGAGCTCTGTCAGACATTTGCTTTTCTTATTACTATTGATAGTGCGAGCATAATATATAAAATATTATTTATATATTGCATTACTAACCTCTAATCTGTCAAATATGGGCATCTTTTGCTCGTCTATTATTTCCTTCCATTTAGGAACTTGCAGAGGCGCAAATATTTTTACAGCAATACCTAACTCTATCATGAAGGCTGCTGCATTGTCCACTAGGATGACCATCAACCTTGCGAAATGTAACAGAGATCTTTCATTGTCGCTCTATTAAATTTCGAAGCATATCACTATGTGTAGCTCTTGTATCTCTTCGCTTTGACTTAATACATGCTGCAATAATAACCATGACTCACCATTTAAGAAATAATGAAATCATTATCATCAACATAAGCAACGAGGCAGAGAACAATTAAATAAAAATATAATCAATCTCAAATTAATTTTTACCCGAACCAACCACCTAGAAATCATCTTAATAAATTATCATATCAAGGTTAATTAGTGATAATAAAAACAACTATTAAAAAATAGCACATTATTACATGAACTATCTGAAGCAACATCTGAAGTAGAATGATTCCCATCAGCTAAGTGCACACCATACAAATCCTGAACCCTTTTAGGAGGTATTTGATGTACACAATAGACAAATGATTTCAGAATGTTAGAATAATATTCATGACCAGTCGAATTTCAAACAGACCTTCATAATAAATTATGTATAGATTTAAAAATAATAAGTGCATGCAACAGAAAATAACATGTGTTAAACAATCATGGCCATATTATTTTAAGAATTAGCAATTAACAATTCTACATTGCAAGATATCAGAAAAAAGATGCATACTTAAAAAATGAAAGTTAGGATAGAGTACCAAGTATCCTTATCAATTAATCACTATCACCATCAAACAAAATAATTTGTTCGTCTTCATCATCATTATCTGATTGCATATCTTCTTCATTATCATTAACAAAATCATTCATATCCATTGACACATGTTCTTGTATATTTGACAAATCTACATGTTGTGGTCCAATGTCTATTCTGCAAAATTCAGTTACACTTAAATCATCATGAACTACTAAGGCAATCTCATTCGATGAAACCTCTTGGATCGGCTCGTTTTTGGGGGTTGACTTCACATAGACTTGACTCATAATTTTCATCTTCCTTTTCCATTACTTCATATATTCCTTGATGTTGCACATTTTCCACTACTTTCCAATACCCTCCATACTTGATATCATCCAAATAATAAACTTGTTTTGATTGTGTTGCCAAAATAAATAGGTCATCATCATACCATGTTTTAGATATGTCAATACACGTATGACCAAACTCTTATACCATCGATTTTTTTAGGCTACATTGGAACCAGTCACACCAGAATAAGTGTATCTTATAACCAAACATGTAAAATATATGGACAACATCCTTCAAAACACCAAAAAAATCCAAATTCTACTTATCATCAGATGAAGGTACAGTAACTCCACTATTTTGAGAAGATTGATGCGCATCACGAGTTTTTACATAATATCGAATGCCATTAACAACACAAGCATCAAATAATTGAATTTCAACATCAGGTCCCAGTGCTAGAGCATATAATTATTTTGTGGCTTCTGTATGATTTAATGCTCTTAATCTAACCATTTTTTCTCTGAACCATTATGGAAACTCTAATTCATGATGCTGGAAAATAAGATTTGAAGAGACTTTTGTTGAGAGGATATGTAGATGTTCACTGCACATAAAAAAAAACTAAGATACAGTAATTAGAACATGCAATTAAAATTACAAAGCAAAAACAAAAAGATCTATAAATACGTACTTTTTGTAGACTTCAACTTCTCTACAATTGTTGAGAATACACCAATGTGCTTTCTGTCATAAGGCATATGGTAACTTGTTATTTCTTTGGCCTCCAAACACTCTTGTTGTGAGAAAATACTTAACTTGCATGAAGAAGGCTTACTAACATCTTTATTCCGTTCTGGCCTAGTAAATCTTGTTTCCATGTTCTTTAAATACAAAGATGAGAAAGTCAATGCTTCATTTACAATATATCCCTCAATAATAGAACCTTCCGGTCTTGGCTTATTCCGTACATATTTCTTTAATGTACCTAAATAACGTTCAAATGGGTGCATCCATCGTGATGAGAAGGGTCCCACTAACAAGACCTCACGTGGCAAATGTACAGCTAAGTGAACCATGACGTTAAAAAATGCAGGAGGAAATATTCTTTCCATTTTGCACAAAATGAATATTATATCCTCCTCGATTTTCACCACATCTGAAGTATAAAGAGTTTTTTACGTAAGTTTCTTGAAAAAGTCACATAACTCAATCAGTGTATTGCACATGTCCTTTGGTAAAAACTTCATAATGGCAACTGGAAGTAACATTTGCATAAGAATATGACAATCGTATGTTTTTAACCCATGTAATCTCCCATCATTTATACTCACTTTTCTTGAGATGTTTGATCCATAACCATCTGGCATCTTCACTTATTTAAGAAAATGACAATATTCACGTCGCTCTTCCAAAGTTAATGTATAACTGGCATGTGGTTTAATGGCTTTGTCATCAATTATCTTAATATGCCATTCACTCCGTATACCCATATTTTGCATGTCTAATCGAGCCTTGACTCTGTCCTTTGACTTGCCATCTATATTCAACAATGTACCAACCAAAGCATCACAAATATTTCTCTCAATATGTATAACATCTAAATTATGTCTCAATTTCAAATCTTTCCAATACGCTAGCTCAAAGAATATTGATTTATTAACCCAATTTGAATTGCAAGCCAACCGTTTACGTTTTCCTGGCGCTATAACATGTTTACCCATTATCACTTGGGTAACAAATCTAACTGAGCAGTGATTTCATAACCAGTAAAAGTTCGTGGTGGACCTTCTATTTCAAACTTCCTATTAAAGCTTCTATTTTTTTCTCCATGGGTGTTTATTGGGTAAAAATCGATGGTGGCATGCGTAACAAATTTTACTACGTAAAGGATTCGACATAGTATCATCAAGACATACTGGACATGCTTTATAACCTTTAGTATTCCACCCAGATATTGTTCCATATGCTGGAAAATAATGAATGTCCACATTATGGCAGCATGTAACTGAAAAACTTTTCCCGCAGAAGCGTCATAAGTTTCTACCCCTTCATCCCATAAACTCTTTAATTCATTGATCAAAGGATGTAGGTATACATCTATCTCTTTTCCAGGTGCCTTAGGACCAGGGACTAGAAGAGACATGATCATAAAAGATGATTTCATCATTTTCCATGGGGGAAAATTATACGGTACTAGTAAAACTGGCCACATACTATATGCATTTGACATGCTTCCAAATGAATTTGATGAGAGAGAAAAAAAATCATAACCTAATACAAAGAATGCCATGAAACTTTCTACCGGTTACATCAACTTTAGATACTGTAATACCCCAAATTTTTGAATAAGGTTTAGAGAATTGTTAATATTAGTTAATTAATTGGAGAAGGAATTTATTTAAGGTTAGCTATGATTGGATGTTAGTCACGAATTTAGGAGTCAGTTTTCGTGAAGATCGTCTTTTCGGGAAATGTGATTTTAACTATTTTATGACCATTCGTGGTCTCGTTAGAAAGGTTTTAACTCAAGGAGTATGCCGGTGTTTACGGATTTTAATTCTGAAGTCATTTGAGTTCCCGGTGATGAAAAACGCATTTAAAAGAAGAATGAATAGTAACTTTTGCGTGCGTTCGTGTTTTAAGAAATTTACGAAATCCTCCTCGTTGATCCGAGTCTAGTTCTGTTAGGCCCCTCTTATGGGAAATGATTCAAGGATTCCGTTGGCGTTCACGGATTGTCATTCTGAGGTCAATCGAACGCTTGGGAGCCAAATATGTCAGTCTGAGTGAATAGTAAAAAGTAATTTCAAAAAGGGAATCTTTGCTCGTCTCTCTTCAGACAACCCCGTCTTCTTCACAAATCAAGTTGGTTCACTAGTATTCGAGCCAACGAGTCCCCCGGTATTTTTGGATTTCGTATCTGAAGTCATTTGGACCTCGACATCGAATAAAGCAGCTTTTAATCGAACCCGGGGTAACTTTTGCAGTATTCTAGCACTGAAGTGGCTTCCCTTGGAAGCCAAAGCTTTTCCTATAAATAAAGCATCACCCCTTTCACTTTTTCACACCAATTTCACCCATTCCTCATTTCTAGAGAGTGGGAAAGCTTGTGAGAGCCGAGAAAGTTCTGTCGAAGTAAAAGCATTCTTCGTGAGTGTTCTGCAAGACGACGAGCGGAGTGGCGTGGAAGGGATGCCGTGAGGGAAGGTGCTAGGGGGCCGTTAGGTTGTAGCGGGCGGCTCTACCGCCGTTGCAACTCGACGAGATGCCGAGCTAGCCACCTTCCTTCGACGCACCTAACCCCGTCCATTCTTGTTCGTTGGTCTCGATCTCCATTTTTTTTTCCGTCTTTAAATTCCGCATTTACTTTCCGTTCTTCGCGTTCTTCATTATTGCTCGTCTAAAGTAGTATTTCGATTTTTATTGAAGTTCCAAGATAATAACGTTTACGTTATATTTCTCGTTTTACTTCCGTTATTATTCTAGAGAATTAGCCTTGTTTATTCCGTTAAAATCCGTTCAAGCCATATTTAACTATTTCGTCATTTCAGGAGGATTATCGTGTTTATGCCGTTATAATGCCAAAATTCTTTTTAAGTTAAAGCATGTTGTTGCATGATAAATTCAAGCACGTTGTTTTTGAGAAATTTCGGGTATAGCGTTCTTCGTGTTCGTCGAAAGAATCAACGAACACGAAGAACCCAGTTGAAGATCGCCCAAGAAGAGAGAGAAACCAGGTCCCGCGACCGCGGGGGGGTGTGCGGCCGCGCGACATCCCCCTCGGCCCAGAACCCCGCGGGCGCGGAGGGTGCGTGGGCGCGGGGCTGCGCGGGCGCGCAGGGTGCCGCCGGCGCGTAATGCCCCCCGTGTCGTCTGACGCTGGTTCTTCCATCTTTTCGAGTTTTTCTTCGAGTCATGTTTTTTCCGAGTAATTCTCAAAGTTTAAATTAGGAAGATTTTCAAGCTTTCTCCGATTTATTTCGAGAAAATCATACAAGCTCTTTTCCGTCTAAAAATTTAGAAATCAAGTCGAGAAGTTTCTTAAAATAAAATAAATCCTTTTCGGACCCTTATTAAGTCAAAGTCGTGCTAACCATGTTAAGTCCTAGCTAAGGAAATATTAGTTGGGTATTATTTAATATCATGTTATTAGAAATCTTCGAAGGAGGCTTCTAAGTCGATGATTCGACTTTTATAGGAGGAATCGAGCCTCGGAGGAATACTGAGGAAGATCACCAGCTCGTTGCCTCATCTTCCGTTCCGTAACCAAGGTGGGTAAATCTATACTCATCTAAAGTTTGAGCTAATAAGCTCTAGAAGCATGTTAGGGCAAATGAGATATCCAATAAAGTATTTTTGCTCAGCCTGATTGATCTCTGTACAAGCAAGGAAGAAATGAAGAAATTATGCTTTACTTGAGCTCTCAAACATGTTTAGAAATGATAGAACTACTAAAGTATTGCTTATGCTTAGCATGAGATGTTTGAATTACCTTTAGCTCCGATTCGTACTTGTTTACGTGCTCCTCCTGTAATTTAATGTTTACGCTTGTTAAGTTCGCAGAATTAAGAGTTAAGCTTTGCCTTGTTAGGGTAGCATTAACCCTTGTAGGCCGAGATCATGTAGTATTATAGGATTAGCATTAGACATTGTTCTAAGCTTGGTATTACTAGCAAGGGTAGGAAAGGAAGGAACTTAGATTTTCACTTAAGCAGGATATGAGCTTGGAATCATTAAGGGAGTCACTGCTGGGTTTTTCCCTCGCAAACTAGTTCGGATATTTGAGGTAAACCCTCTTCTATCCTGTGGCATGCCTAAGAGTATAGTTGACGACAGGTTTGAGCCAAGTTGGGCCCAAAAAGGAAAGAAAAGGCTTTATGGATACGGAGAGGGCTTTTGCGTTTTGCTCTCCGTATACCGTCTGTTAATTATTGGATATCTTGAAGTTATTAAAGCATTTTCGCTAAAACCCACTGAGTACATTAGTGCTGATGCCCCCTCTTTTCAAATGTTTTCAGGTTGAGATGCTGAGGATGCTGGTGGCTGTGGATGTGGGTTGGCTGCCAAGACTATTTTGTTATTATTTAATGTTTCCTTGAAATCCCACTATGTGATCTGCCACTCTGATACACTCATTCCAATTCTGTTTTAAGTCCTATTATGATTAGCAAGACTCTATGAACAATCTCCCCAGACAGAACTATTTGAGTATAAGATGCATACTAAGTTCTATTTCTTCTACCAGAGTATAATTTCCTTTCGTCTATACAAGGGGCTTGCATGCGTTATTAACCGTCATCATCTATGTTAGATAGTATCCGTTTATCCGTTTAATTTACCGTCTAGCAAAAGTGAACCCGAGTATCCCCGTCTAAACTCCAAAAGCATATCTCGATGGTAAAACCAACTTATTAATCTTCCATTTTATCCAATTAATCCCGTAATAACACCCCGTCCCCACTAGTTAATCCCTATCTCGGAGAAGAAGTGAAAATAGGAAAAATAAATTGAAGAAGTGTTGATTAAAATTTGACGAGAAGAAGTGAAAATAGGAAAAATAAATTGAAGAAGAAGGAGATGAAAAAGAATGAATTTGATGAGAGAGAAAAAAAGTTACAAGTTAAGAAGACAACTAAGTTTGTTAAACTCTCACTTTTCATATGGGCCCACAAGAAAGTCATATTACATAGAGTAAAATAAAATTATAAAATAAATTAAAATGTAATTAGCGGAAATTTTAGAATTTCGTCGTTAATTTTTTGTTACTATTTCTCTCGTTTCTTGTAGTGAAGATCGTTTCCAGAAGGACTTATTATTTAACCAACTAAGTATCAGAACTCAACTCCTAAGTACTATCTAGACGATCGATTAAAGTGCTTGATTAAATTAAAATTCTTTAGATACTTAGTACTCCTAAGTACTAAGTAAGGAAGAAACTATAGTGAAAGATGAATTCTAGAGTTGAAGAAACTATAGAGAAAGATGAATTATAGAATTGGAGAATGCTTAATTCATGTAATTATTCTATCACTTGACACTCAATTGACAAATTGAGAGTATAATTAGAAAGCCCATGATGATGGCTTTCTAACCATGCGACAAGACATGGTATTATCATCCGAATCAATTATAATTAGGTCAAAGAATTTATGCACATTTTATTTAACGGAAAAACTTGCATGTTAAATGAAAAGTGTGAATTTGATATATTTTGAATAGTTAAAGAGACCGATTGTACTTTTTAAATAGTTTAGGTGTGTATTTGGGCTAAAAAAATAGTTTGTACATCTAGATGTGATTGAGCATATAGTTCAGATGTTTTGTTTTGTTTTTTTTTTTTTTTTTGCTCTTTGCCCTAAATAAAAACCCCTTTGATAAATCAACTTTTACCTGTATTTTCATGGGAAATTTATTGGAAAAATTACAAGTGTAGAGTCACTGATAAAATATTTTTTCAATTTAAAGGTGTGGCTGGGATAAAAAGATAAACAATTGTTTGGTTGTGATTGATGAATGAATATTTAAATCATAGGTTCCACTGCAATGATATAAACATGGGTTAATTGCCTTAAAATACATAAATTTTGGGGGGTTTTTTTTCACACATGTTTAAGAAATGTAGTTTTAATAACATCAACTTCGGCCTTGTTTGGTTTTTCACATATTTTCAAATTCCGACCAATTGAAAAAAATAAAATTAGTCCTAAATTTGTGTATTTTAAGACAATTTGGAGTCCATTTAGATGTACACATCATCGCAGTCTTCGACTGCCACATCAAATTTAATTGATCAGAATTTAAAAATATATGAAAAATGAAACAAATGATGCTAAGTTAATGTTATTAAAACTACATTTTTTAAAACGTGTGAAAATTAAAAACATCCAAAGTTTGTGTATTTTAAGGCATGAAAATAATGAAAACTCTCAATCCAAGACTCAAAAGATGAAAATTGTCAATTTGGGACCTCAAATACCATGAACTTTGATTTTTTATTTTTAATTAATTTCATATTAATTTTCAATGAAAATCATTCATTAATTATCTATTAAATCTAATAAAGAAATTTTTAAAATTAATTTAAAAATAAAAAATATCGAAATTCGTGATTTTTGAAGTCCTGCATTGACAATTTTATTTTTTTAGGTCATGAATTGAGACATTTCGTTTTTTAAGTTTTGAATCGATAGATTATTCATTTTTTAAGTTCTGAATTAATAATTATATATATATATATATAATTAATTGAATAGATGATATAGGATTGGAACAAGTGACAATTAAAATTAAAATTAAATTAAATTAACACCTTTTGGATATTTTGATTTGAATGGAAAAAAATTTATAAAACAAAAATCATTTAGAAATAAAAATAAGAAGCCCTAATATTTCTATTTCGAGACGTACAGTCAGTCACTGTTCTCAAGATTATTCACTACTGCAGGTCCTGCTAGGCCTTTTAGATTCAGGCGGAGAAAATTTTGAAAGGCAATGAAAGAGTGCTCTACAAAGCTCTCAAAGGTAGAAGGTATCGCATCGTAATGGATGATATATATATGTATATATATAGCCAACCCTTGTAGTTGTAGCTAGTTAGCCACTTAGCCCTCTTCATGAGATGAGTTTTCTCAATCAAAGTGATTCTTGGAAGCTACTTTGCAGTAAAGGTTGCCCTGATGAACTGGTAGGATTTGGAAAGAAGATTTTACAAAATTGTATGCAGATACTGACATAATGTTATTAAGATACAGCCACCAATGAGACCATTCCTTTATCTATAATCAATTTGAATCAACCATTATTAATTCACTACAACTCTCTCTACATATCCTGATTTGCCCATGGTAATCTGGATGATGTCAAAACTTAGGCATCTATATATGTGTTTCACCAGCTTATTTCCCTGCAGGTTCCAGTTTGCAAATTCTGCGTTGTTAAATCTAATTCATGTATCAGTGATCTATGTCCTCATGTAATTCTCCTTGTGGCCAGTGAAAATGTTGCTTTTTAGTATGTTTTTATTCTTTTTTTTCCTTCAATATGATAATGAAAAAAAATTGTGGTTTTTGGTTCCTTTTCTTGGCTTAAACTACTTTGCTTTGTTGAGCTTTCAAGAACTTCTATGGCCTGATTGTGGGTCCTGAATAATGTAGAGGAGACTTGGCCTTGTTCAAATTAATTATTAAGTGTTCCAATCCAATTGGTTTTGAAGGTCTTGTGACGTGTATTTTTATAATCATTGACTTTGCCCGCAAACACAGGTGCCCTTTGAGAGTTTGACATAGTCTTCATCATCATAGTCCAAATTAGACCACTATGTCAATTAGACTTCATAATTCAATCAATCTGACTATTTCATTTCCACACGCAGTATAATATATATATATATATATATAAAATCTCTGCTAATATTTCCCATCTCCAATCTTCATTCAGCACTTTTTTTATCAGTGAAAATACAAATTAATGAGGTTGGTCTCACTGTTCCTCGTCGTGCTCACCCTCCGCCTAACAACGGTGGCGGCGCAGGGCGTCTCTTTGTCGAAGCCCGGTTGCCAGGAAAAGTGTGGGAACGTCGTCGTTCCATATCCTTTCGGAATTGGCCAAAACTGCAGCGCTGGCATACCTTTCACGATCATCTGCAATGAAACCCTCAATCCCCCTAGAGCTTTTTTTCTTGTGGTGGGGATAGGATTTGAACAAGTGGTAGAAATTTCTTTGCCCACCAAAACAGTTACGGTGATGCACACTGTCTCTCCTCTCAACTGCTCCAGAGAGGGAGATATGCTGCAGCTTGGACGACCGGTGGCGGGACTCTCTTTCGCCACCTTCTCCAGCATCCACAACAGGTTGGTCGTCGTCGGCTGCCAGAACGTCGTGTCTCTGCTTCCTTCCTACGGCGAGTGCAACCCCATTTGTGGAAATTCAGACATCTGCAACGGAATTAACTGCTGCCAGAACGTGATCCCGCCGCGGCAGAGAGAAATCGAATTCCGATACAGAAACCCCGAATTCGAAGTCAGTAGTGCTGATGCTCTCAGTTGCGGTTACGTGTTCATGACTAATCAGAGATGGCTACGCACTGAGTACACGAACTACACGGTCTTGCATGATTTCAACACTCCGTCTCCGCTTCGCCTGTTGCCGGAGCTCCACGTGCCTCTTGTTCTCGAGTGGGAATTCAATGCGACGGTGCTGGAAGGGGTTAAATGCGAGACGAGGTATGATCCCTTTTTTCTGTTAGATAACAGCACAATGAGCATAACTACATGCTCTTGTGACTCTGGTTTGGAAGGAAATCCTTATCTCCCTGGAGGTGGCTGCAAGGATATAGACGAGTGCAGCAGCGGGAATTTCACTAACTGTCGAGTTGGAACTGTATGTGTCAACACGTATGGTTCTTTCACGTGTCGAGTTCAAGACGAAAGCAACATGAAAAATGTTGTTATCGGCATCAGCTGTGGGATAGGTGCATTAGTTTTGCTCGGCGTGGCGTGGGTGTTGTTTAGAGTTGCAAGGAAAAGAATAGATCAGAATCGCAAGAAAATGTTCTTCAAGCGAAATGGTGGGTTGTTGTTGGAACAGCAGCTGTCTTCGAGTGATGGTGGAGTTGAGAAAATCAAATTCTTCTACTCCCAAGAGTTGGCACTGGCCACTGATCATTATAATGAGAATCGTATACTTGGTCGTGGCGGACAAGGCACAGTTTATAAAGGAATGTTGTCCGATGGAAGAATTGTTGCTGTTAAGAAGTCCAAGAAGATGGATGAATCTGATATCCGAGTGTTCGTTAATGAGGTCGTTATTCTGTCACAAATCAACCACAGAAATATAGTAAAGTTACTAGGCTGCTGTCTGGAGACAGACGTTCCTCTTCTCGTATACGAGTTCATTCCAAACGGTACGTTATTCGAACACATCCATGATCCGAACAATGAGTTCCCGCTTTCGTGGAAGATGCGTCTGAGGATCGCGACAGAAATAGCAGGAGCACTAGCCTACTTGCACTATGCTGCATCGGTTCCTATATATCACAGGGATATCAAGTCAACCAACATACTCCTCGACGAAAAATACCGGGCTAAGGTTTCGGATTTCGGGACATCAAGGTCGTTCGACATTGATCAAACTCACGTGACTACGAGAGTGATGGGAACCTTTGGATATATGGACCCCGAATACTTCCGATCCAACCAGTTCACAGAAAAGAGCGACGTCTACAGTTTTGGCGTGGTTCTTGTTGAGCTTCTGACGGGGGAGAAAGCGATCACTAAAGCTAGGGATGAAGGAGGGAGGAGTTTAGTGGCGCAGTTCATGCATTCGATGGAGGAAAACAAATTATCCGACCTTGTTGATCCGGAAGTTGTTAGAGAAGGTGGAGCAGATGATACAGTT
Source organism: Perilla frutescens (assembly GCA_026008535.1). Lineage (NCBI taxonomy): Eukaryota > Viridiplantae > Streptophyta > Magnoliopsida > Lamiales > Lamiaceae > Perilla > Perilla frutescens. Next base: position 20,628,103 of record BRKX01000016.1, on the reverse strand, counting down.
GCCGTTGCAAGGCTTGCTAGGAGATGTTTGAATTTGGACGGTAAGAAAAGGCCAACGATGAAGGATTTAGCAGTGGAGTTGGAAGCAATCCAAATGGGGAAAGGAGGAGGAGGAGGCTCAGTTTTGCAATCTTATGATGAAGAAGAACAGTTTCTTTCGATTGAGATTTATGATTCTTCATCAATAATTTCGGACAGCACCAATTTTAATACAACTGGAGAATCGTCCGAGTTTCCTCTTTTGTTTGGGAAACCATGAACAAACTATGCTGGAGCTTTGTACTTCGAATATTTATTTTCTTCCTTTTTTTACTTCATCATCATGTATTCTCATGGTTTTGTTTGTCATTGGTCTAGAGTGTTTGTAAGAATATTTAGGTGATTTTGTACATGGTGGACTCTTGTTTGTAAAGTTTACATAGTTTATATTACATGTTGTTGAAGTTTTGATTTGTTGCAAGCATTTGTTTTTTGAAATTCATGTAGAATGGGCTGGCCCATCAAGGTTTTTCTGTGATTTTGAAGCCCAGTCCTGCCCTAGTTGGGTTAGCATTGATTTTTTTTTTCTTTTCTTTTCGGGCTTGTTTGGTTGGCAAGATCGTAAATTTGTCTGGGAATATGATTTCTAAGAATTTGATTTTGAGAAAAAATGAATGTTATAGATTATTTATCCTCTGTTTGGAACATCAAATGAAATGTATATTATTAGAACCCAAAAAAAAATAAAAAAGTACCTTACAAACCAAAACCCAAATCAACTGAGAAAAACAAACAAACTACCTCAACTAGAAAATAACCAAAAATAAGAAAAATCTATTCATTATCTTAAAGCCTAAAATACCCACAGCCAAAAAAATCAGACTCCACCAAATCGTTAATCTCTCGATGAGAATATTTTCACCATCTAACCAGAAATAATGAACTAGCTAGCATGCACCACTTGATTGCCTTTCCTGTATACATGTGATACTCTGAATTGTCTATTTGAAGCAGTCTGAGAATTCTCAATAACCTTGCCTTCACCCGCCAAGGAATGATACTGAAATGACCATCCAAACTTCCCATCACTGAAGTAGAATCCTGTGTTTGGAACAAGAAGTAGGTTTATTAAGATAATTTAATAATATTATAGACTTGTAGTCTATGAGTTCGATTATCATTCTCCCCCCCCCCCCCCCCCCCCAATTCAAAAAAAAAAAACAAGTATGAAAATAAATAAATAAAGATAAATTATATATATATATATATATTGTATAAATACAATTATATGCAAACCATTGACTATAAAAAATAAATAATTGCATTGATTTACAAAAGTAATTATTATTATTATTATTATTATTATTATTATTATTATTATTATTATTATTATTATTATTATTATTAATTTGGTTGATATCATTCACAAAAAAATTAATATGATAATCGGATTTCAGTAGGATTTTTATTTTTTTCAATTTTTCATTTTCTTCATTTTTTTGTTAAAATACACAAAAAACAGATTAAAATATATTTTCAAATTTTATATTTATTTAAAAAAATTATAAATATAATTTTAATAATAATTTATGTAAATAATAAAAATAACGAATGAAAAAATTGAATAATAAAAATAGTTTAACAAAAGATTTCTAGAGGCAAGTAATTAGAATACTTACTCAAAGTAGTCATTTAAATAGACTAGCGGAGATCACGTGCGTTGCACATAATTTGTATAATTTTGTTCTAATTAAAAAATATTATAATATATAAAACTAAAAGTTATTTTGAAAGTGTAAAACTTAGAGTTATAAGCTATTTTATAATTAGAAAATATTTATAAATATCTTGTAAATAATTATAACAAGAATATATTAATAACATTAAAATAAGGGTTAATTGTCTTAATATACATAAACTTTGGAGTGTTTTTACTTTTTTACACGTTTTAAAAAACGTAGTTGTAATAACATGAGCTCAACACTTGTTTGATTTTTCACATGATTTTCAAATTCGGGCACTCTAATCCAATCAAAATCTATAAAAAATTAGTGTATTTTAAGACAATTTGGTGACCACATAGATATATACGTGAAAATCTCCGACAACCATGTCACTTCAAATTTCTTTTACTTAAAAATGAAAAATATGTAATCTATCATTGTGTTAAATCCTATATTGAATATTATATGTATATATCTTTTGAAGTACAAATTAAGCTTATATGTGTAATAGCATAAAAGTGTGCATGACAAAATAATAATATTTAAATTGATCTCTCTCTATGTGTGTGTGTATGGATTTTCATATATGTGAATACAATAACTAATTAAATTTTTTATTTACAATCAACATCCCTTATGTGTTCTTTCTAATGTTAATTATTAAAAATAATAAAGCTTAAAAATATATTTATTTTTTAATTTCTAAAAATTATACATTCACGTTATAAAATATATTATATTTATTGTTATGTTTTTCCATTTTTAACTAATTTGGTGATTGTCCTAATAAAATTGAATCGTGAATAAATAATTTAATTTACTTGAAGTTATTTGGATGAATCTATGAAATCGATGTTTTAGATCATTTCTTTCTCGATGATATAATATCCTAATTTTCTCCATTTATCTTTATTGCCTTGAATGTGTTGCCTTTCTAGTACTTAGAAGATTGGTGTTTACAGTACTCATGTTGTAACACCCCAAATCCAATAATAGAGACCCAATGAATTTTCTAGAGCCCAAATACTTAAATTGTATCCATTTTTAATGAAATGCCTAAATGATGGGCTTTCTAGCCCAATTATGATTTTAATTATTTACGCCCTAATTATTATCCGATCGAGATGAACGAATATGTTAGACGATAGTGCCCGTCAACACGAATCTATAGAACTTTATTTCATCTTTGTTAGACTTCAATTGACCAAGTTATGATTTAATCTTTGATTTAATTGGATTTTAGGTTAAGGTATGAAGGAGTATAAATACCCTCTCATTACCACTACTTAAGCCTCCTTAGCTCATTTCACTTCACTCAAAGGGGATTAGCCCCCTCTCCCCCCTCTCTCTACTCCTCCCCTCGCCACCACCACCTCCGTTGCTGGCCGCCACCGCCGCCGCCTCCTCCACCGGCGGAAAAATTTTCCGGCGGGATTTTTAACATGCAATACCACCTTTTGATTCCCCTCATTCTCCTCTTTCCATTTCTTTGATTATTTTTGAAAGAATTTGAGGTTTGGGCATCCGATTTTCGGATCTAAGAGTGGGTTAAACCCTAGCCTTTAGAATCTCTTTTCTTCTTTATTTTTCAATTTCTATTTCGATTTTTATGGTTGTAAATGTAGATTTTCGGGCTGTTTTGGTTGCCCATTTAAAGGATATTTTTTTTATCTAATGTTCTTATTGTTTTGGATGTTCTTAAACACATTAAAACTGAAATGGGTGAGTGATGAGATGAAAAACTATGAATGTTTATTGATAATGTTGGTGGAAATGTTATTGAAATTATTAAACTTTTTAAAATTTATGTATATGTTTGTGTGCGTGTGTGTTGTGGGTGTGGGTGTGTGCGTGTGTGTGTTGGATGTGTGTGTGCGTGAGTTGTAAAATTTTGTTTTCTTTTATTTATTTACTTTGTATTTTATACTATCATAATATAGATAAGTATAACTAAAAAGCTTAGAAATATTATCAAAAATTGATCTTAGTGTCATGAATAAATCTCTCTCAATTAAATTGCAAGGTCTATAGATCAATATTTGTTAATAGCAATTTAATTTTAATTGAGGCATGTGTTTAATTATGACATATTAATTATAAATTTTGGGATATATTTCAAAGTTCAATTATAGCCTAAATGGATAAATTCTTATTTTTATGTTATGAGGTCTAAGGCATAATTTATGACTTTATTTAATTAAATTCAAATTGTTAATTTTTGTGAAAGTTTATGTGGCCTAATGGTTAGGTATTGTTAATTTTTATTAAAGATGTTTAAGGATCAAACTCTATTATGTGTATTTTTAAGATCCATTTTACTTCATTTCAAGTTTCTGCCTTATTAAATTTAAGTGTGAAAAAGATTTTAAATATTAATCTCTAGTCTAATTGCTGCAATCCAATTTTTTTAAAACTATATGTCAAGGGATCGAAACCCATTTTTAACATTTTATTTAGGCATTTATTTCCAATATGATTCTGCACTATATATAAATTAAAACTGGATATTAATTTTGAAAATGGCATTTAGCCCAGTGGTTATGTTCTAGTTTTCATTATGATAGGTCTAAAGTTCAAATCATTTGTCATGCATTTTATTTATTTTTATTCCTAGTTAATTCTGAACTTTATGTAATTAAAATAATTAACGTATTTTTGAAAATGAGGTTTAGTTCAATGTTGTGAGTTCAATCTTTATGTTAAGAGGTCCAAGGTTCTCAAGCCACTTTGATGTATTTTATAATTCTCTTTTTACTCAAATATTTATGAGTTTATTTAATTAAAGCAGTTTAATTAATGTTATATAAATTCTTCTAGCCTAGTGGTTAAGTTTCTACTATTTCACTTATGTTTTGGTCAAGTGTTCAAGTCCTCTTGACTACATAATTATATTATATTTTTACCTTATTTTTATTTGGTCTATTTTGCTTAATTTAGATTAAATTCAAAATTAAGTGTATGATATAATAAATCAATATTTCCACATTAATATTCTATGATCCTTTAAATCTTAAATTAAGTTTTATAATTTTCCTATGAATCATCTATTTGTAAGATCAAGAACTCCGATACATTTTAAGCTAGGATCTCGTTCAACCTTTAAACGACGTCAGGTTATGCTCTTAATTTAGGGACTCGTTCCCTAGATCCTTATATACGTTATATTATATGTTTAGAAGATTGATATGTTATTAAGACATAGTTCTTATGTATAGGTCCTAACCCAAGACTCGTTTAGGACGACGATTAAGGGTATTCCTATATTTAAGCATAAGGTCCTAATCTGCGACAACAAGTGTAATACCCCGTAAATTAATTACTGCTTAATTGCAGTAAATTGTTGCAATTACTATTTAGTATAGTAATTTCCTGTCAGATTAGGGTCGAAAGTATCCGTTAGGTTCCATGAAATTCAAGATCAATTAATTCCCATAGGTGAATTAACTATTTCAGTTAGGGTTTAATCCTCTTTTTAGTTATGGAAAGCCGGAATTGTAATTTCAGATAAATTCAATTTCTATTCTTTTAAATTTGTGGTGTGTGTTTATCGTGAATTAGATATTCCGATAAATATTTATAGGACTAGGAGAATCAGATATTCTCCAGTCATTAGTGTTTAAATCCAGATAATTTAAACAGGGTGATTTAAAATCCGAGAGAATTAGATATTCTCTAGTTCGGATGTTTTAATGGTCAAGAAATTAAAACGAGTATTTCGAAGCGGTATTTTAAAACCAAATAATTTTAGATAATTTATTGTTTTAAAGTAAGGGAATTATTCTTAGCAACACCGGTTTAAGTTCGGGATTTTTTTTTTCTGAAGACGGAAAATATCACGATAGTCGAACAATCAGTATTTGAACCGGGTAGTTGATTAGTCAACCCAAGGCATGCTTTTTTTTCCCTCACCTCACCCCATGCCCCACGTTTCTTTTTTCCTTCCCCCCCAAAAGTCAAGACATACTACATAGTGATTTTGGCAGATGAGGGACCCGAGCTATATTTCAAGGATCCACCTCTTCATTTCATTTTCCTCACCAAAAGTTGAGAGAGAGAGAAAAAGGCAAAGCAGCCTCACTTCATCATCTTCCATACCCTTCTTCATTTCATCTTCTTTACCAAGTTTTTGAGAGAACGAGGGAGATGAAATAGCGGCCAAGTTCTTCTACTTCATCTCCATTCCATCTTTTCATCTCCAGTTCTTGGGCACATTTTCGAAAGAGAGAGAGACAGAAAGAGAGAGCAACAAGAACAACCACTGCCATTTTTGGTTTTTAAAGGAAGAGAGAAGGAGAGAGAAGTTACAGTCACTTGTTCCAGCCTTCTTCTTCCATCGTCAACCCCATACAAGCTCCTTCATCTTCACTCCATTGTTGTTTTGAAAGGTATTTTGAAAAATCATGAGCTATATAAACATATATTTTCAGATCTATGCTTAAGAAACATGTGTGGATTTTTGGTGTTTTAAATGACGTTAATGTTTAGAAAATTAGTTGGTTATGAGCAAGCATGTGTAGTCCAGTTTGAGATGTTTTGAGGTGATGAGAGCTTGGTATTTGAATTGAAATAAATCAGTCCTAGCTTAGGCTAATCAGTTCCGGACTAAAGCTCATCAGTTGACTGATGAAGTGAATCAGTTGAAGAATCAGTTTTGGTAACCAGCTGACTGATCAGTTCTGGGAACCAGCTGACTGATCAGTTCTAGAAATCAGCTGACTGATTCGGAGTTTGTTTGGAGTTCGCGCAGACGGCGCGTTGTGCAGCTTGGTTCGACAGTTTCGCCACCCTTCAATAAAATGAGCATAACTCCCTCGTATTCAGTCACCGTAAATTTTGCCGAAAACTAGACTTCCGTGTCTTTTCAATGGTATATGTTTCATTTTCTAATTCATTCTGATTAAGTTATGAAAAATCGGTGAAGTTGGGTCATGTTTCTGTTTTCAGGAAGTTATGGCAGTTCTGCCACCTTTCAGTAAAACGGGTATATCCGTTTCATTTGTTTTCATCTTGAGCCACTGTAAATTTTTAAAAATACTAGACTTCCGTGGATTTCTAATGGTATATGGATCAGTCCGTAACTCTTCCTAGATCGATCGTGAAGAATCTCTAAAGTCCGGTCATGAGTTCGTTTTCACAAATTCTGGTAGTTCTGCCACCTGCTAGTAAATCGGTCATAACTTTTTCGTTAGTTATTATCTTCAGTCGCCGTAAATTTGGCCATAAACTAGACTTATGTGGCTTTCCATCGGTGTATGGCTCATCCCCTGCATCTTAACGAGTCAAAACAGAAATGTTTTCAAAGATAGACGTTGTGCAGAACGTTGTTTTGTCTACGAACTTGGTGATGACTTTGTTCCTAGAATATAGTTGTGATTATGTAAAGGTATTTTTGATACCTTAAATGATGATGCTGTATGCCTTAAGATGTTTAATAGCTAGGGGGTAGATTAACCCTTAAGCTAAGAGAAAATTTAGAACGGATACTAGACCCTAATAGGCCTTCGTGTCGTGTTGAGTCCTGTCAGATTTAGGATCAACATGCTAAGTATATTTTTATATATTGAAGGCTAGCAGATCCGCAAGGGATAAGACCAGTGAGGAACTAGCAGCTGTGGTTTCAAGTATTAAAACATTGGTGAAATGTGGGCTTTCTTTTCAACGGACTCTTAGTCCAAATAATGATTTGAGTTTTCACTCACTCGCAGTTAATTCTTCTGATGCAAATAAATTATTGTCATGCATAAAATGTTTTGTTTTATATGATATCCTTATCCGTATTTAGTTAGCTCGCAAGGGGTTTTCTAACTCTTAAATCGATCGGGCCTCGTGCTAACTCAGCGTGTTAACCGAGGTTAGTGTATACTTGGATCGGTGATATTAGGAAGAGGGAAAGGCTGAGCGGAGCTATTTCTGACGAAGACATCGACGATGCAAAATGTTCGTGGAAAAGGCTGAACGGAGCTATTCTTCGGCATTTAGTTATGTTAAGCGTTCGAGGGAAAAGGCTGAGCGGAGCTATTCCCCGATGTTCGTGGAAAAGGCTGAGCGGAGCTATTCTTCGACTTTCAGTGGGATATGGATGATCATACACCAGAAAAAGAGCGCTCAAAAACATTAAGTGATTTAGTAAAACATAGGGCCTTTTTTAGATAAAACCCCTGTGTGTTTACTCAGATGCATGACAAGAAAATCAGTGTTCAATTCAGTAAATATTTTTAGCAATGTGTTCACTGAGTACCCTTGTACTCAACCCTGCATGTTTGTTTTTAAATGTGCAAGTTGAGCTGGTGTGGAAGGGAGAAGTGCTGAGAGTGGAGTTTATTCGGTACATGACTCAGATGACCTTGTATTATTATTATTATTATTATTATTATTATTATTATTATTATTATTATTATTATTATTATTATTATTATTATCATCATTATTATTATTGTCTTTCTTTTGCTTCCGCAACTCAGCTATATAACAAGTCTAATATTTCAGCTTCTGATTTTGGACGAGTCCAATACCTTGATAATCAATTAAGTACTACTATTATTCTGTCCCTTGTGAGTACTTGAAATTAGTCCAGAATTTGAGTTCACAACAAATATCGTTTCTGGAATACAATAGTTCATTCCTTTATTTCATTATTTCCGATTCGTGCCTTGATCCATCCTTCATTGGGATCGAGTCCTGCCAGTCACACTTCATATTAATCAGATATTAATGTGGAGTCGTGACAAAGTGGTATCATAGCGTTTTTGCTCTGAGCTCTAAGTTCTTTTAGTTGAGTCTAAGATTGTCCCTTAGACTGTTTAGTGATCAGTTAACAACTCTCAGTACTCCTTTACATCAGTCTAATCTAAAGAAAGAAAGGTATGTGATTGTCAAAATTACAGTATTCAAGCAGGCCATTCAGATAATGGCGAGATTTTGAAAATCTTTCAGTACAGGCTATTCAGATAATAGCAAAGTTATAAAAATTTTCAGTTAAGCCATTTAGATAAATGGTGAGATTTTTATAAAAGTATTCAGATTAGGCTATCCAGATATTGGCAAAATTTTCAGTAAGACCATTTAGATAATGGCATGGTAAGACCAATCAGATATTGGCAAAAGTTTTGAAAGCCCTTTTATGTTCAAAAAAAGTTTCAATGATTTTTAATTGTTGAGGCAAGCTCACAATGTAACAGTTAAACAGGCACCCGAGGTTGCCAGATGTCAGTAATGCAGTTTAGATAATTGCAAAGTTCAATGGAGTCAGACTTTAGATAAGTCGAGCTTTTACACGATCAGACTTCAGTTAAGTCAGGTTGCTTGATGAATTTAAGCCTCAGATAACATAGAGGAATTTAGAGGAATCTAGATTGCCTTAGTTCCCTTTAAGTTGGCTTTCATATAAGTACAGACTCAGTCAGTGAAACCTGATGAAGAAATTCAGCAAGTTCAAGAACTTGAAGGAAAAAGACAAGGTTCAGAATCAGATCTAGTTTTAAGAGGCATCATGATCAGGGATTCCAGTTCTAGTAGCTGATGTATCAATTCTTCATTTTAGTGAGATCTGCGAATTAGCATTTCAAAACCTCGAGCCGAATTTATTTTTGAGTCAGCATCTCAGAGTAGCCAGAAGTTTTCTATTTCAATTTAGCGCCTTGAAATAGAGTTTAAGAGTTCAGGATTTTCTAGTAGATGTTTCGAGAGTTGGTTGGGAATGTTCAAAGAAGTTAAGAATATTCAAGTCAGCGTCTCGAAAATAGACTTAGAATTGTTCTAAGTCAAAGAGTTCATCAGTAAGAACTCATTTCAGTATGATTTTGAGTGTGGAAATTATTGGTCCCTTTAAGTTTTAGGAGAGGTTAGAATTACCATTTTAGTTTAGTATATCAATTCAAAGAGTCATAATACGGTTGTATGTATACTTCTAGGCGTACCTATATAAATGAGTTTCTCACAAGAATTCTCCTTTATATCTCAGATGGCGGGACAGAGATGTACGGCATGGAAGAGTGTACCCCATCCGATATCCGTAGCACAGTATACCTTTTGGGGACTTGTGAGCCAGAGAGCGGGGAGACCATAGCAGGGTTCTTGTCACGCTACCACGAGCTATGGTTGCATGTGAGGCTCAGTCATGTGGAGGGTATTCATCGCCTGCTTAGAGTGCTTCCACAGTTGTGGCCTGGATGGGCGACAGAGGCCTCATACTATTACATATACCAGCACTCTCAGACTTTTGAGCTGATGGCGAATTTGCCTGAGTTTATCGCCCTACTCATGCATTAGTACCTTACCCAACATGTACCTTCTCCAGGCCTATATGCTCAGATGCACAGCTATCTTCTCAAGGATGAGCCACCAAGGGGAGTTTATGACCGTCTTATCCCTCCTATTTTTGCGGCACAGGCACCACCACCTCCAGAGCCAGTAGTATGCCTGGACACTGATCTCCTGCCCCATCAGGGATGCAGGAATGATCAGGAGGCGGGACCTTCACGAGGGACACGAGCAGCCTCAGGAGACGCAGATGATGAGCTTCCTTCCAGGAAGCGCCAGACAATGATAGATTCTCCAGAAAGGACCATAGAGGTTGTGCATGAGGTGTGCTGCCAGAGAGCTGAGGAGGGAGGTGTAGCAGCTGCAGGCCGTCTGGTACTGGCAGTTGGAGAGGAGTCAGAGGAGGATCCCTCGGAGGAGTTACAGCCAGAGGAGGGAGATGGCCCTCAGAGGATCCAGGATGGTCGGTCGGCCAGTATCTCGTCTGACTAGGTTAGCTTTTGTGCTATGATAGTGCATTTTGTATCAGGACGACCATCTATTTTGTTATGTACATTTCAGTAGCTGAATGTGTTCCCTAGAGGACCATTCTTGGGACTTAGGTATTTCCACCTTTTGAGACAGGAATGCGTAGCTTGTAAGCATTCTGTCGTCCAGGCATGGCTGGTTTTTGCAGAACCCATGCATTAGGAAATGTACTTGTAAGACCTCGTTGGAGGTAATTTTCTTGATGCATATATATATATAAGACTAGAAGGGTTGTTGATTATGCTTCAGAGTTCAACACGTTTTGCATGCTCAAGATATGTTAAGGATTAGTTAAAGCATGAGTTAGTATACAGCAGTGGACAGTGGCCTAATTATTAATTATAAATTGAAATTATAATTTTCAGAATGGTACCACCCAGAGCAGCACGAGGAAGAAATGCGAATGCGAATGCCGTAAGATAAAATAGGCTTAGAGGGAGACCTCCAAGGCAAGGAAGGAAGGAAAGAGTGGAAGAAGAACAACAAGAAGAACACGAGGAACAAAGAGAGCAGACACCTCCCCCACATCCACAACACAGAATTGAGGAGCTTTTTCTGCGACAGAACCCTCCATCGTTTGATGGGGCTGGAACCCCGGCCGATGCTGAGGCATGGATCCGAGCAATAGAGCGGATTTTTAATTTCTTCCGTTGTGATAACCAGGAGCGACTCTTTTGTGTAGCATTCCAGTTAACCAGATCTGTAGATTTCTGGTGGAAGTCTAGAAGGAGGACCATGACTCCGGAGTAGCTTGATTCTTACACGTGGGATCAGTTCAAAACTGGATTCTATGACAAATACATTCCTAAGACGTTTAGAGTTAAGAAGGAAGCAGAATTTCATACTCTGAAATAAGGAAAGATGTCCGTCACAGAGTACGAGCGAGTATTCTGTGAGTTATCACGGTATGCACCTCTTCAGGTAGATACTGATGAGAAGATGGCATCTAAGTTCAGATCAGGACTGAGGCATGAGATTTTCATGTCTTTAGCAAGTTGGGAAGACCTGACCTATGCTGAGTCATTGAATAGGGCATTGGATATCGAGGTAGTAATGCCTGAAGAAAGAAAGGCCCCAGTATCAACTCCAATACCCACTTCAGCACCAGCACTAACCAGAACTCCATCACAGAATTTCCAAGGGAAGAGAAAGTGGAATGATGGAGGTAACCAGAACAGGAACCAAGACTACAGAAAGCCTTGGCAGGGAAATAGGCAGCAAGGCCAGCAGAGTGCTCCTGCTCAAGGAAGAATTGCGCCATCACAACCCAGCATTCCTCTATGCCCAAGGTGTAACAAACGCCACCAAGGTATGTGTCAGGCCAGAACACAAGTTGCTATAACTTTGGCCAGGAAGGTCACTATGCGAGGCAATGCCCGAAGGCACAATAGAGATGAAACCCTCAGTAGCTAAAGGCCCTGCAGGCATCGGGGCAACAGAGTCAGCAAACCCAACAACAACAGAGGCAGATGCAGCAAGGAAATCCCAGGTCTTATGCAATGAACCCCAGTTCCTCCGGGAAAGTGAAGCAGAAAGGTAATCTTGCAGGTATGGGCAAACTTCATGGCATGACTTTAGTTGTTTTATTTGATACTGGAGAATCGCACTCCTTTATTTCATCAGTGTGTTGTGATAAGTTAGAGCTTAAAACTGAACAAGCTAGTCATAAGAAAAAGATTTTAACACCAACTGGTGGAACCATGACTATGACTCATGTTTGCTCGAACATAGAAATAGACTTGGGAACAACCAGGATTAAGGCTGATAATCTTAGTGTCCTACCGATGTGGGATACCGACGTAATCCTAGGAATGGATTGGTTGTCAGAAAATCATGCCACGATCCTATGCAGCGAAAGGAAGATATCATTCCAAGTTCCAGGAGAAAAACCAACAAATTTTCACGACATAGAAATGGGAAAGTTCAGTCCAATAATTTCAGCACTGCAGGCTAAGAAGATGATCAAGAGAGGAAATCAAGCTTTCCTGGTTTATCTAAACAAAATAGATGATATAGAGAGGATGATGGAAGATGTTCCAGTTGTGCAAGAGTTTGCAGACATTTTTCCAGAAGAATTGCTAGGATTGCCACCGAACCAGTAAGTCGAGTTTGCAATAGATTTGGAACCGGGAGCGGCTCCGATTTCAAAAGCGCCATACAGGATGGCCCCAAAAGAGTTACAAGAACTCAAGATTCAACTTCAGGAGTTATTAGACCTAGGTTTTATCCGACCTAGTGCGTCACCATGGGGAGCACCAGTCTTCTTTATGAAGAAGAAGGATGGCACATTGAGGATGTGCATAGATTACCGTGAGCTGAATAAGCTGACATTGAAGAATAAGTATCCGTTGCCAAGGATTGATGATATTTTTGATCAGCTCAAGGGGCAAGTGTATTCTCAAAAATTGACCTAAGGTCTGGGTATCATCAGTTAAAGATCAAGTCAGAAGATATACCCAAGAAAGCTTTTCGAACCCGATATGGTCATTGTGAGTTTACGGTAATGCCGTTCGGATTGACAAATGCCCTAGTAGTATTCATGGATCTCATGAATAGGGTGTTTCATCCATTCTTAGATAAGTTTGTCCTTGTGTTCATAGATGATATTCTCATCTATTCCAAGAATGAATCAGATCATGCAGAACATCTGAGGACAGTGTTAGAAACACTAAGAAAAGAAAGGTTTTACGCCAAATTCAGTAAGTGCGGATTTTGACTGAAGGAAGTAATGTTCCTCGGACACATTGTGTCAGTAGAAGGAATCAAAGTGGACCCCTCTAAAGTAGAGGCAGTACAAGAATGGAAGTCTCCAACTACTCCTAATGAAATCAGAAGTTTCTTGGGATTAGCTGGATACTATAGGAGATTCATAGAAGGATTCTCCAAGATAGCGAGGCCAATGACACAATTGTTAAGGAAGGGAATCCAGTACCAGTGGTCAGAAGAATGTGAAGCCAGTTTTCAGGAGCTTAAGAAAAGTTTAACAACTGCTCCAGTGTTAGCCATTCCAGTTAGTGATAAAGAATTTGTGATTTACATGGATGCTTCGAAAAATGGATTAGGTTGTGTCCTAATGCAAGAAGGTAAAGTGATAGCGTATGTGTCCAGACAGTTAATAATTCATGAGTTGAATTATCCTACGCATGACTTAGAGTTGGCAGCAATAGTTCATGCTTTGAAAATCTGGAGACACCACCTATACGGAGTTAGGTGTGAGATTTTCACAGATCACAAGAGTCTGAAGAACTTTTTCGAGCAGAAGGATTTAAATATGAGACAGCGCAGATGGCTCGAATTAGTAAAGGACTACAACTATGGAAACAGTTACCACCCAGGTAAGGCTAATGTAGTAGCGGACGCCTTGAGTCGTAAAACCAGTAGGTTGGGTTTTCTCCTCACTCGGGAGGAGAAACTCATCAGGGATTTTGAAAGCTTACAGCTAGAGGTGGTTTACCCACCTGGGATGATTTTATCTCGTGTGGTAACATTAGTAACTGTACCAGATCTCCGCGAAAAGATAATTGAGGCACAAAGAAAATATCAGACCATGGAAGAGATGTGCTTGAAGATCAGATCGGGAAAAACAGAAAGCTTTAAGGAAGCATCAGATAATGCTATCCTTTATGAAGATAGGATATGTGTTCCACCCTATGTTGAGCTCATAAATGAGATCATGAGCGAGGCTCACGATACTCCGTACACAGCACACCCGGAAAGTACGAAAATGTATCATGATTTGAAGCAGAAATTATGGTGGGAAGGAATGAAACGGGATGTAGCTTCCTACGTTGAGCGATGCTTGTCATGTCAACAAGTTAAGGCATTGCACCAAAGGCCTTATGATGCGCTACAACCGTTAGAGATTCCCGAGTGGAAGTGGGAACACATAGCAATGGATTTTGTGATAGGCCTACCCAAGTCAAGACGAGGGAATACGGCCATATGGGTCATTATTGGCAGACTCACAAAGTCAGCTCATTTCTTTCCAATCCGAGTTACGGATGGATCAAATAAGCTAGCTCAGATTTATGTCAGAGAGATTGTACGCCTTCATGGTGTTCCGGTGTTGATAACATTGGACAAAGATTCAAAGTTTACCTCAAGATTTTGGATTAGCTTGCAGAAGGAGTTGGGAACTTAACTCAATTTCAGTACAGCGTTTCACCCACAAACGGATGGACAGTTCGAAAGGACCATCCAAATATTAGAGGACATGTTGAGAACCGTGGTCCTAGACAGGGGTGAAAGCTGGGAGGAAATATTAGCGTCGATTGAGTTCGCCTATAACAATAGTTATCAAGCAACCATTAATATGGCGCCTTACGAAGCGTTGTATGGGCGAAAGTATCAATCACCACTTTATTGGGATGAAGTGGGTGAATGAAAGATTCTTGGGCCAGACTTAGTGTCAGAAATGATTGAAATTGTTAGAAAAATCCGTCAGAGGATTCAAGAAGCCCAGAGTCGGCAGAAGTCATATGTAGATAATCGTCGTACAGATTTACAATTTGCAGTAGGAGACAAGGTTTTTCTGAAAGTATCTCCTTCCAAGGGGATGATAAGATTCGGCGTAAAAGGAAAGTTACGACCACGTTTTATAGGACCTTACGAGATCCTTGAGCGAATAGGCGCAGTGGCATACAGATTGGCATTACCACCCAGTTTTGGTAATGTTCATAATGTATTTCATGTTTCCCAATTAAGAAAATACGTGTATGATCCCAAGTATGTAATCCAGTGCAATGAGATTGAGTTAGATCCAGATCTAACTCATGAAGAGAGACCAGAACCCATTTTGGATCAAAAGGTCCAAGAGTTGAGGAACAAGTCTATTCCTCTAGTTAAGATCCTGTGGAGTCACCATGGTCAGGAATAAGCGACATGGGAACTCGAGGATCAAATGAAAGCAAAATACCCCGTAAATTTCGGGATGAAATTTATTTTAACGGGGGTGGAATGTAATACCCCGTAAATTAATTACTGCTTAATTGCAGTAAATTGTTGCAATTACTATTTAGTATAGTAATTTTCAGTCAGATTAGGGTCGAAAGTTTCCATTAGGTTCCATGGAATTCAAGATCAATTAATTCCCATAGGTGAATTAACTATTTTAGTTAAGTTTTAATCTTCTTTTTAGTTATGGAAAGCCGGAATTGTAATTTCAGATAAATTCAATTCCTATTCTTTTAAATTTGGGGTGTGTGTTTATCGTGAATTAGATATTTCGATAAATATTTATAGGACTAGGAGAATCAGATATTCTTCAGTCATTAGTGTTTAAATCCAGATAATTTAAACATGGTGATTTAAAATCCAAGAGAATTAGATATTCTCTAGTTCGGATGTTTTAATGGTCGAGAAATTAAAATCAGTATTTCGAAGTGGTATTTTAAAACTAAATAATTTTAGATAATTTATTGTTTTAAAGTAAGGGAATTATTCTTAGCAACACCGGTTTAAGTTCGGGATTTTTTTTTTCTGAAGACGGAAAATATCACGATAGTCGAACAATCAGTATTTGAACCGGGTAGTTGATTAGTCAACCCAAGGCATGCTTTTTTTTCCCTCACCTCACCCCATGCCCCACGTTTCTTTTTTCCTTTCCCCCCTCCCCCAAAAGTCAAGCCATACTACACAGTGATTTTGGCAGATGAGGGACCCGAGCTATATTTTAAAGATCCACCTCTTCATTTCATTCTCCACACCAAAAGTTGAGAGAGAGAAAAAGGCAAAGCAGCCTCACTTCATCATCTTCCGTACCCCTCTTCATTTCATCTTCTTCACCAAGTTTTCGAGAGAACGAGGGAGATGAAATAGCAGCCAACTTCTTCTACTTCATCTCCATTCCATCTTTTCATCTCCAGTTCTTGGGCACATTTTCGAAAGAGAGAGAGAAAGAAAGAGAGAGCAACAAGAACAACCACCGCCATTTTTGGTTTTCAAAGGAAGAGGGAAGGAGAGAGAAGTTGCAGTCACCTGTTCCAGCCTTCTTCTTCTATCGTCAACCCCATACAAGCTCCTTCATCTTCACTCCATTGTTGTTTTGAAAGGTATTTTCAAAAATCATGAGCTATATAAACATATATTTTCAGATCTAAGCTTAAGAAGCATGTGTGGATTTTTGTTGTTTTAAATGACGTTAATGTTTAGAAAATTAGTTGGTTATGTGCAAGGATGTGTAGTCCAGTTTGAGATATTTTAAAGTGATGAAAGCTTGGTATTGCAACTGAAATAAATCACTCCTAGCTTAAGCTAATCAGTTCCGGACTAAAGCTCATCAGTTGACTGATGAAGTGAATCAGTTGAAGAATCAGTTCTGGGAACCAGCTGACTGATCAGTTCTGGTAACCAGGTAGCTGATCAGTTCTGGTAGGTAGCTGATCAGTTCTGGGAACCAGGTGGCTGATCAGTTCTGGTAACCAGGTGGCTGATCAGTTCTGGTAACCAGCTGACAGATCAGTTCTGGTAAGCAGCTGGCTGATCAGTTCTGGTAACCAGCTGACAGATCAGTTCTGGTAAGCAGCTGGCTAATCAGTTATGGGAACGAGCTGACTGATCAGTTCTGGAAATCAGCTGACTGATTCGGAGTTTGTTTGGAGTTCGCGCAGACGGCGCGCTGCGCAGCTTGTTTCGGCAGTTTCGCCACCCTTCAGTAAAATGAGCATAAATCCCTCGTTAGACATCGTATTGAGTCACCGTCAATTTTTCTGAAAACTAGACTTCCGTGCCTCTCCAATAGTATGTTTTATTTTTGAATTTGTTCTGAGTAAATTATGAAAAATCGGCGAAGTTGTGTCATGTTTCTGTTTTCAGGAAGTTATGGCAGTTCTTCCACCTTTCAGTAAAATAGGTATATCCGTGTCATTTGTTATCATCTTGAGCCACTGTAAATTTTTAAAAATACTAGACTTCCGTGGCTTTCTAATGGTATATGGATCAGTCCATAATTCTTCCTAGATCGATCGTGAAAAATCTCTAAATCCGGTCACGAGTTCATTTTCAGAAATTCTGGCAGTTCTGCCACCTGCTAGTAAATCGGTCATAAATTTTTCGTTAATTATTATCTTGAGTCACCATAAATTTGGCCATAAACTAGACTTCTGTGGCTTTCTATCGGTGTATGGCTCATCCCTTTCATTTTAACGAGTCAAAACAGAAATGTTTTCAAAGATAGACGTTGTGCAGAACGTTGTTTTGTCTACAAACTTGGTGATGACTTTGTTCCTAGAATCTAGTTGTGATCATGTTAAGGTATTTTTGATACCTTAAATGATGATGATGTATGCCTTAAGATGTTTAATAGCTAGGGTTGAGATTAACCCTTAAGCTAAGAGAAAATTTAGAACGGATAGTAGACCCTAATAGGCCTTTGTGTCGTGTTGAGTCCTGTCAGATTTAGGATCAACATGCTAAGTATATTTTTATATATTGAAGGCTAGCAGATCCACAAGGGATAAGACCAGTGAGGAACTAGCAGCTGCAGTTTCAAGTATTAAAACATTGGTGAAAGGTGGGCTTTCTTTTCAACGGACTCTTAGTCCAAATAATGATTTGAGTTTTCACTCACCCGCAGTTAATTCTTCTGATGCAAATAAATTATTGTCATGCATAAAATGTTTTGTTTTGTATGATATCCTTATCCGTATTTAGTTAGCTCGCAAGGGGTTTTCTAACTCTTAAATCGATCGGGCCTCGTGCTAACTCACCGTGTTAACCGAGGTTAGTGTACACTTAGGTTGGTGATATTAGGAAGAGGGTAAGGCTGAGCGGAGCTATTCTTGACTAAGACATCGATGATGCTAAATGTTCGTGGAAAAGGCTGAGCGGAGCTATTCTTCGACATTTAGTTATGTTAAGCGTTCGAGGGAAAAGGCTTAGCGGAGCTATTCCCCGACGTTCGTGGAAAAGGCTGAGCGGAGCTATTCCTCGACTCTTAGTCCAAATAATGATTTGAGTTTTCACTCACCCGCAGTTAATTCTTCTGATGCAAATAAATTATTGTCATGCATAAAATGTTTTGTTTTGTATGATATCCTTATCCGTATTTAGTTAGCTCGCAAGGGGCTTTCTAACTCTTAAATCGATCGGGCCTCGTGCTAACTCAGCGTGTTAACCGAGGTTAGTGTACACTTAGGTTGGTGATATTAGGAAGAGGGTAAGGCTAAGCGGAGCTATTCCTGACTAAGACATCGATGATGCTAAATGTTCGTGGAAAAGGCTGAGCGGAGCTATTCTTCGGCATTTAGTTATGTTAAGCGTTCGAGGGAAAAAGCTGAGTGGAGCTATTCCCCGACGTTCGTGGAAAAGGCTGAGCAGAGCTATTCCTCGACTTTCAGAGGGATATGGATGATCATACAACAGAAAAGAACGCTCAAAAATAAAAAGTGATTTAGTAAAACATAGGGCCTTTTTTAGATAAATCCCCTGTGTGTTTACTCAGATGCATGACAAGAAAATCAGTGTTCAATTCAATAAATATTTTTGGCAATGTGTTCACTGAGTACTCTTGTACTCAGCCCTGCATGTTTGTTTTTAAATGTGCAGGTTGAGCAGGTGTGGAAGGGAGAAGTGCTGAGAGTGGAGTTCTTTTGGTACAAGGCTCAGATGACCTTGTATTATTATTATTATCATTATTATTATTGTCTTTCTTTTGTTTCCACAACTCATCTATATAACAAGTCTAATATTTCAGCTTCTGATTTTGGACGAGTCCAATACCTTGATAATCAATTAAGTACTACTATTATTCTGTCCCTTGTGAGTACTTGAAATCAGTCTAGAATTTGAGTTCACAGCAAATATCATTCCTGGAATACAGTAGTTGATTCCTTTATTTAATTATTTCCGGTTCGCGCCTTGATCCATCCTTCATTGGGATCGAGTCGTGCCAGTCACACTTCATATTAATCAGATATTAATGTGGAGTCGTGTCAACAAGCTTAGGACGAGAAGTCGTCAATAAAGCTTCAACTAATTTAGCTATAAGGTGGGTTTACTTACTAAAATGCTTTCAAAAATATATTTAAACTTTCGTCCGCTATCAAAAATGATTTATGCTTATGTTGCTCAATGTGGATTGACACGACTTATATGAGGAATTTCGAATATGGCACTTCGGTGCAATTACTTATGAATATGTTCATGTTATGAATATGTTATAGTTTTTATGTGATAACATTAGGGTCGATCTCCACTATATTCATTGAATGTATCATTTATGACATGTCAAATGTGGATTTATAGATATTCTTATTACAAATTATTGGACGAATGTATGAGTATTCCCACGAAGTGTTTTCTGGCACTCAGCCCCACTCTTTAAAAATGTTTTCAGGTAATTGATGATGGCAGGTGGCGGACGTGGACTAATGTGGACATTTTGTATGGATGACCATATTCTAGTTTTTGAAATATTGACTCTATTCAGTTTTGGTCAACAAATATGATTAATTATGCTTCTGCTCTATGTTTATGGATTATTTAAATATTTTATGGACGCGTGTAATCGGCGTGGCCTTGCTGGCATAATTTGAATGTTGAATATTGGATTTTTGACTAGTCAAGATTGAACATGTTTTAATTGATGGTTCGAAAGGTGTGATTTTAAAATGATAGGTTAGGTGAAAAGTCTTATCTTATGTGATTGGTTGTTGAATGGTAAACGCCTATGAGCGTGAAATTTATTAATATTTTAAACGAAATGTTGTCCATATTTTTATAATTCAAGAAAATGATTTATGTTAGTTTGCGAAAATTTTATTGTGATTTTATTTCATCGTGTATGTTCCCATTAGCGCACTGGGCCTCCAGGTTCGGGGCGCTACATATGGTATCAAAGCGGGTCTACGAATCTGTAGGCCTGCGGAGTGATTTTTGAAATATTTTGAAATAGTGTTTGCAAAAAAAATAATAAAATTATTACTTACCTATGGTCCCATGTCCACGCCACGCCTCGCCCAATCAGGTACAAATTTTATGAGAATAAATCTTTGTTGAACAAAGTATATTTTAGGCAAACGTATATTATGTTGGAGAAATTATGATAAATCAAATGCTTGATTACAATGTATTTCAAGCCTAAGTTATTGGAAATCTATTGGTTTGCCTTATTATGAAAATGTTTTATCCAAATGCCTATGATATGATCCCACTATAGGATGAACCTAGATGGACTTGGGCATAATTAAATTGCCTGTAAGTTTTCACTTACTTAGTGAACTATGTTGGACTATTTATGCAGTACACGATATATTTTGAGAACTATAGATATGACTAGGAATCGGGTAACCTTTATTTTATTTATTCGATCGAGATAATTCGACGAGCTAGAGGATGACACCAGTGAAGATGCTCCTACATGACGAAAAGCTCAACTTGAGCTACAGATGACCTTACTCTATTCTATCGATAGTTAATTACATGGTATGAGTACTTTGATTAGATCCAAGTACGTTGTAAATTAGATGAACTATGAAACTCCTAATGATAAATATTGACCTAGTATGCGACACTTGATGTAAGGATAACTATGATGACGCCGCGTACGATATATAAACAACTAACTGCATATAAATTGCGATGCAATTTCTTATGATTTATGAAATTCCTCATTTATGAGTTACCGATTGAGAACTATGCGTAGCCTCACTATGTTTTATGGACTAATTATATTTTGCTAGGACATGCACGTAATGCATTTACCACTAAGTATCCCGAATCGAATTTAGAAACGACTAAGATAGGAAAATTTCATGGTAGTTAATTCTTATGAAATAAGAAAGAGATATTCTCTCCAGGCGCAAATAAAAAAGTATGAGTTCAACTCTACCCAATGCTGATCAGAATCGATCTTGATGAATGCAATGCTTCATGATTTACGTTAGGTGCTTAGAACTACATCAAATAACTATTAGCTCAAAACGATATATCAGTGGATTGAAACTCAGCCAACATATTATAAATCAAACTGTAACGAGACGTTATAAGCTATATCAACAAACGATTTCAACGATACGACCGATAATCTTCTACAATCCTGGTGGACCAAAATAAAGGGAGAAGAAGAAGAAGAAGTTCCATTGAGAAGTATGCAGTACGATATGAGTTGGATTAGATTTATTTTTAGATGATAGTTATTTTAAGTCAGATGTGCACTTGATAGAATTAAATGAATGATTTAATGTTACCCTGAAAATGGATCGACTTAAGGATAACTGTTAAACAGTATGAGGCCATGAGGAAAAAATAATGCTCCAATTACCGAAGGAAGAAGAGTTCACTTCTTATGAATCAAAATAAGTGCTATGGTACTCAATATATAGTGTCTATGAAGGCAATGAAGACGATTAAGAAGAAAGAATGTCAAGTTTTGATAGCAAGTTTGATAGGTGACATGACGAATGGAAGAGTTAATCATCAAAATAGTATTGCAATGGAACAATAAGGTTGAAACAATCAATATGATGGAGATTGTGGGGAGTTCACATCGACAAATGAACATTTTTTTTGTTATTCATTGAAAGAAAGAGAATATGTCAATGGCTAATACAAATGAAAATAGAAAAAATATTGAAGATTTTGTATCCGCAAGATACAAATAAGAAAAAGAATATTTCATTCATAAGGAATAATGATGAGTTGGAATGAAAAACATTACAAATAAGTTCATATTTGAGAAAACTACTAGTGAACGATATATGTTGCCTTATGCTAAATTTTGGCTTTCATAGCAAGAAGACCTTCATGTGCTGCAAAGAAAGGATTTCGATATTATTTTAGGAACAACCTAGAAAGAGTTATCCATCCAATGATTAAGTGATATGGTAAAAATATGATGTTTCTAAATCTAGGAGAATAAGAGCTACACTTCATGAAATAAAAGATAAATACAACAATGCGAGTACGAACAACCAAGAAGACTTTGGAGATGACTATGAAGACAGAATGCTATGTATTCTTAGTGAGCTCAGGGAGAAGGAAAATCATTAATGTATAGTAAATAATGTACCATCATAAGCAAGTTTAATGATGTAATTTTGAAGACCTCTCCAGAATACCTCCGAATTGAAAAGTGGATTACACTATAGATCTTATACCGGAAATCATGTTCGTGTTAAAGGCACTATAAAGTGTGACGTCAAAGTAATCGCAATAATAGAAGTATGGCTATACGAATTCCTAGACCAAAGATTTATAAGGTCAAGTATATTACCGAAACTGCATTGATACTGTATGTTATGAAAAATGTTAGATTGTTCCGAATATTATTAATGGCCAAGAGTTGAGCATCTTAACAAGGAAAGACGAATAACGACTATCTAGGATTGACAATCTACTTGAGTAATTGAAAGGTACAAGTATTTTCTGTAGGATTACATGCAGATCCAGATGCTAGCAGTTATGTTCGTGAGAAAGATAAGCACAAGATTTTCTTTTCAGACTCGCTATGACCATTATGAGTTCGTAGTTATGTATTTTGATTTGAGCAATGCTCCTGTAGTATTCGTGGACCCATGGACCAATAGTTTAACCCATGTAAGACAATTTTATCTTTGTATTTATAGATGGTGTTATGGGTGATGTTAGAAACAACAAACAACTTAAGAAGCATCTAAAGGAGATGTTGGAAACTTTTTGAAGGAAGGGACTATATGATAAGTTGACAAATGAGAGATTTACCTTGATGAAATAGATTTCAAGGTCATATAGTATTAACTTAATGAATCAAGATGGATCTCTCTATGGTAGAAAGAGATAAGATGATGTGTATTAATTAACCAATGTGAATGAGATGATTAGTGTTCTAAGTTTATCCGTGTTATACATAGGACTCGTTGAAGAATTCTCGAAAATTTTAGTAACCATAATTTTGCTGTTAAGGATCAGTAAAGGTTTCGCTAGATAAAGAGGTGTGAAGAGATTATTTAAGAGCTCAAAAAGAAGTTAGTCACCACCTGAATATGGACTATGTTTGAAGGATACAAAGGAATAGTCATCTTCAGTAATGCTTCAAAAATTAGATTTTGTTATACATTCATGTTAGTGTTAGTGAAAATGATTAGTAATTGTGTAACACCCCAAATTTTTATTATCTAAATTTAATTAGAACTATAAATATAATAGTTAGAATGGGCCCAAACACTATTCTATTTTATTTATTTTGCTTTTGGCCCAAAATACCTAAGTTTAAGCTTTTAAGGTTGAGGCCCAATTTATGGGCTTTTTAGCCCATTCGTGTTTTAATTTTTTTTCGAGACCTATAGTTATCGGAACAAGATGAACGAATACATTAGATGATAGTGCTCGTCAATACGAAACCATAGAACTTGATTTCACCTTAGATGGACTTCATTTGACCAAGTTATGAATTGATTCTTGATTTAATTAGAGTTTAAGGTTTATTTTAGGGAGTGGTATAAATAACCCTTTATCCCTTTTCTAGTTCATTTTTTGGGATTCATTTCTAGGCCAGCCCTCTTTCCCCTCTCTTCTCTCCTCTCTCGCCTCTCCCTTCCCCTGCGGGAACCACCGCCAGAGCGCCGGCCGCTGCCTCTCCTCCACCGCCGGAAAAAAATTTCGGCGGAATTTTTAACATGCAATTACATTTTCGGACTCCCCTTCTTCTCCTCTTTCTTATTTCTTTGATTATTTTTAGAGTAAATTTCACTTTTGGTCCCATTAGAATAGGGTCAAAACACTTTTAGTCCCAAAAGTTACATTTTTGGTCCCAAATGAATTTTTTTCAACAATTTTGGTCCCATAAGATATTTTTCTGACAATTTTAGTCCCATAAGAAAATTTTCCAATAATTTTAGTCCCAAAACTAACAATTTTGGTGAATTTTGATGTGTCTCATTCATATGAAAAAAAATAATATACGTTCCGAAATCCAATGTACTCTATCTGAAATCAATTTGTGTCGTCTAGCACACCAAAGATCTCAATCAGTTTGGGACTAAAATTATTGGAAAATTTTCTTATGGGACTAAAATTGTCATAAGAATATCTTATAGGACCAAAATTGTCGAAAAAAATTCATTTGGTACCAAAAATGTAACTTTTGGAACTAAAAGTGTTTTGACCATCTTCTAATGGGATCAAAAGTGAAATTTACTCTTATTTTTAAGAGATTTTGAGGTTTAGGCTTCCAATTTTCGGATCTAAAAATGGGATAAACCCTAGCCTATCAATACTTAATTTCCTTTTTCATTTTTGAACTTTGTTTTCGATTTTAGTATGTAGATTGTGACTTTCGGGCTGTTTTAAATTATTTCTTTAAAAATATTTTCTTAATTTTATTTATAGTGTTCTTGGTGTTCTTGACTACTTTAATTTAAAATTAAATGGTGGATTGTTGAAATAAATAGAAAAGAAAAATGAAATGGATTTTATTTTGTATTTTTGTATGTTGGAGTGAGTGTGTGCGTGTGTACTGATATGTGTGTGTGTTTATTTCCTTTTCTTTGTTTTGTTTTTACTTTTTATTTGTTTATTTATTTTTACTTTTTCGTACAGATTCTTCAAGATTAATTAAAAAAGTATAAGTTATATTTTAAAATCAAATCATAGCCTAATTGATAAGTTTATGCATTTTCCTTGTTCAATCCTTCTCGCTAATAGTTTAAGTTGTATTTCTGTGTAGTTATTAAAATATGGAATTATGATATTATTATATAAAAAAGGGGGAAAAAATGAGCATGTGTGCAGTGGCCGAAAATTAGAAAAAAAAGAAGAGGGAGAGAGTGTATTGATTGATTGCATTTTGTAATATAATGAGATATATATATATATATATATATATATATATATATATTGATTTAATTGTGTGCATGCATGTATGTGTTAAAGTTTTAATTAATTTTTCTTTAACATTCTCATCCACCTTAAATAATATTAAAATTGTACTATTTTTGAAAATTGGATTTAGTTTAATGGTTGGGGATTAATGTCTATTTTAGAGAGGTTTAAAGTTCAAAACCCCTTACATGCATTTTTAGATCTATTTTATTGCAATTAATATCTTCTGTTTTAACTATAATTAATTAAAATCATGTGTTAAATTTTGAAAATGGTATCTGCCTTAATGGATATGTTTAGATTTGTTAACTGAAAGGTTAAGGGTTTGAATCCTATTAATGTAGTTTTAATTTATTTTTAATCATTTTTATCTAAGATTATTTTGGATCTTATATAATTAATGTCACCTAATAAATTTTGAAAATGGCGTTTAGTTAAGTGGTTAGAGCCCAGATTATTGTTTGAGAGGTTTGGGGTTCGATTCTCATTAAGTTAATATTTATGCTTTTAATCTTTTTATCATAAAATCTTTCTGGACTATATAAATTATTAATGATGCATTTTAAATTTTGAAAATGAGTCTTAGCCCAGTGGTTAGTGTTCTAATTGTGATTAAGGGGGTCCAGGGTTTGAAACCTCTTGTTACAGTTTTAATTAATTCTTGTTTTGTGTATTTAATTCAAAGCATTCACGAAGTTATTTAATTAAAGTGGTTTATATTATGTTATATAAAATCATTTGGTATAGTGGTTAAAGTCTCATTATTTTATAGTAAAGTCATGAGTTCAAATCCTTTTGACTACAATTTTATTTATGCATTTATTTATTTAATTTATTTCTTGTTCTATTTTGTGTAACTTTAGAATTTAATTTAAAATTAAGTATATAAAAAGTGGTACTTTACTTTATTGGTATATTATATCTTTTAAAACATTCATTTAATCATATAATTTTAATCTTCGTGATTAGAATATATTTCTCTCGATCAAGTACTCGGGTATAGTTTCTTAAAAGCTAGGATTACTCGTTTGATCTCCAAGCATCGTCTTTTCATGACCTTATTCTATAGACTTGTCTTTATACCCTTATACCCGTATTTACATTATAGAATAGGTTAATGACCTCAATAAGCTTCTAAGTCTTAGTCTTTATGTGTAGGACAAAACCCGGAACATCGGACTTAGGGGACTCTTAGAAGAATCGTTAAAGCTTCAGCTATTATAGCTATCCAGGTGGGCTACTATACTATCTTTGCAAACTGTATCTTTCGAGTTATTAAGCTCTGCTTTATTAAAACTGCATATGTGACTATCTGTGTTAAATATTATATGTGCTACTGTATGTTTTCGGAGTCTCATAAACTAGCGTTGTGTCAATGTGAGTAGTTACAGTATGCATGCATTATTCATCATGTCCTATTCCTTGTCGGTGAGACTAAAATGAAACACTTATTGGTTACACTCATTGGGTAAACTTTGGCCATACTCAACTTTACACGTTGATGATGTAGTACGGGTTACGGGCAGTGATTGGTTATACTCTTAAGCGCTTCACGATAAAATGTTTTGGTGAACATAGGTTGCTTTCAATTTTAAAACCTCCTAAGTTTCACTACCTGCATGGACACAGATAGATTACTTTTGAAAAATGATTTGTATAACTCAAATTGTGAAAACTTGCCCACTTAGTGTATTAGTACTCAGCCCAAATCTTTTCAAACATTTTCAGGTTAGTAGGCTGGAGCGTGGAGGTGACGAGACTGAGAGATAGGCTTTTGTTATTTACCTATTTCCCATTATCTCCTTTTGTTAAATATTATGTTGCGAATTAAGCTTCCGCACTTATGCTACTCCTTAGTATTCTATTAAGTATTGAACTTCTGCACTTGTGAAATTTTTGCTAAATCCTAAGAGCTCTGATCTTAGTATTTTGGACAAGTATAATTTATTATAAAGCATGTTTGGTTGTTCTGGGTCTTTTATTGCGGTTTTCGTTACTGAAATTACCCCTTCTTTCCCGCTTCTTAAATCTTACCCTCGTGGCGTCCATTTCCATGATCTTTCGGGATCGGGGCGCTACAGATTGCAACTACATCCCGTCAATCGGGATCACATGAGAACATCTGAAATATGATGAAGAGTTTAATGTCATAGTTTACGCATTAAGAATTCAGATGGTTGACCTCCATGACAATATCGCAAGATCTATGCTAATCGAATAGTTTAAATGTATTTATTCGAATAAAAGAAGTTCTACGTGATACATGAGAACGATTGGAGCTGGTGAGGATTACGATCACATTATCATCTGCCACATAGCGAAGATGGATATTGTAGCAAATGATTAAAGTTGAAAGACCCAAGAAACGCCTAATTGTATAATAACCTAATAAGGATAATTGCTCACAGATATTACGGGATTGAAGATCAAAGTGGTGGTAGCACCGAGCAAACTGAAAGAAAGAACGATGAGGCACATGAAAGCTAGTTTACAAAGTTAAACCATAAAGGCTCAACCATAAGATGTTTAGAAGGCTACATAAATTCTAAAGTTGAAATACGAACACATTTTGATGAACTGTATTATAAGATTACCAAAGATGATCTGTGAAGATCGCGCAATACGGATAATTATGGATAAATTGAATGAGTCAGCACAAATTTACGAGACACATATTGAAGAGATTGTAAGATTATTATAGATTCATGTTATTGATACCAGTATATCCATCCTGCTACAGTCCCACGTAGGTTCAAGAAGAAAGTTACGAGATGTTAGGGATAAGGAATCGATCTTAGTATGATTTTCCACTCTCGTACGATTAATCAGAAATGATAGCACGCACGTGTGAGTGTATGTTAAAAAGATTACATTATGGATCGATGTGAAGACTAGAAAGATTGTTTACTAACGATAGAATTAGCTTTTAGAAATAGCTACCAAGGACTGATTGAAATGTTATCATATAAGGCATGTACAATTTGAATTGTAAATATCCTCTTTGCAAGTATTATGAAAGTGAAAGAAACATCATATGGTCGAATTAGAACCAACTGCGATAGTAGTCTTCGATTGAGTATGAGAAAAATCAAAGATGCCAAGATAGAAACAAACCTATGCGTGCAAGTGTTGTACGAGTTTACGATTCGAAGGTGAAGAAAAAGTTCACAAGTTGACTCATACAGAAGACCATTTGGACAAAAGATGTTATGACCATGATCAATTGGTCATCATGAAATCCTCGAATCGCATAGTGAGAACCTAAGTCTTACCCTCGCTCTTAAAGTTAGTAACAATCACGTATTCATGTTTCAATACTCCAAGAATAGAAGCTTGACCCAACCCATACCATCCATAGAGACGGAGTAAAGGCGGATCCAGATCACTCGTCAAAAAGCATCAAAGGCAATCCTTGATAGTAAGATTTTAAAATGTCAAAATGAAGAAACAATGATAGTAAGGGCTCGTGGAGCCGACACGAAAATCTTGATATTATATGAAAATACGAATATGAGATCATGAGACGGTATGCAAACTTATCGATAGCAAATACGTGAATTTCGGGATGAAATTCTTTTAAGAGAATAGGTTTGTAACACCCCAAATCCAATAATAGAGGCCCAATGAATTTTCTAGAGCCCAAATACTTAAGTTGTCTCCATTTTTAATGAAATACACAAATGATGGGCTTTCTAGCCCAATTATGATTTTAATTATTTACGGCCCAATTATTATCCGATCGAGATGAACGAATATGTTAGACGATAGTGCCCGTCAACACGAATCTATAGAACTCTATTTCATCTTTCTTAGACTTCAATTGACCAAGTTATGATTTAATCTTTGATTTAATTGGATTTTAGGTTAAGTTATGGAGGGGTATAATTACCCTCTCATTACCACTTAAGCCACCTAAGCTCATTTCACTTCACTCAAAGGGGATCAGCCCCCTCTCCCCCCTCTCTCTACTCCTCTCCTCGCCACCACCACCTCCGCCACCGGCTGCCGATCGCCGCCGCCTCCTCCACCACCGGGAAAAATTTCCAATAGGATTTTTAACATGCAATACCCTTTTTTGATTCCCCTCATTCTCCTCTTTCCATTTCTTTGATTATTTTTGAAAGAATTTGAGGTTTAGGCATCCGATTTTCGGATCTAAGAGTGGGTTAAACCGTAACCTTTAGAATCTCTTTTCTTCTTTATTTTTCAATTTCTATTTCGATTTTTATGGTTGTAAATGTAGATTTTCGGGCTGTTTTGGTTGCCCATTTAAAGGATATTTTTTATCTAATGTTCTTATTGTTTTGGATGTTCTTAAACACATTAAAAATAAAATGGGTGAATGATGAGATGAAAAACTATGAATGTTCATTGATAATATTGGCGGAAATGTTATTGAAATGATTAAACTTTTTAAAATTTATGTATATGTTTGTGTGCGTGTGTGTTGGATTTGTGTGTGCGTGAGTTGTAAATTTTTGTTTTCTTTTATTTATTTACTTTATATTTTATGCTATCATAATATAGATAAGTATAACTAAAAAGTTTAGAAATATTATCAAAAATTGATCTTAGTTCGATGAATAAATCTCTCTCAATTAAATTGCAAGGTCTATAGATCAATCTTTGTTAATAGCAATTTAATTTTAATTGAGGCATGTGTTTAATTATGACATATTAATTATAAATCTTGGGATATATTTCAAAGTTCAATTATAGCCTAAATGGATAAATCTTATTTTTATGTGTATTTTTAAGATCCATTTTACTTCATTTCAAGTTTCTGCCTTATTAAATTTAAGTGTGAAAAAGATTTGAAATATTAATGTCTAGTCTAATGGTTGCAATCCAATTTTGTTAAAACTATATGTCAAGGGATCGAAACCCATTTTTAACATTTTATTTAGGCATTTATTTCCAATATGATTCTGCACTATATATAAATTAAAATTGGATATTAATTTTGCAAATGGCCTTTAGCCCAGTGGTTACGTTCTAGTTTTCATTATGATAGGTCTAAGGTTCAAATCCTTTGGCATGCATTTTATTTATTTTTATTCCTAGTTAATTCTGAACTTTATGTAATTAAAATAATTAACCTATTTTTGAAAATGATGTTTAGTTTAATGGTGTGAGTTTAATCTTTATGTTAAGAGGTCAAAGATTCAAGCCACTTTGATGTATTTTATAATTCTCTTTTTACTCAAATATTTATGAGTGTATTTAATTAAAGTAGTTTAATTAATGTTATATAAATTCTTCTAGCCTAGTGGTTAAGTTTCTACTATTTCACTTATG
The DNA here is from genome assembly GCA_026008535.1 of Perilla frutescens. Taxonomy (NCBI): domain Eukaryota; kingdom Viridiplantae; phylum Streptophyta; class Magnoliopsida; order Lamiales; family Lamiaceae; genus Perilla; species Perilla frutescens. The sequence continues at coordinate 20,597,520 of BRKX01000016.1, read as the reverse complement.
TTTTGGTTAAGTGTTCAAGCCCTCTTGACTACATAATCATATTATATTTTTATCTTATTTATATTTGGTCTATTTTTCTTAATTTAGATTAAATTCAAAATTCAGTGTATGGTATAATAAATCAATTTTTCCACATTAATATTCTATGATCTTTTAAATCTCAAATTAAGTTTTATAATTTTCCTATGAATCATCTATTTGTACGGTCAAGAACTCCGATACATTTTAAGCTAAGATCTCGTTCAACCTTTAAACGACGTCAGGTTATGCTCTTATTTTAAGGACTCGTTCCCTAGATCCTTATATACGTTATAGTATATGTTTAAAAGATTGATATGTTATTAAGACATAGTTCTTATGTATAGGTTCTAACCCGAGACTCGTTTAGGACGACGATTAAGGTTATTCCTATATTTAAGCATAAGGTCTTAATCCGCGACAACAAGCTTAGGACGAGAAGTCGTCAATAAAGCTTCAGCTAATTTAGCTATAAGGTGGGTTTACTTACTAAAATGCTTTTGAAAATATATTTAAAGTTTCGTCTGCTATGAAAAATGATTTATGCTTATCTTGCTCAATGTGGATTGACACGACTTATATGAGGAATTCTGAATATGGCACTCTGGTGCAATTACTTATGAATATGTTATAGTTTATATGTGATCCCATTAGGGTCGGTCTCCACTATGTTTATTGAGCGTATCATTTATGACATGTCAAATATGGATTTATGGATATTCTTATTGTAAATTATTGGACGAATGTATGAGTATTCCCACAGAGTGTTTTCTGGCACTCAGCCCCACTATTTAAAAATATTTTCGGGTAATTGATGACCGCAGGTGGCGGACGTGGACTAATGTGAACATTTTGTATGGTTGACCATATTCTAGATTTTGAAATATTGACTCTATTCAGTTTTGGTCAACAAATATGATTAATTATGCTTCCGCTATATGTTTATGGATTATTTAAATATTTTATTGACGCGTGTGATCGTCGTGGCCTTGCTGGCATAATTTAAATGTTGAATATTGGATTTTTAACTAGTTAAGGTTGAACATGTTTTAATTGGTGGTTCGAAAGGTGTGATTTTAAAATGATAGGTTGGTTGAAAAGTCTTATCTTATGTGATTGGTTGTTGAATGGTAAACGCCTATGAGCGTGAAATTTATTAATATTTTAAACGAAGTGTTGTCCGAATTTTTATAATTCAAGAAAATGATTTATGTTAAGTTGCGAAATTTTTATTGTGATTTTATTTCATCGTGTATGTTCCCGTTAGCGCACTGGGCCTCTGGGTTCGGGGCGCTACTCACGTTATGATTAAGCTTTTAGTCTATGTTAAATATGATCTTGCTCAACATTGCAACACTCTTATATTTGTTGATAGCTAATGAGAAGTCGAATAATTGTAATGTAATGAATAAATATTTGGTTGAGAAGTATAAGAAATGATATTTAAAAAATAAATTGTTATATTTACCCAAATTCGGAAACTTTTTAATTAATGTTTGTATGTGCTAATATAAAAGTAGTATTATACTCTAATATAATAGTATAATTAAGCTAAACTTTTCCCTAGCTAGTTAAAATAATGTTAGAAAAATTAGTAGTTTTCTAAAATAAATTATTGTATATATAAATGGTGCCTGGTCAGGCTTGAGGCGAAATAATGAAGATATTTAGAAGTAAATAATTTATTTTTTAAAAAAATATAATACATTATTATTTCTAGTTTTATCAACAATAAAATCACTTTTAAATATTTTAAATCTCAAATTGTGGCATATTACTCAACTTAAAAACTTACTTCAACAAAAAAATAATTGTTATGATTAGCATATCCAATAATATTGTATAGGTAATATATGCATTAGGGAACGAATTGTTTATTTATATAATATAATGTCTCAATATATAATTTTCTATTTAATTTTATGTCCAAGGTTCTATTAACATGTACTTTGATTTTGAAAATAAATCAAATCTATTAATATCTAAGCATTGTTGAAATGTTAGATAAGTTAGGGGTTTAGATATAATTTGTTAGAGATTAAAACATGATAAACTTTATTCAGAAGTTATAGATTGATCCTTTATATATTTAAAATACTTAACTTGAAAAAAATTGTTAATCGAATGTGAAAAATACATATATTTATTTACCTAACTATTTTAATGAAATAATAGGACCTGGGGCAATTGCCTCGTTTGCCTAGGTAAAAACCATATAGTGTAGTTAATTTCACATACATACATACATACATACATACATATATATATATATATATCTTAATTAAATTACTTGTAATAAAATTCAAATCAGTATATTCACTTACGAATAATATATATCTTTTTTTTTCTCCAATCTATATTTGAAATTAGCCTCTATGATTTTACATTAATATAAAAAAAATTATATGCAGATTGATGAGTAATTGTGAAGTTTATTTTGATAAAATATGTATTTTTTTTTAGAAAAAATATTTTTATGGTTCGGATAGCATGACATGATTTTTACAACTTAATTATTTTGAAAATGTTAATTATCTTATCTTTAATAAAAATAGATAAGTGACCAAAATAATATACTATCTTTAATACAAATATGTAGGAGATGATAATTTTTTCAGTGCTCTTGTAAGTCTACATCACTCTTTTGCAAAGAAATTGTTTCAATTTATGCACATTATGTAACATATGTTTGTTATTTTTTTAGCTATTTCAATTCACTAATATTTGAATTATTGATATCACATGACGTCAATCAATAATTTATAAGTAGAATTTGAATTTTAAGTGTATTGAGTAAATTATACTTATATGGTTAATTCCCATATAATTAAATTACTATACTTGATCAATTTTACAATTCAACATGATTTTTAAAATGTTTCAAATAATGTGACTTTTTGAATTATAGAACATTCGACATCCCTAAATTGTTGCTAAAAATAAATTAGAAAATGTATTCATCATATAAAAAAAGAAGAAAAATAATTAACACGAATACATGTGATATGTATTGTATACATATTAATTCATAAATTTTGTCGTATTGGTATATAAAGAGATTAATGAATTGTCTAGCATATTAATTAAAAAAGAATATGTTAGTTGAAATTTAAAATTTATACACACACGTATCAACTTAAGGCACCAATCGAAATTATATATGTATTTTAATATAATATTATGAAAATCAATATTAATATTCTTAATTGTTACAATATGTATGCATGTGAAATGAATGATCATTTGCATACAAAACATTGAAATAAATTAAAATTTTAGAATGGATTCTGCTCGTAACAATTGCGAAGATGAAAAGCAATGGTTTGTGTAAATATTTTTTTAGTTCAATCATATTATTCTTGAAACAATACAATGGCAATGTTTTATTAATTATAGTTTTTATATTTATAATACAATTTTATATTATAGATTTAACCTGGAATTATGATTCTGAAAAAGAATTTAGATGTGTAATTTTAGAATTATAGTTACATGTATATTCTATGCGTTCGGAGCTCTACGTCAGAACTTTATACGCTCTTATATCTATTCTATGTTAATAAATATCATATATTATTACCCTTGTTAATACGGAAGTAAATGTAGTTATACGTAATCAAGGAAATATATTATAAATAAATAGTACATAGTATATATCACACTATTTTAACTTACTGGTGGGTTTTATATCTATTCTATTTAAATAAATATTATATATTATTACCATTGTTTAATATGGAAAAAATTGTATGTTTACATAAACAAGGAAATATATTATAAATAAATATTATATATTATATATTACAATATTATCCTTAAATTTAAATTTTATTAAGGATATAATAGGTAAATCAAAATTTGTAAAACATCACACTTTTATTATAGTACTAGCAGAGATCACGTGCGTTGCACGTAATTCGTATGATTTTACTAAATAATGATATAATAACTATAATTAACAGTTATAACGTATATTACAATTATTGTGTTAAATTTCATGTTGAATATTGTAAATATTTCTTCCTAAATACAATTTAATTCATCATTCATGTAAATTTACATTCTCATAACAAAAGAAAAATATTTAAATTGGTCTAAATTTAAAAAGATATTGATTGGGCGATATCTTGATTTAATGATTTCAATTAGCGTATTTTATTTTTTAAATTATAAAAAATATTGAGCTTTCAACAAATAAATATCAATAAGTGCAATTTACATTTTATTTTATTTTTATCATAATGTTTATTATTTTCAATAATATCTTAAAATTAAATGATGAACAATTTATGAGCTGTTTATATTTAATTAATTATAAGTGCAGAATATAAAGAATAACTAAAGTATTTAACTGTAAAGGACACTCTTGGTTTGTTTTTGTATTTATCTTCCAAATACTCGATAATAAATGTAGTAAACCTATTACAGACTAAATGAGGATAACACAAATATTAGATAAAAAAAATATATAAATAGCAAATTTGATCGACAAGTAACTGTAGAATGATTTTATCTTTGTTGATCTACTATGATACTATATGTCTATGTTTATTTGCTAACATTTATTGAAATTTATTATTATTTTTTGAGTTGGGAGAGCGTGCTCAGGAGGCCAAATTTGTTATTAATGTTTAATAATATTAAAAATACTAAAGATTTTGTGAGTTTTAAACAATCCTCCTCAATAATTTGTCCAACACAACAATCATTATATAATATTAATATTCTGAAAAAAACAAAGATTTTTTTTTTGTTATATAATTCTCATGTATGTGAACATAAATCAATTTTTATCTTTAAATGTAACCAATTAATTCAGCATACATGGTTTTCCTTTTCCTTTCTTTTATTTTAATTGGTTAAATTTACCTTTTTTAAAATTTTGGGTAAACATGAAGAGTAAACAAAAAAGTGTGGTTGTATAAAGTAAAAAAAACAAGGAATTCTTTAAGATTATAGTGAATTTAGTAAATGTAGCGTATAAAGTATTTGTCTCAAAAAGATTGCAATAATGATTGAATGATCATGTTAACTTAATTTATACAGGCACTTAATGTGTTTTTTCTAATATTAATTATTGAAAATAATAATGTGTAGAGATATATTCATTTTTTATATCTAAAGCTCCTATATATTTTCTATATCTAAAGCTCTGATATATTCACGATATAAAGGTACACTCATTATATATATATATATATATATTGCTTTTTTTTTCTGAATTGCAATAGTAGAAATGCATTAATTATATAAATCTCATTCATATCAGTAATCTTTAAGTCTAACCTAAACAATATGAACTTGTTTGCTTATGATTTAAATTAAATTAATATCAACAAGTACATTAATACTTAGATATATTATTATTATTATTATTATTAGTAATTCATTAATCGGTATTTATTTGTTGTCACTATTGTCCAGTGTAAAATGTACCACAAGAAATATATTTCTTTGATTTTCATGCTATATATATATATCTTAAACTTACTTGTAAGTGTAATATTAAAGTTGAAATATTATTTTACAAATAGCCAGGGGCGGCTAATGAGGGGCGCGAAGTGCACTTTCGCATAGGGCCCCTCAAATCCCGTATATATTTTTTTAATATTAAGGGCCTAATTTTTTAGTATTAAAGTTTAATTTTGTAATATTAGGAGCCTAATTTTTTTAATATTTGGGTCCATTTTTTATTAATAACTTAAAACATAAATTTTACAGTATTGGAAATCAAATTTTTATAATTAGCACAGGGTCCCTAAAATATTTAAGGTAGCCCTGCAAATAGCATCTAAATAATGATTTTTTCACCAGTCTTTATGTTTGAATATTAAACTCTACGCTCTTATAATTATATAAATAAAATATTGGCTTTGGTTTTACAAGACGTGAATCATATTTTGTAAAATGGGTAATTTTTGTAGACTTTTTATGATTTGAATCACATGTCATAAATTGCGACATAATTTTACAAATTAATAACTTTGAAAAAGTCATCATTAATAGAAAAGAAAAGGTGTGAAAATCACCCCTAAAGTTTACACTCTCTAGTTGCTGCTTATATTTGTCATCCTGAGTTGGAGGAGAAAAATGCTTGTCATGACAAAATTGTGGTATATATTCAAATTAAACAAAAACTTATATTAGACGGTCTAACGCGTCATAACCATTAGAAGGGTCAAACCGGCCCAAAACCTGGCTAGAATAGGCAAAACCGTAGGCCCGCGCCAAATTGAGTCCATCAGAGCTGGCGCGAGTGCGCCACGCACGCCCACTCCTTTTTTCGGTTTTTTCTGATTTTTTCGTTTTTAATAAGTTTTTTCCAAGCTTTTTTTTTCAAACCCCACTTATTTCACCCCAATTAATTATGGAGCATATTATACGAACTCATTGTGTGAGTGGACTGTGTCAGTAGGATAAAATAATTAAAATAATTTAATTTAATTTTAGATTTCTCTAACTCCATTTAAAGTATATATTTATTTCAAAAAATTTATTATTTAGCGCAATGCATGATCCATGTGTTAGCATTGAATTAGTACGATACGTGAGACACGAAATAAAAAAATTAAATTAATTTAAAAAGTTTATTGTACATTTGTAAAAAAAAAAAAAAGGAAGAAATTAAAAAAATCGATAAAGAGAAAAACAGAAAAGAAAAGAAAACGGGGGATCATTGAAAAAAAAAAATTGAAAAAGAAGGAAAAACGGGGACCACTTCCTAAGTCAAATATAAGATCAGTTAGAGGTCCCATTGGAGAATTCTCCTTCAAGTAATTAATTATCGATCTTCATCTAGTATATAAAGCTAGTGTGTTAATTCTACAAAATCTAATATATATATATATATATATATATATATATAAGCCATAAATTATATATGTTATAGAAAATTAATTATGTCTTGATATTTAGTACATATTATATACAATAATTCAAGGTAAACGAGAGGCCATGTATATACACATTAAGATACAGTTTCTTGGTTATATAAATAAATGTTTATTTGGAATTGATACGATCATGGAACTGTATATATATCGACACAGCACCACTTCGAGCGAATGCAAACTTAGTAAAGGATAGAAATGTTAGATATGATATAATTAAAACTTAGAGAGAATCACTTCCCGTTAGTGCAAACTTAGGAAAAGATGGAAATGTTAAATAGGATGATAGAAAAACTAGAGAGAAAATAAACAGAGATGAGAGATATTCAATTAGAATAAACTTATGTTATATATTTAATATATAATAAATGGCACATCAACTTATATAGGCAATTAGTTGCAGTCTTATGATTAATTCAGATACTAAAACCACATATAACCCTAGCCTATCTTATAAAGTAAACCTTTCTATTAAATAGTTAACTAAGTTTATCTAATTAAACAATAGTAATAATAATATATCTAATATATCATCTTCTTTGGGTCGTATCATGTTAGGCGGTCAATAATTAGTTTAAGTCCTAATATAATCCTTAAACTTCAGTGTTGGATAACAATTGACTTGGAGAGAGTAGGTGATGTTTGTTAGATCATTTAAATATAAATAAATGTCAATGCCTTGAAGTCAAACAATCTGCATTTATCAATAATTTAATGGCATATATATATATATGCCTAAATAACAATTGATATGTTTACCGATTCAGTCATGTAGCGGCTGATAGAATTGAAGTTGATGTGGGTGGATCTCAACTCTGCAATCTGTATGTAATGATCATATGTGATTAGTACCAATTAAGTAGCGTTATATTAATTATAGAACAAAAACAGAGTATATACTCTTGATATTAATTATAGAACAAAAATACAGCGGATGATATGCTCTTTTAGTGCAACACTCCATAATATACATTTAAAATTTTTAATTTTTAATCTATATTTTTCTCCTATTTAATTTTAATTGATTGTGATTTAGTTTGATTTTCACTTGTTAATTAGAGTTCATTTTCCCAATTAGTATATCTAATTATTTTCAATATTTAATTTTCATTTGTTAATTAATAATTGATTATTTCTTAAAAAAAATAGGGATAAGGTCCAATTTGGTCACTAAACTTATTTGGGGGCTCAATTGACTCACTACAACTTTTTTGAGCTCAATTGGGCCATCACCATGTTAAAATTGGCTTAATTGGGCCACCGCGTGACGGAGCCCGTTAGAGCTCCGTTAAGTGTTGCCAAAACGACGTCGTTTTGAACATTTTTTTACCCGACCCAATACTAACCCATACCCCGACCCATTCTCAATCCAAAACCCGACCCAACACTTTAATTTTAGTCATCTTTTTCTTTAATTTTCTGTTTTTCCAATTTTTTCTTTTTAGAGGGAAACGACGAGTCTGACACGGTGATTTGGGGGCTGGGGTTGGCTACCGGCGGCGATCCAAGAAGCGACAAGGCCTTTATGTTCAGCGAGTACGTCGCTGGTGATGGCGATCATGAGTTCGGCCTCCGGGGCCCAGATTCATTAGCGGTCGATGAAGAGAAGCGCGCCTCTTGAAGTTGGGAGACCTCTTGAAGTTGGGAGACGAGTGCAGCTCTGGCCGACTTCGCTTCGATTGCAGGTGGCTCGGTGTGGGCCGGCGACTGATGTGGTTCGGCTAGGAGGGCAGCGAACCTGGGTTTGGGGAATGTGAGTGCAGATTTTTGGTTTTTGGTATTTTTTGACCTTCTGCCTCTCCTTTCCTTCTGCAATGGAGGGTTTATGATTGTTGGTACTTTTTGACCTTCGCCCAGATTTTTTGTTTTTTGGTACTTTTTTGACCTTCTGCAATGGAGGGTTTAGGGTTATTGGATTTTCTGGAGATTTTCTGATGATGAACATATTTTTGAATGAAAAGAAAAAATAAAAAGAAAAAACTAGAAAAACAGAAAATTCAAGAAAAAAGATGACTAAAATGGATCTAAGGGGGAAAAATAACATGAACTTGATGATCTTCATGGTAGTGTGTGAAAAAAGTGTGAGGTAGTGTGTGGATTTTAGAGTGTTGGGTCGGGTTTTGGATTGAGAATGGGTCGGGGTATGGGTTAATATTGGGTCGGGTAAAAAAATGTTCAAAACGACGTCGTTTTGGCAACACTTAACGGAGCCCGTTAGGGCTCTGTCACGCGGTGGCCCAATTGAGCCAATTTTAACATGGTGATGGCCCAATTGAGCCCAAAAAAGTTATAGTGACCCAATTGAGCCTCCCAAATAAGTTTAGTGGTCAAATTGGACCTTATCCCAAAAAAATATATAACCTATTTGGGGAAAATGAACCCTAATTTAAAACACAATCAGTTGAGTATTTTAAGTATGTAGATGATATTTTTGAAATTTTAAGTGAAATTTTTTAGTGTTAAAATTGATGCCGATTTTAATAATTTATTTTTTTGCACATAAATATCGATAAACATATTGACCCAGTCAACATGGGTTAATTGACAGTATGATTCACATTTTATGCACAAGAGAATTAGTGTAAAAGGAAAAGGAAAAGCATTGATAGCACGAATTATAAAGTTTACGACAGTAGTATGTCAAAACATAATCACTTTCATCTCTTTATGAACCTAATTTATGTCATCTCCCACAGCCACAATGATTTTTTTAATCATAAAAATTCATGTACATAAGATGTACATCAGACAGTCAATGCATTGATCGGGTCAATGTGTGTTGACTCGGTTAAAGCGTTGACCAAAAAAATCGTGAAAATTGGTGATACTTTTTATGAATATAACTGATACTTTTTTAAATTTTGAATGAAATTTTTTAGTGTTTCGATTGATACTAATATTAACAGTTTTTTCTTTATTTTTGTTTCTAGTCAATACTTTTTATTGATACAAATGATAATTTTTGGCTTTTGAAATTATACTTTTCAGTATTATGAAGATACTAATTTTGACGAATTTTTTGATCAAAGCATTGACTAGACGTTGATGTACATCTCATGTACAAGAGACTTGGTCTTTTCTAATAATTTATTTTGTTTTACAAACGACGAATATTCTAAAACCAATCCACTGTGAGTTAATTAGGTTCATGAATTGAAATTAGTTTCCTCATAGCCAACTAACTTTCAATTAAATTAAATGCAATCAATATGTGGAGACTTATCAAGTATTTATGAACTGTGGTACTTGATATAGAAAAATAGTCATTTACACTTTGTAAAATCTGCTTTTAGCCACTAACTTTAAAAATATAAATATTTTTAGCCAATTTTTCTATGAAAAAAAATACGTTATTACTTTTTAGTTTTTATTAAAAAAAAAAAAAAACAAAAGAAACAAACCCACCATACCAATCCTTCATTCACTCCACCCCCATGCCACCCTCTCTTTGAGGAATTGCAGAAAATGACAAATATTCAAATGATCAAGCTGCCGCCATCACCACCACCTCTTCCTCAGCGGCCGCGTGACTCTCCTCTCCCTCTTGGTTGCCGTCTCTCTCCCGTTCATCCTTCTTCTCTCAATCGCATCACTTCCTCATCCTCCCTTATCCCCTTCTCCCTTGCAACGCCCCTTCCCTTCCACCCTCCCTCTCATTTTCAATTTTCAGCATCATATCTAAATCAGTCAACGGAATGTAGTGCATGCACGACAGAGGAACATTTTGTTCAAATGGCTAGAAACACTTTTTTTTTTTTCTTTTTAAGTTGGTGGCCAGAAACAATTTTTACTAAGTCAAAATGATTATTAAAAATTTCATATTAACATAACATAGAATGCCTTGAGAATAATTAACCTGTAGTCCTCGATTAAGTGAGGAAAGTAGAGATCTTCTCATCGTAGTATAACCCGATAATAGCTCCAGTACACCGTAGCATTCATTGCGCTGCAAATCAAAAAGAGGGAGCGCCAAGTAAGCTCTGAGGCCACAACCCGCAGCAAGATCGCGCAGTGGGAACTCATCGGTAGAGTAGAGCATCAAATCCGGTGTGGATTCCGGGTGCTTGTTTCTGTACGCCCGGAATCCCTCCCCAACTTCATACACATGATCCATGCATAGCTTCCTATACCAAGAAAGCCCCTTTTTGAGATCGCCAACACAAAAAGGCTGGTGAGAGGTTGTGAGGTGATGAAGCTCCCGCCCCTCCGCTCCGACTACTGCCCAAAACTGCACCAGGTAGTGATACCGGAATTCCAAGGTGCACGCCATGTGTTTGAGCAGAGTTATGATTTTGTGCTGGTTTGAATCATTTGGCCTCCACAAAACCCATCCATATCTTAATTTCTCCTCTGTTAAAGATGCTTCTTCGTTCAAATGCTGTTTGAGTTGGGATATTTCATCATACTCGTCATCCCAGCCATGTCTCCCTCTTAGGATTGATAACACACGTTCCTCGTAACATTCCTCGTCCATCATGGAACTCGAGATACCGAACAATACGCCTTCAATTTCATAAGGAAGAACACATGAATGACCCCCTCGAAATCAAGCCATTAGAGGGTTACTAATACTATCTAAAATAATATAGTTTCACAATTGGCTTAATCTTGGGGAATATTCATGAATCTTGTTGTTTGTTTGGGTATTTTAGTGGTTTCCCTTTAATCCTAGTTCCCTCCCTTTATCTTTGATTGAGTTTAGTTTAGAGATACACTTTTGTGCCTCTCACTTTTGTAAGCATCCTCTTTCGCTCGATAGACTTCTTCTCTTTTCTCATTTTCTATCTTTGTCTATGGCTCATCGAGTCATCTTGCAATAGTTTAACAGACATGGCATCCTAGACTCTGCATATTTGATATTTAATCCAAGGTACAGACAAAACTTTGGTTATAATAGATTATGCTGTATTTGAATTAATTAGTAATTCGTACTATACCATCTTGATATAATTCATTTATTTTATCTTGAGATGTCGGCTAGTTCCATTACTCAAATTTACATCATTGGCTATCTTCAACGGCTTTTGCTATGGCTTTTGACTACTAGTTATCGACTCTTCTTTTCTAAATGATAAATAAAGAATTGGGACCTTCTTGGTCGTTAAAGGCCATAGAAAAGGCAACAAGCTAGTGGCTCGCGATATAATTTCTTTTCATGGAAACTTGTTAGACCCTAGCTATTGCAATATTTTTCATTTGTGTGATAAAAATAACGTGTCCTGTTAAAAATTAGGTTTTGTTTGGATGGCGAATTCTTTTATGATATTTTTAAGCATTGAAGTGTTGGAACCACAATGGAACAGAAGAAAATCATTGCTGCGGCGTGGAAGACCACTGCCTTGAAAGTGATTTCGGCAGACCACAGTGCAAGTCTCGATGCCGATCACTCCCCAAGGTTATCACAACCCTCACCCAACTCGTGCACTCGAGGTGAATGAAGTGGAGACAAATGATCTTTTGCCCAATTCAGAAAGAAGCAAGAAAATGTATCATTCACATCACTTTTGAGTTCAAAGAAATTGGGGTTAAATAGAAGAGAAGAAGATGACAGTTTTCCGCACGTTGCCACCAACCATCGTGCTTCCAAAGTAAGAAGAAAGATTCAATCACGATGAACCAGAAGACTCTGTCTACTTCTAACAGATTAGGGCTGGAAAAGAAATCGAGAAGAGACAACAAAATAAATTGGGAGAAAAATGTAAAACCAGCCCAATAGGCCTTTTTCTCAATACTTAATGATTCTATAAGCCCAATAAGAAAAACAAGTAGAAGACAGCAAACCGCAAAAACGAAATAATGTGCAGCTATTTTCCAACATGAAGTAGATACTTTTTCAATCCAAAAATCTAGTGATAATTAGAAAAATGATACCGCATTTCTTTAAAAATTTCTTTCAACTGCATATGAACGTCATACTTTTTAATGTCGGAAATGATAGCTTGGAGGTTCTTACATCACAATTTGGATTTATTATATCTCATTTATGGCTTATTGCATCTCAATTAAGTTTTATTAAACTCAATAGAGTTTATAAATCTTTTATTATAATTTAATTTTCATTTATAATTACTTAAAGGGTCATCTGATAGGAGACCAACTCATCATGGAAAAGAGTTACGTGTATTTTGCATCCAAAAGATCAATAACTAACAAGGAAACAACCTAAGATATATAGCAAATGCACATGCGTGTTTGAAGATAAATAAATGCGTGTTTGCAACCTAGCACAGAACTAATAAACTAACCAAAAGATAAAATAGGTTATCCATAAAGAACTAGATAAGGTATCCAACCACAAGGCCTAGAATACCATCACATAAAGCTCACACAGAAGAAGTCAACCAAGATCAAAGTTTAGTAATCTTTTGCAGGACATCAGTTTTGCAACTGGAAGGCACTTGGTGCCCATATCAGCAGGGTTAAATTCAGATGGGATCTTATTAAGCAAAACTTCCCCTTTTTCAATAATATCCCGAATGAAATGGAATCTCACATTAATATGCTTAGTTCGATCTTGAAACACGGGATTTTTGCATAGTTGGATAGTCGATTGGCTATCAGAATAGATCATAGGCTTATCATCAATAAATTTAATATTAGACAACACACCATTTAACCATATAGCCTCTTTCATAGCTTCAATTGCAATAATGTATTCAGATTCAGTTATTGATAAAGCAATGATAGATTGAAGCTGAGACTTCCAACTAATGCACGAATCACATACAGTAAACACATAAGATATTGTGGACTTCCTATTATCTCTATCATTCACATAGTTTGAATCCACATAGCCCACACATTTCACACCATTTGCTAACTTGGTAAAAGTTAGACCACTCTTCGAAGTGGATTTTAGATACCCGAGAAGCTACTTAAGTGCTTCCGAGTGAGGTAATCCAGGATTAGCCATGTATCTACTCAAACAAGAAATGACACATGCAATATCAGTTCTAGTGCTAATTGATCATCAAGTACATCACAAAACCAATAGCATTGACATATGGCACATTTTGCATTTCAACCATTTCAGAATCAGTCTTTGGAGACTGATCCTTACTTAGCACAAAATGAGAAGCAAGGGACACATTAACAGGTTTACGATCTTCCATATTGAATTTCTTGAGAACTTGTTCCACATAAGCAGATTGTTGTAACACAAGGGTCGATTTGTCTCTATTTCTATCAATATTCATGCCAAGAATCTTCCTAGCATCACCTAAGTCCCTCATATCAAAGTTATCATAAAGGCATTTTTGCACATATTTCACAGTTTTAATGCAAGGATAAATGAGAAACATGTCATCAACATATAATAGCAAAAACATGGGAGTTTCAGTTTCCATAAAATATAAACAATGATCAAATTTTCTATGAGTGAAGTTCATGCTTTTCATGCATTGATCAAATTTAATATTCCACTACTGTAGCGACCCAGTTTTCTAATTATATTTAAATTGCTACATTTTTTTAAAATATTTTATTTATTTATGTGTAATATTAATTGATTAAGTCTAATAAGTCGCGCCTAAGTAATTTTTTTTTAAGCATAATTCATTTTAGTAGATAGTAATTTCATAGCATGAGCATGCATTTAATTTTTTTGTGCCTAATTGGTTGCATTTTATTTTATCCTAAGTTTATTTCTCCGGCCCATTTATTTATTTGACAGCCCTGGACCTTCTTTTATTTTCCTAAGCCCAAGTATTGAGGCCAAAATTCTAGATGTTTCAATTCTTCTTCCTCTTCTTGTTCGGATATGTTGACCTACAAATTTTATCATTTCAAATTTTGAAGTTTATCAGCTTTATCTTTTGATGTTGAAACAGGATAACCACACAATCTCATATCCTACTCAAACTCTAACCCTAATCTATCATTATAAATAGAGTTATCATCGCTATTATTTTCTCTCGTCCCATATTAAGAAGAAAGTTAGAGCCTTAGAGTTTGAAGAAGATATTTTCGAGAGGTATGGTTTCGCCTCAAATTTCTCTGTGAAACTGTAAATGTATATATATTATTATCGCTGTATTCGAGTTTTGGGGGAAGGGAGTTTCAATTTTTTTTTTAAATCATAAATTCAGTGGGGCCGCAGGGAGTAGTGTCATGGCATGTTGACAAAAAAATTGCTTCTCTAAGTTCTTCTTAATATTTTATTTTTACTTTGGGTTCTGTGTGTTTGATATGTGGTGTAGTGTATATATATATTTATATAATATGGATATATGTATTGAGTAATCAAGGATTACACGTCACTTTCATATGTTTTTCACTTTAATATATATAAAATATGTGTGATTGTCATATGTATATATATATATAAAATATATGTTTATAGGTATATATGTATGGGTTTCCGTGCATGGTTATTTTCTTTCCTATATATATATATAGATAGATAGATAGGGGTAATGATTATATATATATACGTATATAAGTGTGTGTATGTATCTTTTGATAGTAGTTAAGTTAATAAATGGGAAAGAGGTTTATGTCGCTATGTGCGATTATGTATTGAACATGCATCATAGATTAGTTTCATGCACAATTTAATTATCTCATGTTGTGCACGGTATTAATTTATGGTAATTAATTTATAGGAAGCGCGCAAGACTTAATTAATTTATATCCGAGTCAAAATGAAGGTGAAGGTGGGGTTTTACGTTGAACTTGTCCCTATTATCCTCTCTATATGTTTTACCGAATATATGTGATGTCACAACATAACAAGAGCCTACGGGTTATTACGCAGAGCCTTCGGGCTATACACGCAGAGCCTACGGGCTATCACGCAGAGCTTTCGAGCTATCACGCAGAGCCTCCGGGCTACATGGTTTAGTCTACGAACTGAACACAAGTTTATGATTTGCATATTATTCTGTTTGATATATAGCTTGGATAATTGGACACTCCCCACTGAGTCAGTAGTACTCACCCCAAAACTACTTATCCTTGCAGATGTTATCTCGAGTGATGTGTAGTGGGCAAGATGTGATGATGGTAGTCAAGTGATCATGCACGATTAAAGATTTAATTTATTTTTGACTTTATTTTATGTAATAAATGTGGAGTTATGCTTAGAAACTTCCGATGTATTTCAAGTAAAATATTTTTTATTAATGAAAAGCATGCATAACGTGTCTTTTTCTTGTAAAAGTGAAATTGGGGCGTTACAGAGTGGTATCAGAGAAAGGTCTACTTTCCTGCATACTAAAAAAATACATTTAAGTAAGTATTGACCATCATCACATCCGCCACATCGCTCCAAGAAGAGGTACAAGTTAAAATTTTGATTTCATGTTAAGTTTATGATTATATGGAAATTATGTTTTATGATAAAATGTTTTGATAGTTCTCGAGATTTACTTTAAGATTGAAATTTTTCCAGATGATTAGAGCTTGCAAGGAACACAAGATACTGATAGAAAGGCACCAACTAACTTTGTCAGTAGAAGAACGTAGTAGAACCCGCAAAGCCAGATTTATTAATGATCTATGGGAATTTCAATGGGATGAAACAATAGGAGTAGAAAGACAATTGATGAGAATCTACAGGATATGGAGGAAAATTAAGAAAGAAGAGATAGAATTCGACCCTATGATAGCCACTGAAATAGTTGGTATAGCTATACCCAAGTTGTTGAAGCCTTTAGCCATGGAGACTGCTAAAGAAATTTTGAAATATACTCCAGGGTTTAGGGAAACAATAAATTTTGAAAAGTTCATGCTCCGCCTTATGGATGAATAGAGAGACAAGGTCTTTGGAAGAGAACTAAGAGATTCAAATAGAGGACTAAGTATTGAGACCAATTCAAATAAGAGACAGAAGAGGCGAAGCTAGTAATACTTAGAAATGATAGATCATGCTAGATTATATATTTTCTAGAATTCAAGTTTTTGTAATTCAACTTCTGATTAATAAAATTTATTATTATTACTACTATTATTATTATTATTATTAAGCTAGAACTCTATAAAATATATATATATAATAAGATTGGTATAGAATTTCTAAGTTATAGTTAGGAGATTTACGTATTAGGAAATGTAAGAAGCATAACGATTATTTTCTTAGATAGAGTAAGTATATCGATGATAAGGTAGTATAGAAGTATATGAGGTTAGTGTTAGGTCTAGATACCAGCAAGCTACAATAGTGAGGAAACGAGAGTTGGTGTTATGTATAGATTTTTGCAGTTTGAGGTTTAGGTAAGTAATTTCGAGGACGAAATTTTATTTTTAGTAGGGAAGGATGTAGAGACCTAGTTTTCTAATTATATTTAAATTGCTACATTTTTTTAAATATTTTATTTATTTATGTGTGATATTAATTGATTAAGTCTAATAAGTCGCACCTAAGTAATTTTTTTTTTAAGCATAATTCATTTTAGTAGATAGTAATTTCATAGCATGAGCATGCATTTAATTTTTTTGTGCCTAATTGGTTGCATTTTATTTTATCCTAAGTTTATTTCTCCGGCCCATTTATTTATTTGACAGCCCAGGACCTTCTTTTATTTTCCTAAGCCCAAGTATTGAGGCCAAAATTCTAGATATTTCAATTCTTCTTCCTCTTCTTGTTCGGATATCTTAACCTACAAATTTTATCATTTCAAATTTTGAAGTTTATCAGCTTTATCTTTTGATGTTGAAACAGGATAACCACACAATCTCATATCCTACTCAAACTCTAACCCTAATCTATCATTATAAATAGAGTTATCATCGCTATTATTTTCTCTCGTCCCATATTAAGAAGAAAGTTAGAGCTTTAGAGTTTGAAGAAGATATTTTCGAGAGGTATGGTTTCGCCTCAAATTTCTCTGTGAAACTGTAAATGTATATATATTATTATCGCTGTATTCGAGTTCTGGGGGAAGGGAGTTTCAATTTTTTTTTTAAATCATAAATTTAGTGGGACCGCAGGGAGTAGTGTCATGGCATGTTGAAAAAAAAAATTGCTTCTCTAAGTTCTTCTTAATATTTTATTTTTACTTTGGGTTCTGTGTGTTTGATATGTGGTGTGGTGTGTGTGTATATATATATATATAATATGGATATGTGTATTGAGTAATCAAGGATTACATGTCACTTTCATATGTTTTTCACTTTAATATATATAAAATATGTGTGATTGTCATATGTGTATATATATATGTAGCGCCCCGATCCCGAAAGATCGTGGAAATGGACGCCACGGGGGTGGGAATTAAGAAGCGGGAAAGAAATGGGGTAATTAAATTAATGACGGGGTGTTAATTCAAAAGGATTAATGTTTGGAATAAAATTTAACAACCGAGTATGCCAAAGATAGGTTATGCCTTCCGGAAAATTAGACAGCATAACCTCTGTAACTAGAGCGAATCCCCGTTTATAACGGCTTATAAGAGAAGAATAGAAGCTGTAACAATTCAATAAGCCCTTTCATAGGCCAAACAGAAACAAATAACCAGATACCAACAATCAATAGACCCATTCATAGATCGACAAAAGAAACAGACACCAATATGCTGAACAAATGAAGCCCTTCCATAGGCCAAAATCAATAATCAAATAGACATAATGAAAGACGGGCTTCCTCCCCTTGGAATAATTATGTAGCTAAGCATATGATACATGTTAACCAAGAAGTCAACAAATGTTCAGAATCAGAGAAGCAGAATCATATCAACAAAATACGAAGATCAGAGTTCTTAGCATTTAGCAAAAGAATATCATATGTGCGGAAGATCAATTCTTAACAGAATACTAATAAAAAGAGATGACAACGAAAAAAATATGTAAATCATAATAGCCCATATATCAGCCTCGTCACCTCCACGCTCCAGCCTACTGACCTGAAAATATTTAGAAATATTTGGGCTGAGTACTAATGCACTCAGTAGGCAAGTTTTGACAATTCAAATTATGCAAATCATTTTGTTAAAGTAATCTATCTGTGTTCATGCGGGTAGTGAAACTTAGGAGGTTTAAAAGTTGGAATCAACCTAAGTTCACCAAAACATTTTATCATGAAGCGCTTAAGAGTATAACCCGTCACTGCCCGCAACCCAAACTACATCACCAGCGCATAACGTTGAGTATGGCCATAGTATACCCAAAGAGTATAAACAATAAGTGTTTCATTTTAGTCTCACTGATAAGGAGTAGGGCAGGACAAATAATGCATGCATACTGTAGCTACTCACATTGACACAACGCTGGTTTATGAGACTCCGACAACATACAGTAGCACGTAAATATTTAACACAGATAGTCACATATGCAATTTTAACAAAGCAGAGCTTAATAGCTCGAAAGATACAATTTGCAAAGATATAGTATAGCCCACCTTTCTCGGGATTCTGAAAAGCTAACTTCTGAAGAATCAACCATGATACTCTTTCTCTAGCTCAACCGGTACTACAGAAGGTAAACTTCAACTCAGGATAACCGCTATATTTTCGCGAATTAATCTACTATAAACGGAACTATTATTAATTCTATTCTATTCTAAAATAGATTGCGCGACTCTAGAGACCTTGAATAATTTCGATGAAGAAGGAAATAAATTCCAAAACGTTATTCTTTCTTTACTGGGATCAACTGAGTTGACAGAGGTCTCTTTCCAAAACTTGTCATTTATCCAAATTTTACCAGATCTACACCACAACACTTTTTAACCGCTCGGAAATTACGAAAATATTCAGGGATGATACTATATATGCCAAGACTAACGAATGAGAATTTTAGAATTTTTCGATAATACATGCTCCCGGTATAAAAATAACTGTCTACTTTAAATATTCGAAATTATTCAAAACTCGCAACGAGATCGCGAAACTTGGCAGGTTTATAGGAAATAATATTTGGAGCAACTTTCGAGAAGAAGCATTTTCGATTTGACGACCCAAAATGGGTGAAATGGGAGTTTCGGTAACAATATTCACAGATTTTAGCTGAAAATGTATCGGTCTCGATTGAGCTTGATACTCATTAGATTTTCGCTCAAAAGTACAATTTTTGATAGTGCAGAAAATAAGGAATTTAATGGTGCAATCAAATCAAAGATCGGACGGCTAGAACATAAATTCAAACTGGGCAGATTTATAATATAATATTCGGATCCGGATTTCAAACGACGAGAAATCAAAAATCTATTCCGGTTAACTACAAGATCTAAATGATCAAAGACTATTTATAAGAAGAAGATTTCTAATACGACTATCCAAGAAGAGTAGATCTTATATTTACATAAAATGAAAATGGGGAAAAATACCGAAAACTCACAACATCAAAAATCGGAATCGGTAGAATTAAAGATAATCGAAATATAAACATATTTAGAACTTGAAATTTCTAAATTCATCGGTCCGAATGACCAGAATCGGAGAAAGTACCTTCTCCGAGGAATTGGTGGCGGTCACGATGATTTTCCATCGTGATCATCCTTCGTGTCATCATTTCAATCATGTATTCGTGATCTACACATTGACACCTTCAAAATGAATATTTCAGAATTGAAATAGAAAACTAGAGTCGTACATTCTCTGGAAGCTGCTCGGCGTTTTGATTTTGAAAATGAATGAAAAATGAAACCTTAAGCTCCTATTTATAGAGGAAAAATAAATAGGATAATAACGAATAAAAGAAAGAGGATAATGATGGAAAAAGAAAAGGATAATTACGAATAAGATAATCTTTTGAAAAAGAAATTGGATAATGACGGATATGCATTTTTCTATTAAATTTATTATTTTCCAACTTAAAGTTGTGCCAAGAGTTAATTTATATCCGAGTCAAAATGAAGGCGAAGGTGGGGTTTTACGTTGAACTTGTCCCTATTATCCTCTCTATATGTTTTACCGAATATATGTGATGTCACAGCATAACAAGAGCCTACGTATTATCACGCAGAGCCTTCGGGCTATACACGCAGAGCCTACGGGCTATCACGCAGAGCTTTCGAGCTATCACGCAGAGCCTCGGGGCTACATGGTTTGGTCTACGGACTGAACACAAGTTTATGATTTGCATATTATTCTGTTTGATATATAGCTTGGATAATTGGACACTCCCCACTGAGTTAGTAGTACTCACCCCAAAACTACTTATCCTTTCAGGTGTTGTCTCGAGTGATGTGTAGCGGGCAAGATGTGATGATGGTGGTCAAGTGATCAAGCACGATTAAAGATTTAATTTATTTTTTACTTTATTTTATATAATAAATGTCGAGTTATGCTTAGAAACTTCCGCTGTATTTCAAGTAAAATATTTTATATTAATGAAAAATATGGATAACGTGCCTTTTTCTAGTAAAAGTGAAATTGGGGCGTTACAACTACCTAGGGGATTGCTTTAAACTATACAGAGATTTCTTTAGCAGACAAACATGCTCAGGATTATTTTGATCAACAAAGCCCTTAGGCTGACATATGTAGATGTTGTTTTCAAGTTCACCATGTAAAAAAGTAGTAGTAACATTCATCTGCTTAAGTTCCCAGTTTAAGTGAGCAATAAGAGCAAACATTATGTGCACGGTAGTAAACATAACAACAGGAGTAAAAATCTCATTATAATCAATGCCTTCCTTTTGAGTAAAACCTTTTGCGACCAATATGGCCTTATACTTCACATTATCAATTTCATGCTTAATTTTAAACAACCATTTGCATTCAACAACAGAACATTCATCAGGTCTTTCCACAAGTATCCAAGTATTGTTGTTATGCAAGGATTTTATCTTACAATTCATAGCAGCAAGTCATTTATCAGATTAATCAGAGTTGCAAACTTCATTATAAGTTCTAGGCTCAAATTGATCAACATTGTCGAATACATTAAAAGCATATAAGGACATAATATAATGAAAATATTTAGCAGGTACCCTCACATTCCTCCTCTTCCTATCTCTAGCAAGCTGATAATTGTTCAAATTCTCAAGTTCAGGAATGGTTTCAAATTCATTTTCAGTATTAGAGTTCTTTTTAGAATCAAACACAATCATATTATTTGTTGGCTCACCATTAGCCTCATGTGCAGACACAAAATCATCAAAATTATGATTATCCAAGTCAAACTTATGCTCATGCTCATGTGTGGGATTAGTGACAGACAAATGAAAGTTGATATCATGCACATTTTCATATTCAAATTGCACAGGAGTTATATTTTCCACATTATCCACTTCAGTTGGAACAACCGGAGGGGTAGGCTAAAAATCGAACATATTCTGATCTAAGTATTTCACATTCTCCATCTCACTTGGAGTAGCATATGGTAAGGATTTAGGAAAAGGTAAAAACAGGAAAAATCATGCTCATTGAAAACAACATCACGACTTACATAAGTTTTGAAACCAGGCACACTTCTATCCCACAACCTATATCATTTTACTCCTTCAGGATATCCAAGGAACACACACTACCTAGCTCTAGGTTCAAGTTTGCTCAAGTTTTTGATGCACATATGCAGCATAACCAAATACTCTCAAGGCACAGATGGAGATCTATTATTCAATTAAGTCACAGTCATGAGGGCTTCACCCTAAAAATGTTTAGGCAGCCCAGGGGCAACAAGTAAGCTCCTAACTCTCTCAAGGAGAGTTTTGTTTATTCTTTCAGCCACTCCGTTTTGCTATGGAGTATAGGGCATAATTTTGTGCCTCTTAATTCCTAGGCTAGAGCACCAATTATCCATGGCATGATTACAGAATTCAAGTCCATTATTAGTCCTAAGACACTTAATTTTCTTTTTAGTTTGATTTTGAATTTCAGTCACCCACTTAGAAAAATTCATAAACATATCAAACTTATTTTTCATTAGAAACACCCAAGTTTTTCTCGAGAAATCATCAATAATAGACAATAATTAAAAAGTATTTCCATCATGAGTGGGCTCTTTGGCTGGACCCCAAACATCAGCATGCAAGTATTCAAGAATTTCAGTGCTAACATGATTCATAGGATAAGGCATAGTGATAGGAAATTAGATTTTATGATGTTTGCCCATAACACAATGTTCAAAGAATGGCATAGCAGAGACCTTGTCTCTACCAAATGCACCAGTTTTATGCAAGATTGCAAGACCCTTATTACTCATATACCCTAATCTAGCATGCCATAAAGCAGTTTTGTCTTCTTGGACCACATTAACAATAGGCAAAGGCACAGATTCAGCTTGGACAGCTTAGAAGTCACCCTTTCGAGGAGCAATGAAATAAAGTATAGAATCTTTCTCAAATTTGAATCTTAAATAATTCACGGAACCATCAAGCATGTTATCAGCAATTTTGGACACAAATAACAGGTTAAATTTCAGTTCATGCACATATCTGACATCAATTAAACTGAGCATGCTCCCATTTTCAAATTTCAAGTGAATGTCACATTTTCCTTGAATATCACAGTTCTCACCATCAGCAAGTGACACATGTCTAGAATTTCATATAATGCAAGTTATGAAATAGATGCTTAAAAGGAGTGACATGAAAAATGCAGCCAGAATCAATAAGCCATTCATTATAATCTCTGCTATGGGTTTCAGAGTTGTTGGTATAATCTCTACCACCTTTTGAGCAGCTTTAACGGGCTTGAGCTCGCCTCTTTAATGTTTCATTATCCTCCACATTCTTAAAAGCCTGACTAAATATCTCTTAACTCTTACTTCTCTAATCCTCTAGCACTATATAAAATCATGCCATAACCTATCCGCAAAAGACTCGAACCGCGTACTAACTAACACCCTTCTGGGTGTGCTAGTAGTCAAGCTGCTTCTAACCATCTAGCAACAAAATCCTTAGGGTAAATTTTGAGGACTAAATAAACATTTTCTCATAAACATAAGTTTCACATAGTCATGTTTGCATAAAACTTGAGAAGAAAAATAAACCTTTTACTTTTACATCTTCTTGGAACGATGTGGTGGATGCGATGATGTCCAAATCTTATTTCTTACTTACTATCATTTTATTAGTAGTCAGGAAGGACATTATCTGATACAAAACTGTAACGTCCTAAAAAATTATACTCATAAATTTTGAAGAAAAGTTAACCATGCTTTATTCATTAAATAATACCATAAAATATTATCCTTAATAAAGTTATTATAATAAATGCAACATCAGAGTTTTAAAGATAAATGCGGAAACTAGGGAAAATAATAATGTCTCAAAATAATTTATTTTTGAGTTAATTATTAGACTAAACGACCACCGTCGTTGCATGGCCCACTCACACATCGCCCGAGTCATTTCTTGAAAGGGGTAAAACCTTGGGGTGAGTTCTCTTAAACTCAGTGGGGAAAATTTACGTTATCCAACTATAAATTTAACAAGTAAATATGTGAATAAATAAAATATTTGGTTCGTAGACCAAATCCTGTGATTTAAAATTCTGACTTTGGCCTTAGGCTCGGTATGTTATAGTCCAAAAAACTCCATACTTTATAGTCTAGAAGACTCGGTACTGAATTTTTCACATAACTTGTACAAAAATATAGCTAAGAAAACAGTAAATATCTGAACATAAAATCTCCACCTTAAACCTTGATTTGAGATTAATTGGTTATATCATGGCGCATCTTGCCTATGAATGTTTATTTAATTAATCAAATAAATACATGATGCGTGATACATTTAAATATCAAGAAAATAACGCATGCTTAGTTACTTAACTAAAATTAATAACGTGATCATATATATCAAACAAGGATTATAATTAAATTATTGGGTATGAAGAGGAATGACTTTTAGTGCATGAAAATTCCTTGATATGGTATTTTTGTACACATGCTAATCAAATAATTAATGCTTCCACATTCAAAACATGTGATTTTGCTATTTCCTATACACTAGTACATATGTTGACGTGTGTGTGTGATATAAAGGCATTGATTGAAAAACAAATGAAAAAGAAAGGTTCACTCCTTGGCCCCACTAGAAAAGTACAAAGAAAATATTTTTGTATTGTTATTTTTGTATATGTTCAATTTAATTGAATATATCAAGTGTAAGAATTAATTATTTGTATATATTGCATATGATATGCACAATTTTGAATAAAAAGTTAAAAATGATACGAAAATTTAGCTGGAATTAAAATTTGAAATAATATGAAAATATTTAAAAATTCATATTGTATATCCATGTTGGAATTTCTAAAGAAAAAAAATTCAATTTTGCTCCATTTCTAATTTGCTCAATAGCACTTTAATCCACATTTACATTTTTGGTCGTCCAAATTGAAACTTTAACTATTTTAAAGGCATGAACTTAATCCTTTTTTTGCTCCTCTAACAAATGGAGGGAGAAGAAAATAACATCCATTAAAACGCACATTTTTTGGATCATTTCACACACTAACACACTTTTTTTGCACACGTGAATTAAAAACACAATTATTTCAAAAATTTATAATTCAAACTACTCATGGAAGTCCAATAGTCATTGATGGAGTTCGGCGACGATGTGGGTTTGAAACAGTTGAAAATAAATGAGACCAAGATTTATAACTCAAAATGACCAAGATCAAGATTTAGGGGCAAAATAAGAAAAAAAGAAATGGAAAGAAAAATATATGAAAAAAAGAACATAAAGTGTTTAATTCATGTGTATAAAAATGTGTGCTAGTATGTGAAATGATAGTAGGATCGAAATGCATCTATAATATCTAGCAAGTAAAACCTATGCTAGAATTTCCAGCATACATAATTCATGTTCTAGATTTTTCTTGAAATTGAACATGTTAATAAATTTTGTTATTTTCAAAAGTTAATATTATAAATTAACACCAAGTGTATTTTCAACTTGAAAAATATTTTTCAACCATACGTATGATAAACATATGTGAAATAATTTATATAAGAAAACTACTAAACCCTCATGAAAAAGTTTAGAAAATTATGTTGAATTTATTAATTTTATGGTAGTCAAATACTACTCTTATAGTGACATAAATAATAATTCAACTAAAATGTGGACATTTATTGTACTTTTTGGAAAATAAGTACAAAAAAAGAGTATTTTCTAAATTTATACACTTTATTTATTATCTGTATTTTAGTAATTTCTTAAATCAAACGTAGAGGAATTTTAGAAAAAAAATGTTTGATAATTTATAAATATAGAAACTGGGATAAGGTCCAATTTCGTCCTACAACTATATCTGAAATCTCAGTTTGATCCCGGAACAAAATTTTGAACCAAATTGATCCCTCAATTTTTTAAAAGGTATCAAAACGATCCCTCCATTAGTCACTTAACGGACGAACGTTAACTTCCGTTAAAAACAGCTGTTAAATTGTACATTTTTGTATTATTTCGTACACTAACACACACATTTTACACACACATGGATCAAACATCATTTTTTTGAAGAATTTCAATTGAACATCAACAACTCTGGAGAAATAATAAAGAGAACATTACAACAAGAAAACGACTGGAATTCATAATAAGTGAATTAGTGTTCATCAATATGAACAAGTCTTGAAGAGGCACATTAGCCAAGCTCATCCAAACCGCTTTCCCAAACCCAAAATCCAATTCATAATCCCCAAAATTCCCAAACCCATACACATTCACAACCATTTTAACCACAAAAGGGAAAATATTACCATAGCACACAGAACAGATGAAACCACAACCAAACAAGAACAAGGAACATGAGAACACTGCATAAAATAATAGAACGAGAAGAACATAAAACAAGCAAGACTGAAGTCATCAAATTAACAAAGAGTAGGATTTCCCAATTCACGGGTCGATTGATCGACTGCGCAGGGGGTCACTACCAGTCCTTTGGACAAGAGATGTACAAATCTCTTAGGAAATTACAAATTTCCTTGAGCTTAAACAAGCTCAAAAAACGATCACATAGATCCGAGGTAAAAGAACCAAAAGCAAGAAACAAAGAATGAGAAGACAGAAAGTGCAACAAAAACCAACATATCTGAGCAAGCATGAAGAAAACGCATAAATAAGAAAACACATTCCAGACCCATGCCTATAGGTCTTCTTGCCACTAAAAAACGTAAAAACAAAAAGATCCAGCCGCTTTACTAGAGCGGTGCCCTAGGAAAAGGTACAATGTCTTACCATAGCCATCTATTAAAGAGAAGACGGGTTCCATCGTAGCAATCAACGACGAAAGGCATAGATTCACCCTATCATCTACTGATACCACTGTTACGGTTAGATATCACTAATAATCGAAGATTACACAGAGAAGCCTATCTACACTCTAGAAATTTACAAGAAAAGGAAATAATACAAAAGATCTCTTAATCTATAAACCGATTAGACTGATGGCTCAGGAACCGACAACAAGCTTAAACCCTCAGAACACTGTGAACCAACATAAAGTGATCTAATAGATAAAGCCCTGCCGCCGATAGCACAACCTCCGTTGTACCACCACGTCTGCACTCACTCACCAAGAGATAGATGTTCTATCTCACACACAAGGAAGATGAGGGAGAAGGAAGAAGAAGATCGAGAATGATAACTGCTCTTTCTCTCTCACAAATCCTAGCCGCACACACAGTATAATAAAAATTGTGTGTTGGGTAACCACAACTGAGATATTCAAAGGTCGGTGGATAGGAAAAGGCAGGTGGGCCTTCAGAGATGGGCCGGACAACTTGGGCCTTTGCTGGACAAGTTAATAAGCCCACAAATGGGCCTAACATTCGAACACCGTGCTTCGCCCCGTCGGCTCAGAGAAGGGCCTGCGTCCGCATAGCAGACACCACCACCACTCTCGACCGCAGATGTTGATCTGGCGTTGCCGCCGAGACACAGTCTCGTAGTCTTGATATCTCAGTCTTGTCGAACACGATTCTCTTGCTGACGATTCTCTCATGCTGAGCCCTAGAAACCCCGAAATCGAGTGGCGGCACGTTTTTTGATGGCAAGAACGACGGTGAGTTGAAATCAGGGTTGATTACGAGTCCGCTTCCAACGGTGGCATTGGCCCAGGCCGTGAGAAATATGCTGAGCGGGCAGGCGTAAAAAATTATGTGCGAGGCGCAGACACCGACTTGTTCATACTGATGTGCCTGTTACAAGAAGAACACGACTGGAGAATATATTGACTTATTTCTTCAGAATTTATCGATGTTCAACTTGAAGTCTTCAAAAAAATGATGTTTGATCTATGTGTGTGTTAGTGTGTGAAATAATGCAAAAATGTACAATTCAACGGTTGTTTTTAACAGAAGTTAACGTTCGTCTGTTAAGTGAGTAATGGAGGGATCATTTTGATACGTTTTAAAAGTTGAGGGATCGATTTGGTTCGAAATTTTGTTTTGGGACCAAACATAGATTTCAGGTATAGTTGTAGGACCAAATTGGACCTTATCCCTATAATAAAAAATGAAATAAAACGTAAAATGCACTTATGAAAAATTATATGTTAAAAGCTCAACTTTTAAATGCATGATTATATTATTTTCAAGTGTAATAATTTAAAAAAGAAATAAACAGTTGAAAATCATTCAATTAAGATAACAATTTAATCAATTTATTTTAATCAAGACTAAATTATTGACGATTATTTAAGTTTTTTCTTTTTTGTGTTTATGCAAATTTAAATTATATTTCAAATATTAAGAATTTGTACTTAATAAAATACATAATTTAGCATGAAATTTAACACAAAGATGGATTATTTATAAATTATTTTAATATAAAATGATTTTTTTAATATGCATAGTATAATTTGATTTTAAATTAGCTATTTTATAATTATAATATACCTTATAATTGTTAATTATACATATTATATAATTATTTAATAATTAAAATCATACAAATTACGTGCAACATATGTTACCTATACTTGTTAAAGAAAAAAGTCATTTAGAAATAAAAATTACAAGCCCTTTTGGATTCAGGGCGCGGAGAAAATTTTGAAAGGCAATGAAAGAGTGATCTACAAAGCTCTCAAAGGTAAAAGGTAGAAGGTATCGCATCGTAATGGATGATATATATATATATGTGTGTGTGTGTGGGATATCGGAGCGAACCCTTGTAGTTGTAGCTAGTTAGCCACTTAGCCCTCTTCATGAGATGAGTTTTCTCAATCAAAGTGATTCTTGGAAGCTACTTTGCAGTAAGGGTAGCCCTGATGAATTGGAAGGATTTTGAAAGAAGATTTTACAAAATTGTATGCAGATACTGTTATTAAATTACAGCCACAAATGAGGCCATTCCATTATCGATAATCAATTTGAACAATCTACAACCATTATTAATTCACTACAACTCTCTCCACATATCCTGATTTGCCCCCTGGTAATATGGATGATGTCAAAACTTAGGCATCTATATAGGTGTTTCACCAGCTTAATTATTTCCCTGGTCCCAGTTGGAAAATTCTTGAAAATGATTCTTGAAAATGATATTTCACCAGCTTAATTATCTCCCTGGTCCTCATGTAATTCTTCTTGTGGCCAGTGTAAATGTTGCTTTTCAGTATGTTTTTACTTCGTTTTTTTCTTCAATATGATAAGGAAAAAAAAATTGTGGTTTTTGGTTCCTTTCTTGGCTTAAACTACTTTGCTTTGTTGAGCTTTCATGAACTTCTATGGCCCGCTTTTGGGTCCTGAATAATGTAGAGGAGAGTTGGCCTTGTTCAAATTAATTATCAAGTGTTCCAATCCAATTTGTTTTGAAAGTTTGTAACGTGTATTTTTATAATCACTGACTTTTCCCGCAGACACAGGTGCCCTTTGAGAGTTTGACAGTCTTCATCATGATAGTCCAAAATAGACCACTATGCCGGCATCGCCTTCAAAGAGGACATCGAACCTTCCCGCTTCAAATCTTTATTGCCGTCAAACCCACTCGCCGGCGGCTGAAGTTGATCCCAGGAACTTGGAACAACTTCCGACAGCGGGTCGAAGCTTACTCAGTTGGAGGAGGCGAAATTGAAGTACAAGGCAGCGTTGTTTGAGAATTTTGACCCCGATGCTCTAACACTGGATCAATCGAGGATATGCGGCTGGAAATGGAGGAGGAGGATGGTCGGAATGATTGCCCTGTTGATCGGGAGACTCTTTCATCAGATCTGGAGCAGGGCTTGAATAACAATCTAAAATCTTAGTTTGAATCGAGATGGTATGAAGGTGGGTGGGTCTCCATTGCAGAAGGTTGTTGATGAAGATGAGTGTTTGAAGGCGGCGAATTGCTCTCAAAATGGAGATGAATTGACGAATTCTAGCGAAATGAGTGTTGGGATGATGAATGTCACCGATCTCCCCTCAATTTTTTCTGTTTTATTTTTGGTTCAACTTTGTTTTCTTTTTAAATTTTATTTTTTAACTGAAGGTAGTTTTGTTAAAGTGGTTAAAATAAACAGTTTTAAAATTTAGTGCATAAAATAAGTTTTCTTATAGTTTAAATGGCTAAAAAAAAAGTTGGCTCTAATATTCTTACAAACACTCTAGACTAATGACAAACAAAACCATGAGAATACACGATGATGAAGTAAAAAAAGGAAGAACATAAATATTCGAAGTAAAATGCTCAAGCATAGTTTGTTCATGGTTTCCTAAACAAAAGCGGAGACTCGGACGGTTCTCCAGTTGTGTTAAAATTGGTGGCGTCCGAGATTATTGATGAAGAATCATCAATCTCTATCGAAAGAAACTGTTTTTCTTCATCATCAGATTGCAAAATTGAGCCTCCTCCTCCTTTCCCCATTTGGATTGCTTCCAACTCCACTGCTACATCCTTCATCGTTGGCCTTTTCTTACGGTCCAAATTCAGACATCTGCTAGCAAGCCTTGCAACAGCAACTGTATCATCTTCTGCTCCACCTTCTCTAACAACCTCCGGATCAACAAGGTCGAATAATTTGTTTTCCTCCATCAAATGCATGAAGTGCGCCACTAAACTCCTTACTCCTTCATCCTTATCTTTAATGATCGCTTTCTCCCCTGTCAGAAGCTCAACAAGAACCACACCAAAACTGTAGACGTCGCTCTTTTCTGTGAGCTGGTTGGACCGGAAGTACTCTGGGTCCATATATCCAAAGGTTCCCATTACTCTCGTAGTCACGTGAGTTTGATCAATGTCGAACGACTTTGATGTCCCGAAATCTGAAACCTTAGCACGGTATTTTTCGTCGAGGAGTATGTTGGTTGACTTGATATCCCTGTGATATATAGGAACCGATGCAGCAGAGTGCAAGTAGGCTAGTGCTCCTGCTATTTCTGTCGCGATCCTCAAACGCATCTTCCACAACAGTGGGAACTCGTTGTTCGGATCATGGATGTGCTCGAACAACGTACCATTTGGAATGAACTCGTATACGAGAAGAGGAACTTCTGTCTCCAGACAGCAGCCTAGTAACTTCACTATATTTCTGTGGTTGATTTGAGACAGGATAACGACCTCATTAACGAACACACGGATATCAGATTCATTCATCTTCTTCGACTTCTTAACAGCAACAATTCTTCCATCGTGCAACATTCCTTTATAGACCGTGCCTTGTCCGCCACGACCAAGTATACGATTCTCAGTATAACAATCAGTGGCCAGTGCCAACTCTTCGGAGTAGAAGAATTTGATTTTCTCAACTCCACCATCACTCGAAGACAGCTGCTGTTCCAACAACAACCCACCATTTCGCTTGAAGAAGATTTTCTTGCGATTCTCTTTGATTCTTTTCCTTGCAACTCTAAACAACATCCACCCCACGCCTAGCAAAACTAATGCACCAATCCCGCAGCTGATGCCGATAACTACCTTTTTCACGTTGCTTTCGTCTGCAACTCGACACGTGAAAGATCCATACGTGTTGACACATACAGTCCCAACTCGGCAGTTAGTGAAATTCCCGCTGCTGCACTCGTCTATATCCTGGCAGCCGCCTCCGGGGAGATAAGGATTTCCTTCAAAACCAGAGTCACAAGAGCATCTATATATGCTCATTGTGCTGTTATCTATCAGACAAAAGGGATCACCCCTCGTCTCGCATTTAACCCCTTCCAGCACCGTAACATTGAATTCCCACTCGAGAACAAGAGGCACGAGGAGCTCCGGCGACAGGCGAAGCGGAGACGGAGTGGTGAAATTATGCAAGGCCGGGTAATTCTTGTACTCAGTGAGTAGCCATGTGTGATCAGTCATGAACACGTAACCGCAACTGAGAGCATCAGCACTACTGACTTCGGGGTTTCTGTATCGGAATTCGAATTCTCTCTTCCCCGGCGGGATCAGATTCTGGCAACAGTTAACTCCGTTGCAGATATCTGAAATTCCACAAATGGGGTTGCACTCGCCGTAGGAAGGAAGCAGAGACACGACGTTCTGGTAGCCGACGACGACCACCCTATTGTGGATGCTGGAGAAGGATGCGAAAGAGAGTTCCGTCACCGGTCGTCCAAGCTGCAGCATATCTCCCTCTCTGGAGCAGTTGAGAGGAGAGACAGTGTGCATCACAGTAACTGTTTTGGTGGCCAAAGAAATTTCTACCACTTGTTCAAATCCTATTCCCACCATAAGAAAAAAAGCTCTAGGGGGATTGAGAGTTTCATTGCAGATGATCGTGAAAGGTTCGCCAGCGCTGCAGTTTTGGCCGATTCCAAAAGGATATGGAACAACGACGTTCCCACACTTTTCCTGGCAGCCGGGCTTCGACAAAGAGACACCCTGCGCCGCCGCCGTTGTTAGGCGGAGGGTGAGCACGACGAGGAATAATGAGACCAACCTCATTAATTTGTATATTCACTGCAGAAAGCGAAATGAACCTTATAAAAAAGAATTGAATGAAGATTGGAGATGGGAAATATTAGCAGAGACTCTATATAGGTGTCAATACGGAGAACTAGTCACACGAATTTCTTTTAAAAAAGATTTAGCCACTAAATTTTAAAAGTATTTATTTTAGTCACATATATCAAAGTACCCCTAAATTTTATTTTTAATTGTTTTAATTTATATATTTCAATTAAAAAAAAAATTCGTCTACAACAATTCTCTAAACCTCACCAACAACACAAACACTTACCCGATGTAATTTTATTTTATTTTCACGAAAGTAAATTATAAAAAAAAAGCAAACAATAGTTAGATAAAATTAAAACACTCAATTAAATAAAAATATTTTTAAACTATTGTTTATTTTTTAAAAGATAATAAATAAAAGTAAAAAATAAAATTATAGTGGCGGTAAAAATTTTAATTAAATTTATTTTTTATTTTTATTAAATTTTTTGATTAAAATTTTAATTTGTATTTATTTTTTATTGTCATGTTTACATGTTCTACATGACATGTAAAACATGTAAACATGTTTATGACAATTTTCTTTCATGTAAAACATGTAAACATGTTTATGACAGTTTTATTTCATGTGTAAAACATGTAAACATGTTTATGACAATTTTCTTCTAGGAAAATAGACCTTCTGGTTTCGTTTCCTTGTCAAGCAACTGATGTCTTTGACTGGTGCTTTTGAAGAGATTTACTAGAAGATTCACCCTAATCATCAAAGGAAAATACTCCTCGCTCAAGAAGGCAACATATCCTATCAACATGGAATCAAATTAAACAGTGTGCGATCAGAAATTCAGAATATTTTTACAATCTATAAGTGTCGTAAGTTGAATAAGTTGAATATTAATTAATAGATTTTATTGTGTCTACTAGTGTTTTGTGTTCAACATGAAGTTCTAGTGCATAGTTTAGTACAAACAACCTTGAGTACGTAGTTGTTGCTGAAGATCCTGACCTCACGGAGGTTGCAAAAGAGCCCGGGTGTGGGCACTTGACATGTGGGTGGGTCTTAATTTTTTCAATTCATTGAAGAGGGGTAGTGTTCGAAAAGGAGATCAATTAAGTAGGTGTTCCTATTGTCTTAGTCCTTTGTCGAAACTAATTTTAAATGAGTGAATTGATTTTCTATTTGGCGTGACACCCCAGAGTAGGTGAGTTCATTGAATTGGGATAACATAGCGTGTATCGTTTATGTTTTATTTATTTGTGCTCCTCACTATCATTGGATCGTACAACTGAACATCATAAAGAACGAACAATATGATGATATACGACTAACACAGATTATAAACTCTCAATTGGCATCAAGAGCTAGTTATTTTTTGGTCTAAAGTGTGATAGACTTTGGGTTCTGTTAATCTGAGTAATTAGTTATTTAATTTGGCCACCATGAGTAATTACTCTTATTCAAAATAAAAAATGCGAGTGTTCATCAAATCAGCAGATGAATTTGTCTGGAATGGTATTGAAAATGAATTGACACATCCAATGAAGAAGGTGGATGACGAGAGGAGTTTGAATCCATAATTTGAATGGACTACGGAAGATAAGATTGCACTCAACATGAATTGTTGAGTGGAATGAGATATTGTAGTCTATGTTCTTTCACACAAGAGGAATATAATTAATGAAATAATATTATTATGTGTCATGACTCAATGCAATATCCACTTATTATTTCTAGAGATGAAATTGATGAAATCAAAACATTAAGAAGTTACCACAATAGATTCAGTTCATGTGAAGGATCTTGGTGATACTTCTAAAATATCAATAATTACTACTCTCTTCGTTTCACAATAAGTGTCATTCTATCACTTTAATTTTGTTTTTCACAAAAAATGTCACTCTACACAATCAAGGTAAAAATTTCATATTTTTCTCATATTTGTCCTGATTTAATGCATTTAAACAATCATATTTAACTCATTTAATGTATTTACATAAGGGTGTTTAAAGTAATTTGATTATCTAATTAATGTTTTTATTAATATGTGTGCATTCATGCAGAATTACATTTATTTAAAAATGAATGGAGTATTATACTTCTAAGGATCTCGATGATATTTTCCTGTTGCCATTGAGTGCTTTTCAAAGATAAATGGTTAAACTAATTGGACTCTATGTGTTACATTTTTCAGTTGTAAGTTTTTATTTTATTTTAACTTTTTGTGCTTAACTTTAATTTTATAATTATTAACTATAATTTATCTCAAACCAACGAAAATATATAAATATTTTTTTAGAATTTAATCTTTAATTTTTCATTAATAATTTATTATTATTGCTGATAATTTTATAATTATAATTTATAATTTTTTCAACTCATTTTGCATAAATGTTGACTATTTTTAGTTATATCATTATTACTTTTTATTTTATAATACATATTTTTAAAATTATAAATTTAAAAATAGAACACAAAGAAATGCAACATGAAATTTAACAGTGAATGATACGAGACTTCCTGTTACACTCCCCCTATTTCACGCTTTCATTGCATGTTCCACTTTAATGTTGGCAAACAAAATCATCGATTGAACATTTTGTACAACATTCCCAATTACACACTTAATTTTTTTTAGTCTTTCTCCTTTGAATGCAATATCTTATAGTTTTGTTCAATTTTATGGTGATTCTATAGGGACCAAATATGGTATTTTTATTATTTCTAAGTATTTATTTTTCAAATAATAAATTAACAACCAACAACTAAAAATTATACACTAAAAAACCATAATACACCTAAATTGGCATGGGTGGAATCGATCATGAATAACAAATGTAAAATTAAATTTAAATACAAAAAATTAAAATTGAAAACAAAAATAATGAAATAACTATAAAAATCAATTATAGATTAGAGAATGCAATACAAAAAATACATAAAAGATCTCCTCATTCACCGCCACTAAGAAACTCGAGCGAAGTAGTTCGTATAATACAACTGTGTGCGTGCGTGTATGGGTGAGAGAGAGAGAGAGAGAAGACAAAACAAAAAGAAGAAGAAAGAAATAGTCAAAGTGAAGACTCATCAGTCCGCATTTCGCTCAAACATCCTTAATAAAATAAATATTGATAAGATGTTCTATTTTTATATGAAATATAAGATAAATTATTCTTAATATGTATATTTTGGCTACATTTAACAAAATTACTTACTTTTAAAAAAATATATATAAATTTAACATTTAATTAATTTTACGGTCTGAAAATTACTTATAATTGATTGTATTTCAATATTCTTATTTTCTCAATCACGTAGAAATAATTCATCCAATGAAAAAATATTAAATTACAATCACACCTAATTTGGTTATCGTATTCATATATTTGAGAATACATGCTTAACCTGTACTTTAGAAGATATACATTAATTTAAGAAGAAGTCCAAATGAATGTTATGCACACTTTTATTATATTTCTCATACAGGCTTAGTTTGTACTTTTAGAAAATATACATATAATATTCAAACATCGAATTTAATACAATGATAAATTATATATTAATATAATATATTATTGTTCTAATTATTTATTTGATATTCATTGGTTTTTTCTAATTATAATATATAGCTTATAACTTTAATTTTATATATCATAATATTTTTTAATTAATAAAAAATTACACAAATTATATATAACGCAAGTGATCTTATCTAATATTTTTTTTAAAGCAGAAAATTTTATCCTAGTGGTTGGAGTAGTACGTCAACCACTAATACATAATAATAATTTTTTATTAGTCTTCTAATACAATTTTATTATTTTTTAATTATGTATAACTTGCCGACATTTCTCTAACTACATTTATTGCTGACATTTTCCCTGGCTACAATTGCATGTACGTGTACGCGTACTCTGAACATTAATTGAAACTGACCCCACCTAATTATATGAGCATTTATTATAATTTATTTATTTATAAAAATCCTAATTAACCATTTTTTAGGAAACTAATTAACCATCTTTAATATGCACAAGATACAATAGAATTCATGGAAAATGATTTAATGCTGAAATTTACACACATATTATTGTTATTCCACAATGATGAAAATTTGCTCAGAAGACCAGCTGAAATTTTCTAAACATATTTAATGTTACATTCTTTATTACAAACTTGATATTTTTAGCTTTTTTCAATTTTTAACTTCGATTTCAATTTATTATATTTTAGTTTAGTTTTACACTTATTATTTAAGATCCATCCCACCTAATTAGGATGCATTATAATTTATTATTATTTAATTTTAATTTTTTACTTATTAATTGATTATTAAAAAATTATATTATACCCTAATTGTTTTTCTCTTTCCCGCAAGATCACAAATTATTTTTTATGGTTTCTTTTTGTTAATAATTGTTTATTAAGGTTGATCATTCCTTAATTAGGATAGATAATTTTTTAAAAATTTAACTCTTAAAAATGTATATTAATTATGATTAGTTATATTATAATAATTTTTATATACATGATAAACATTATTATTATAATAATTAATTTGATAGTGAGAGATATATAAGAGTAAAACATAAAAAGTGAACTGGATCTTATCTCCACAAAAACAAGAAAATCACATTTTGTTAATATTAAAGAGCGTTCTCATTTATTTTCATTGATGAACGTGCATATATATCTATGATGAGAAGGTCTTGTGTGCATTTTATGCACCATCAGACCACCAACGCACGTTGATAGTTCAACCTGCAATCGTAACATTAAAAATTATCACTCAAAATTCAAAAAGTATCACATGTATTCTTAAAAAGTATCACCTTTGTCGCCATTTTTTTGCGAATTAACCGGGCAAACGTGCATTGACACGTAATGCATTGATCTATGTCGACTGTCTTATGGTGCACGTAGTGTATGAGAGAATTGGCGATCTATGTTAGAACCCTTTATAAATAGTTGGTATTTTGGTGAATAAGATCATCTATTCCACATTTAGAATTTCAATTCATGTTCTAGGACCAAATTTATAATCTTTTGTTCCATTTTTTTCATTTAGTGTGTGATGTTATTTAATTATACACTTATTAATTAGGATTGATTCTACCTAATTAGGTTTCATATTTATTTTTTAATATTTAATTATCAAAAAAAATTATTATGGACAATTATTTTATAAATATGATTTATAGCTTCTTAATATTTAATTTTTTGGTGGCCAATATGACTAGGTCGATTATATTATAATTAAGTTTCATTTTTGCAATGTCTATTATAAAACTTATAAATTTATTGGTGAAATACGGATTGAAAATACCAAATGTGAAATAAAGGATCTCATCTGATATTTTGGAGGCAATATTGCGTACTTGAATATTTGGAATATTAAATATATATTTTGATATTATAATTTGAGAATAATAAGAGTAGTTTATCCCTTGTTTATACTTGGAAGTTGAGTTTGGCGTGTTTTACACAAAAAAAAAAGACTTATTAAAATAATTGGCCCAATGATCCTGAAAGCTTCCGTGAGTAACTATAAGGGCATGGTTGGTATGATGGAATGAAATGAGAATTGAATCACATTCCCACGTTCATTCTCATTCCTATGGCTAGTATGATTTTTTCAATTGGGAATGGTCATTCCCGAATGAATCACATTACCATGAATATAGGGTTAGTCGTTACTCCCACTCTCATGCTATTATGTATTCTCGATTATCAAAATAAATTTTATGTCTTATTTTGCAAAACTAAACTTTATTTTTTTGTATTGACAAATGAAATCTCATATTTTTATAGAATATTTTATTAAAAAATAAATTTATGATTTTCTTAAAAACGCATTAATAATTTATTAATGATTCATAAAATTTTGTAATATTTCACAAAATTACTAATGATACTATAGGATTACATAAAATATACAAACCCCCTAATCATTAGTGAATACTTATTAAAAGTATACTCAATTTTTTGACAAATGATAATAGAGTAAAAAAAATCGCATAATATTCAACAATATGTTATTAAAATATAATAGTATATTTGAAAGAAGAGTAATTTATTATTTAGAACTAAATAAGCCAATTCATCTATTTTATTTATTAATTAGATATTGTTATAATAAAATCAATTTAAAAATGTAAGTTTCGTTCCTCTTACTTGGGATATGAGCCAAAGGAATGATAATAGTCATTCCATTCAATTCCCATCACCATTTGATTACTAAGTTCATTCGATTCCCACTTGATTACATTAGAATCAGAAAAAACACGAGAAGAAGGAGCTAATGTAGTAAGAAATTTCATGTTCTTACTAAAAATGAAGAGTAGAGAGAGTGTATCTTGCAGAAGACTAACTTAAGATTTTCTTGCATCAACTTTATATATATACCAAAAAACTTACAAAAGATATTCAAGGAGTAGCCAATTAGGTAGGCATCCATACCTTGACCATGCTTCAAAAAACAAATCTTTAAAACATGGATGATCATAACTACAAAATAACACAATAGAACATAACCAAGATATATAATTGAGTATCTAGAAAAGTGTCAATTCTAATAGAATTAGTACAAGTCAACCGAGAGGGAGAAGAAAAAAAGAAGAAGAAGAAGAAGAAGAAGAAGAAAAAGTCTTGGTTTTCCGCATTAGAGAGTTGATTACTACAATTGTTGCGTAACGAAACCTTCGATTATACAAAACGATTAATTCTCACTGCAGAAAATTAATTAGGTAAAGATAGAGATGTCTGCGATCTATGATAACTGGGAGAGGCTGGTTGCTGCTGTTGTCAAGAAACAGCAGCTGTGGGAACTCTTTCACCAACAATCAAGAAGCCCCAGCATCCTCTCTGAAGCATCCGATTTCAGTTTTTCCTTTCGTGATCTGGACTTCGATTTTTCAAGTTCAAGCCATGGAAGTTCCTCAAGATCACATAAACCGCCTCCGAAGAAGCTGGTTCTGATTTCAGATTTTTGGCCTGCTTTTGATGTCAAAGATATAACCATGGCTTCTGCTAAGTTCCTTGGGAGGGGAACCTTTGGAAGTACGTATGTAGCTGCAATGAATGATGGCCAAACATTTGTGGTGAAGAGACTTATGATGAACTCGGAGGCTATTTCTGAGATGGATTTCAAACGGAACATGGAGATTGTTGGAGATGTGAAGCACGATAACGTGGTTGCGTTAAGAGCTTATTATTCTTCACCAGATGATGAAAAGCTTATGTTCTATGATTATTACAGCAACGGAAGTATGTATTCGTTGCTACATGGTATGTTGAACTCGTAATTTCAACTCTCATATTTCCTACTTCTTTGTTTAAGGGTAAATAATTAAAGTAGTCTAGTTACATTATGTTAATTTGTGGATTACTTTAGTTTATATGTTTTGAATTCATAAGTTTATGAATGACTATTACTGCAACTAATCTTTACTAGCTAGCTAGCCCAATTAAGAAGAATATATTGAAATCAAACTTTTATCATATTTAATTACTTTTTAATTAGTTCTGTGGCTGCAAAGAATCTATCACACGCCTAAACTACAGAAATCAACGCAAAATCTTTTAATTTGTGGGTAGTTTACTCAGGTAATTGATAATTAGTTATTGTCATGTTTATTTACAGGTGATAATCTGGCTGATGTAGATTGGGAAACAAGACTAAAAATTGCCATTGGTGCAGCTAGGGGCATTGCTGAAATACACACACAACTTGGTGGGACGCTTGTCCATGGAAACATAAAAGCCTCAAATATTTTTCTAGATCTACAATCCTATGGATGTGTATCTGATTTTGGGTTGACAAACACGACGGAAACTGCATTCATGCCTAATGCAAAGTGGAATGCTCCAAAGGTCAAGAATACTGAAAATGTGTCCCAGGCATCAGATGTTTATAGCTTTGGAGTAGTGCTACTCGAACTTCTAACACGGAAGCCCACAACACGCGTCTCTGGTGGTCCTGCGGCTGTGGACCTAGTGAAGTTGGTTAGTTCGGTTAAACCGAAAGAGAGCGCTGCCAAGGTTTTTGATCCTGATCTATCGAAGCATCCTTCCATTAGCGAACAGATGATTAAAATGCTGGAGATAGGAATGAGATGTGTGGCTAAATCAGCAAAAAAGAGACCTAGCATATTTGAAGTAGTGAAGATGTTGGAGGATATTGTCATATTGAACCCAGTCACCCCTTCTTTGGACTCAGCAAGTCAGGAAGGAAAACTTGTATTTCTAGAGGATGCTAATCCAATATATGATCTTGAGCAGTTATTGAGGGCTTCTGCTGAGGTGCTTGGAAGTGGA
This sequence comes from Perilla frutescens, assembly GCA_026008535.1. Lineage (NCBI taxonomy): Eukaryota > Viridiplantae > Streptophyta > Magnoliopsida > Lamiales > Lamiaceae > Perilla > Perilla frutescens. Next base: position 20,556,581 of record BRKX01000016.1, on the reverse strand, counting down.
ACATTTGGGACTTGTTACAAGGCAGTATTGGACATTGGGTACATAATTTTAGTCAATAGGTTGAAGAAAGTGAATGCTACATTTGAGGATTTAATGATTGCCTTCGCAAGATATCCAATGAATGATATGTTCTCGGTGAAAGAATTTCCGAAAAAATCTTTCGGGAAAAGTGCTTAGATCTCTACCTAAGAGGTTTTCATACAAGGTGGCTGTGATCGAGGAAGCAAAATATGTCACAACAATGAAGCTGGACGAAAGTGTTGGCTCTCTTCGCATCTTTGAGATGAACCTCGAAGAGGATGAAGGCCTTGAGAAGAGGAAGGGGATCACTCTGACAAAATTATTTTGACATTAACATGAGAATTCATTTTATTGTGGAACACTTTCTTTATAGTTTTATTTCTATCATCAAACACAAAATTATTGTGAACATTACATGTGAATTCATTTTGGACCCGCAGGTTGACTGAACTCCAGCTTGCGACATATTGGCCCACTAAGATTCGGCAATGTTATATGGTAAATGTGTAGGTCTCTAATGAAATGTATCGATAGAAAATCAAGGTAATATGAATCACAGCTGCATAGATGTAGGAAATTAAGTTCAAATGTGTAGAAGCAGAAACAAACTAAAACAGTAATAAGTTCAAATGTGAAAACGCAGAAACAAACTAAGTTAAAACTCAGAAACAGACTTCAACTCCACATATTCCTGAATTGAAGGGTCTTCTCATTGGATGGCCAAGAAGATTTAGAGGGCTTTACCTTAAATGGATCATCGATTTGAACCTGCATTAGCCAAAATCCAAGTTATTACAATTTTATCACTTGGAAATTTTACAAACAAAATTCCACTATTTAAGACTAAAGTTTGCATTACACACTCTTTCTAAGGAAATGTCATTCAAGGATTTATGGACCTAAACCACTAATCTGTAACTTGAATAAATAACTAATATCTATACATGTATTTTGTTGGTAGGTTGTGCTCAAGAATATCTCCACACATCGAAAATTCTGTGATAATTTAGTTTAAACTAACAAAAAATGACATACCCAAACTTATCAGATATATCATGGCTATCTGATAAAAATTAAACAAATTATTACACAAAAATGATTCATTGCTAGGGAAAAGTGTATCCATAGTTTAATGAAATGATTTATAATCATGCGGAGTAGTTGAAATTTAGTGGTGCAGAGATACATACACAAAGCTGACATGCTTCGCAATCAATAAGCAACCTCACCTTTTCTTCCAATCATCGATGGTTCCATGAAGAATTGATCACAACTTCAAGAGAAGATTTTCTTTTCTCCTTTATTTGCTGCACAGAATCCACAACTGAAGGGCTGCAGTCATCTACCTCCATCCTTTCCAGAGTTGAGATTTCTCCGATTTGCAGAGGTATCTTCTTTAATTTGTAGCAGTGCCGAACTATTAGGTGGCGGAGATTTCGGAAACACTTATAAATTATTATGGAGGAGTCACCTTTAAATCTTCTACGATTTTTTTTACAGTCTTTAGCAGTCCAACACTCCAGATCAATATCTTCAAGTAGCAGAGATTCGAGACTCTGGAATTGTCCACCCTCTGTTTTCCAGTGTGGCCCTTGAAAGGCAGAGTACCGCAGCTTCAGCACTTTAAGGTTTGGCAGTGAACAAATTACACTCATGTACTTCCATGAATATCCTAATCCATTTAAGCTCAACTTCTTTAGACTCCCCGGAAAATTTGAAAGGTGATCTGGTGGGGCAACAGCTAATTGAGACCTCAGTCGAGGATTCACAACCACACATTTAAGTGACTCTAATCTTTTGAGAACCCCAATATACTCCAAGCATCTTATGGTTTCAGCAGCTTCAGGCTGTAACTCAATTTTAATTCCTAATTTCTTCAAATTTGGGGTGCCTCTGAAAACTTTCTCGGTGCAACTATTAGCATTCACATAAAGTGTTGAGAGTTTTCGTAGCTTCACGCCCTTACTTGGATCTGGTAGGTTGCTTCCCATGTTCCGAAGGTGCCTCAGTTCTTGCATATCCCAAATCTCCCCAGGCAAACAAGTTGAATCTCTCGGGAATTTGATGTTATGATGTTGACGGAGAATTAGGCACTGCAGTTGTTGGAGCTTGTTGATGGAAGAAGGGAGTTCTTCATTATGAGTGAGAGTAAGGTACCTTAAATGTAACAGATTCAATACCCCATTCGGAAACTTGTAGAAGCGGATTGCAAGAGCATCCAACACCCTCATCAGTAACATCGTACTAAAGCATATCCGTACCGGATACTGATGATCTTCACCAGTATACACAAGAGAACGTGTTGTTGATGATGTGTCTGCCGTTATTGATTCATACACCTCTTTTATGCCAAATAAAATGTTGTTTTGGACGGACAACCGGCGCGGCTTCTCAATGGGAACATCGGTTAACTTCTTCAACACATGAAAGAACTTGTTATTCCTAGCTTCTGTAACGCACACGTGCCAATAGGCAGAATGGAGCTTGCAAGATTTGATTCTTCTAAATCTCTCGAAGCTCTGCTTGCAGACAATAGCAACACTATTTGAGACAAGATCCTCCATAGATTCTGTAGCAACCTCTTCCAACTTTTGATGCGGACGACTTGATTCAAGAAAATCCTCAACAATCCACAAGTTAATGAGCTTGGAGAGAGGAATCTCACAAGTCTGAGGGAAAACTCCCATATACAGAAAACATGGTTTTAAATGTTGAGGTAAGTACTCGTAGCTTGATAACAGTACCTTATAAATTTTATCACATGCATCTGTAAAAGTAGTAGTTTTATTATTTGCTACCTTGTTCCAGTACTCTTCGGTCTTGTCAAGCCCACGAAGGATGTTGGCAACTGCGAGGATCAAAAGAGGAAGACCTTCACAATTCTCCGCAATCTTCCTTCCTGCTTTCTCGAGTTGAGAAGGGAAAGAATTTTCAGCTCCGAACACATTCTGCCAAAGAAGATTCCAACTTTCTTCATTGTTCAAAAATGGCATCTGGTGAATCTCACTTCTCCATGTCCAATATCGAGCTACTTCTTGTAGCCTTGTTGTTACTAAGACTCGGCTCCCATTGCCGTAGTCTGGAAGCAACGATGTGATATAAGACGAGACTTGTGTGGTCCATATATCATCCAACACAATCAAGTATCTCCGTTCACACACATCCTTTTGCGTGAACGGGTTTATTATTCGATCTTTTGGGCCTATGCTTACCCACACTCTTGAATCGAAATGTTGAACAATAAGTGGATGATGATAAATTTGAGTAGCAAGATGTGTCTTACCAATGCCTGCCATTCCCAAAAGTGAGACAGCTTTGAACTCTGACGGCCCATGCAGAAGCTCATTTCTGATTTCTTCAAATAGATCGGTTAACCCTACCGTGGTTGATTTGTTTCCACCAAAACCGTTGTCTATTGGCGAAACAGCAGCGTCATCTTCTTCTCGAGGCAATGGATTTTGTAGCACTCTGTTATACTCCTTTCTCAACTTCTGCACTGTCTTCAAGGACGAATCGATATCTTGTTCCACACATTTCTCGTCAACGCATTGAGAAGGTGGATATGATTCAAGAACATCTTCTAGTTTCCAAACAGCTTCTCTTATTTTTGCATCCAATTCATTAATCACACTCCTATCGATGCTTCTGCTGCTGCTATCATCCAATCTTTTGAGCAAAGAGACCAAGGAATTCAGCCTCTGATATGCAGATTTTGTGATTTGTGGATTGATTGGATTTTTGAGGCCCTCAATGGTATGCTTGAGAGAAATAACAGCAGCATAGGCCATGTCTTGCTTTTTTCAATCACCGACAAACAGCTAGCAACGTTGATCACATTAAACAAGGCTTCGGCATAATTAATTAAGCATTTGCTGGTATATGAAATTAATGGGTGATACAGCAAATTTCAACTTCAGAAAGCAGACAGACGACATGTGATGAAACCATTAATATATAATTTCGAATTAAGAGCTATGCACATGATCGATTAAGTCAATGCTGAATTAAGAGCTATGCACATGATCGATTAAGTCAATACTTGCTATTTATTTCAAATCCCGATCTAATATATGCATGTGTACTGTCAGACACATACATATACCATATTTTATTTCATCAAGATTTTTGGTAAAACATATTCTTGATTAGATTCATCTACTTTTATCTTTGGTATAGTGGGTGATGTTCATGTGCAATTTTTTTTCATTTTATTTATAAGTCCTTGTAGTTTCATATTTTATCACATATTATGTTCTTATTTAACAGATCATGAAGTAGATTCCTACGCTTGTGCTATTTAATTAATTTTGGTACCCTATATATATCGCGTCTCTCTAAATGGTCCCTACCAATCCATATTATCTCAGTTCTAATCCTAATCACTCGAATCAAGTCAACGGTATTTTTGAATTCTTATGCAAATTCCTAAATTTGGTGGGGTCCAAAATATATTTTCAATTATGCAAAACCGGGGTACACCTGGTGTACCCATGTCATTCCATAAAACGGGCCAATTTGCGGACCAAACCGTGCCCAAATCCGACCCACTCCGGCAAAAAAAAATTATCATCTACAATAGTATGACCAATCTCAAATGAAATGTATAAATAAAAAGGAAAGAGACAAAAAATCTATAAATCTCGAAAATCACATGATGATAACTTTGGAGACCGGAACCTCATCTAAACCAAAATAGAAAACTCATGATGAAAAAATAAAATGGGAAAAGAGTACTCCTCTACAAGAATCGAAAAATAACCAGTGTTGGGTGTAATAGCAAAAGAAACAAGAAACAAACAATATAGTGCTGCTGTACTTTGATAGAATATATGAAAATATGATTAATGGATTTTCTGTTGTGTACTTGAGACTTCAATTACATAGGAATTTATAGATGACTCTAGACCCTTCATGATCCACATCAAAGTAAATATAAGACTCTTGAGCTACAACATTAAACTGAAGCATAACTTCTTATTTAATAATATTTATTATTGCAAATTACTTTCAACACTCCTCCTTAATTTACAATCTTGAGCACATCTCTAGACTTCTCAAACTTCTCAACGGGAACAGCTTTGGTAAGAAAATCTACAAGTTGCTCCTTTGTTCCAACCAACTCCAGCTTGATTTCTCATTTGCTCGCCATATCTCGAATGAAATGATGACGTAACTCAATGTGTTTTGATTTTGCATGAAACACAGGATTTTTCGTCATAGTTATTACTGATATATTATCACAGTAAAATTGTGGTAGGCTCAAGTCGAACTTGCTGTAAATCTGCTAACAATCTTCTCAACCAAATTCCTTCACATGTTGAATCAGAAGCGGCTATGTATTCTGCTTCAGCGGACGACAACGCAACAGATTTTTGCTTCTTGGAACTCCATGAAATCACATTACTTCCAAGAGTAAATAGGTAACCAGACGTGCTCTTTCTATCATCCAATGATCCTCTCCACTATCTGTATAACCAACCAATTTACACTCAGTTTCTTTCACATATTTGATGCCCATCTTTCGAGTTCCTTGCAAATATCTCATTATTCTTTTCGCTGCTGCAAAATGAAGCTTACTTGGATCATTCAAAAATCTTGAAACCATACTTACAGCTTGAACAATATCCGGCCTTGTATTTGTTAGGTAAATCAGCGACCCAACAAGACTTCTATATATTTGAGAATCAAATTTGTCACCACCGTCTTCTTTGCTTAATTTTTCACTTGTCGCCATTAGAGAAGAAACTGAATTACAATTCTGTATATGGAATTTCTCCAAAAGATCATCAATGCACTTCTCTTGAGAGATGAAAATTTCTCCTATATTTTGCTTCACCTGAATTCCCAAGAAATATTTCATAATACCCAAATCAGTCATCTCAAATTCGTCCATCATTCTTTGCTTGAAATCATCGACTAACTGCATATCAGTACCCATGTAGATTAGATCATCTACATAGATGCATACAATCAAAAAATCATTATTTTTCTTCTTCACATAGAGAGAAGGCTCATTTAGACTCCGGTGAAAACCGTCTTTGCAAAAATAGCTATCAATTCTACTATTCCAAGCTCTTGGCGCTTGTTTAAGCCCGTAAAGAGCTTTCTTGAGGCGGTAGACTTTATCTTCATTTCCTTCAACAATAAAACCTTGAGGTTGTTGAACGAAAACTTCTTCATCTAGCTCTCCAATTAGAAATGCTAATTTTACGTCAAGTTGGAAAGTAAAAAGAACAAGTTCAGATGTCTCATAAATTTCTCCTAAGGAACCAGTTTTTCTTATCGGAGAACTCGAGCTTTCATCATGATTAGGAGATCTTTGGGCACTCGGATCTGGACTTGGAGGTGGAACATTACGTTCATCAGTTTCATCATCAACATTTTCAGCTTCATAGAAGTGATTTTGAGACACCATTTCAGAATATTTTCCTTTCCAACTCCAAGTTGTTGTTTCATCAAAAATCACATCTCTTGCAATCTCAAGTTTGCAAGTGGTAGGATTATAAAGACGATAACCCTTCGACTCATCACTATAGCCAATGAAAATCATATTTTCACTTTTTCATCAAATTTATCTCTGTTTGGAGTTGAGATATGAGAATAGGCAATGCTGCCAAAAATCTTCAAATGGTCAACTACAGGCCTCTTCTTATGCCAAGCTTCAAATAGAGTTTGATTTCGAACCGCTTTTGTAGGATAACGATTTAGAATGTAAATCGCTGTATGGACAGCTTCTGCCTAAAACATTTTGGGTAGACATTTGCCAATTATCATGCTTCGAGCCATTTCAACAACTGTGCGATTCTTCCGCTCGGCTACACCATTTTGTTGGGGACTTCTTCGAATTGTGAGTTGTCTTTGTATGCCATTATCTTTTCAAAATTCCATAAATGGAGTGAAAATAAACTCACCTCCACGATCAGTTCGGAGAGTTTTGATTTGATGATTAGATTTCTTTTCCACAAACACTTTAAACTTGAGAAATGCAGAAAATGCCTCTGATTTTGCATTTAGAAAATATATCCACATCATCCTTGTGAAATCATCAACAAACAAAATGAAGTACCTTTTTCCACCAAGAGATAAAGTTCTTGAAGGACCCCAAACGGGATTGTAGTAATGGTGCAATTATTTTTCTTGTCGAATATGGTACATCTCTCATCATCAAAGAGGGTAGAATAACCTCTTTGTGTCAGTTGTCTAACACTTAGGAGATTACTATTGAGAGTCGGCACGTATAGTACATCAGTAATGATCTTTTTGTTATCTCCTTTGGTGCGAACAACAATAGATCCCTTTTCTTCACATTGAAGAATCTTTCCATCACCAAGCTTTACTTCGGACTTGATATTCTGATCAATATCAATGAAAAAATTTATATTTCCCATCATGTGGTTGTTGCAGCCACTATCCACATACCATTTTTCTTGTGGTTGGTGTTGCGCTGTCATACAAGTAAAAAGTTGTTCACCTTCATTTTTTGATCCTTCATCTTTGGATAGATTTGCTTCATCCTTCTCTACTTTATTTTGATGAAAATAGTCCCTCTGTGAGTGATTGGGATTCTTGCATCTCTTGCATTTAAAGAAACAAGCATCTGTATTATGATTAGTCTTCTTGTAGATTTTGAAAAATAAACCAGAATCACTAGCTTGATGATTTGGAATATGACTGCCATGATTTCTGCCTCTTCCTCATCCTTGGAATGATCAACTCCTGCCTCGAGATGGACCTCCTCTTCCGTGGAAAGAATTTTCTCTGCCTTGTTGTCTCGACTCAAAAGCTTGTTCAGATGGCTGACTTGTGAATCTGCCAATTCTTTCTTCATGAACTTGAAGAGAACACATCAAATCATGCACATCAAAACTCCCTCTCATATATTGAGAGGGACTGATTCCTTGGGTAAAGAGATTTGCTAAGGAATGCAATGGACCTTCCTCTCTGCATCAGTACAGCCCTCAACCCTGCTCCACTAGCATCTGTTTCCAAAATAAATGGTAGTGTGAAGTCAGGTAATGCTAACACAGGAGCTTGTGTCATAGCTTCCTTAAGGAGTTTGAAAGCTTGATCTGCCTCTAGTCCCCACTTGAAATTATTCTTCTTCAAGAGGGTGGTTAGAGGTTTGCTAATAGCACCATACCCCTTGATAAACTTCCTATAGTAGCCTGTAAGGCCTAGGAATCCCTTCAATTGCTTCACACTTTAGGGTGTGGGCCAGTTTACCATGGCTTCAATCTTTTGTGGGTCAGTAGAGACCCCTTCCTCATTGATTATGTGCCCCAAATACTCAATATTGGTTTGCCTAAAGTTGCATTTAGACCTCTTAGCATACAAGGTGTGCTTCCTTAGTAAAGAGAAAACCTCCCTAAGATGTTGCAAGTGTGCTTCCCAACTTGAGTTGTAGACTAGGATGTCGTCAAAGAATACCAAAACATACTTCCTCAAACAGTCCATGAAAACTTGATTCATTAGAGATTGGAATGTGGCAGGTGCATTGCACAGCCCGAATGGCATAACAAGAAACTCATAGTGGCCACTATGAGTCCTAAATGCAGTCAAGTATGTATGCTCTGGCTGCATGAGGATCTGGTAGTATCCAGATCTCAAATCAATCTTCGAAAAGTATCTTGAGCCATTCAACTCATCTAATAACTCATCAATCACTGGGATGGGGTAATCATGTTTGATTGTGAGCTCATTCAAATATCTATAATCTACACACAACCTCCATGTCCCATCTTTCTTCTTGACTAATAGTACTGGTGATGAGAATGGACTTTTACTATGTTGTCTAACTCCTGAATCCAGTAGCTCTTTAACAATTCTTTCAATTGCATCATTATGGTTGTGTGATGACCTGTAAGGATATTGGTGTTTGGGCGCTCCCTGGTTTTAACTCAATCTGGTGTTCAACTCCTCGGCTAGGTGGAAGGCCCTCAGGGTCTTTGAACACATCTTCAAATTTTGTAACTAGCCCATCTAATGTTTGATTCCGCATACCTTTTGGTTTCTGCATTGTGACAAAAAACACTTCCTCCACTGCAGCCCTAGTCTTAGTGTGTAGTGACTTGTACAAGGCATGGTGTGAGATGAATTGACACTCAACCTGTGATTTCTGAGCAAGCATTTTTATCTTCTTACCCCCCCACTGAATAGTCATAGACATGTTGTCATAGTCTAGCTTAATAGGGGAGCACACTTTTAGCCAATCACCCCCTAAAATGATGTCACAACCCTCGTGCTGTAATAGCTTCAATGAATGCCTCAACTCCTGCCCTTGTATCTACCAGCCAAAATTAGAGGCCTGTGAGGAGCTAATGAGCCTCTGTCCGTTAGCTATCTTGATGAGCAAGGTTGTAGCTGGGATCACTTCACACCCTAACTGATGAGCAGTAGATTCCTTGAGAAAACTTAGTGTGCTACATGTATCCACTAATATCTGCAGAGTATGCCCATCACAAGTTCCTCGGAACCTTAGAGTGGTAATTGTGTCATGTTCCTTAAGAGTATTAAGAGAGACTTGTAGTTCTGCTAGGTCACTGTCTTTATCTGGTTCTTCTAACAGAGTAGCAGACTGCAGATAAGCCAACTCTTTTTCCTCAGATATGACCATATAGTAGACTCTGTGCTGGCACCTGTGGCCCGGAGTATACTTTTCTTCACAATTGTAACATAAGCCTTGTGCCCTTCTATCGGCCATTTGGGCTGAAGTTAAGAGTTTAGTGGGTGCTTTTGAGGGTTGATTGGTCCTGTTAGAGGTCAGCTGAGAGGGTTATTGTTTCTATTGAATATTTGCCCTGCTGTTAGGATAAGACCTGGTATTCCCCTTAATCTTCTTGGTGAGTGCCTTAATGGTAATGAGCTGATTTTTTCCCAACTCAATGGCTTGTTCAAGGGTGGTATGGTTGAACATATTAATAGCTGCCCTTAATTCATCACTTAGTCCACTAAGAAAGCTAGCAGTGAAGTATGCTTCTGTATATGTTCCACCACCACACATCACCATACACTCTTTCAGCTCCTCAAATTTATCCACATAATCTAGATAGTCTCCAGTGTGTTTGAGTTTGTTAAACTCCACTATTATCTTAAAAGTCTTTAATTCTTCAAACCTGGCTGCCACCATTTCCATAAACTGATCCCATGTGACTTCACTATACTTAGAGATGAAGTTTTGGTACCACACTGCTGCTCTTCCTTCAAAAGTCAGTGTTGCCAAAGTTACTTTTTGGTCATCTGGTAAGTTAGGTATTAGTTTAAGGTAACCTGCACAACGTAGCATCCAAACTCTTGGGTTGGAACCATCAAACTTAGGAAATTTGACCTTGGGATGAGGGGTGTACACCTGATTGTTGTATGGTTCAGTAATTGTTGTTTCTTTGTAGGTATTGGTATGGTTTCTTGTTTGTGAACCTTGTCCAACAAAGTGCTGTGGAGGGGGGCCTAAAACTGATCCCTCTTCACTGATCATCTTTTTAGGCCTTGCATTCATCAATTGTAATTGAAGAGTAGACATAGTTTTAGCTAACTGATCAAATTTTTCATTCATACCTTTATGAATTCCTTTAATTTTTTTATTCATATCTTCACTGATTCCTACCATTTGCTCTTGTAGTTTCTGCTCTGCAGCATCCCTCTTCATGGTCTCTGTCTGCCAAATCTGTTGCAGTTTGTTTTGCCCTTCCTGCAGCTCCTTAAGTCTGGTTCCATCCGCCATGGCCAAGGAAGCCTATTTGCCAAATCTGTTGATAAGTCTTTAGACTCCTCAATGGCAGCAACTACGTAGTCATATTTCAAAGGAAGACTCCGAAAAACTTTCTGAACAACCTTCTTATCTTCAATTATTTCTCCAAGACATCTGATTTGGTTCACGATCTCAGAAACACGAGTAAGATAGATTTGCATAGCTTCATTATCTTTCTGTAATAGACTCAGTTGTTTCTCTTTTGTCTTTTGTCTTTCTTTTCCCTATTTTGCAGATCTTATCTTTGTCGTATATTTAATATAATTAAGTTGAGAACTTTTACTGTATTTGAGAATGAAAATGAGAAAGATCAGAGGAGAGGAAGTAAGGAGAAAAGAGGAAGAAAAGGGGTGAGATCTGAATATAGTTCTTCATGTCATTTCTTACGCAAAAAGCGGTATTTAAACTATAAAAAGCTAGGGACCACAACCTTTTACATGCAAATAACCCTAAGTAGCTAAACTGGGCCACCTTTAATTGAAAGCAAGAAATAAAAGCCCAAATATAAAATTAAACACAAGCCTAACTAAAAGACCCGTTTCGAATAGAGCTCCTATCCATTGCTCTTTGCTGACCCGACACTCTATCCAACAATACCTTCATCGGTCAACTCCAGAATCCCCAATTCGCCATAATCACCAAGCTCTGAAGATTGAATCTTTAATCCATCACCATTGCCCATAGCCTTCCTTTTTGTCTGAACAATCGCTCCAGCCCTCTTCCTACCCACAACACTTTCTTCAATAAATTATCAAAATCTTTCCAAAGAGATTGCAGCTTTATAGAAGTTACCTTGTCGTTGCCATGAAATCCCTCGATCAAGATACTCCAAGCTTGTTTGGCTCTTTTAACACCATGAATTCTTAGGTATATGGATTTTCTTAATCCTTGTTGGATAAACCTGAGAGCTCCTGCATCTTTCTTCAAATTTTTTTTGTAGTCATGTTGTTGAGTTTCAGTCCAGTCTCCATTGTTATTTTGTTGTGGTGGTTCTGGAAAACCATCTTCCACAACATCCCATAGATCTTGAGACAAAAATAGAGTCTCCATTTGACTGCTCCAATAATCGAAGTGAACTCCTTCGAATATTGGAACTTGATTGGAAGTATAAGAGAACATTGAAATCGAAGAACTTTGATTTTATGCCATTTAGACAACCAAGCTCTTAGATACCACTTTTATTGGGTGTAACAGCAAAAGAAAGAAGAAACAAACAATATAGTGCTGCTGCACTTTGATATAATATATGAAAATATGATTATTGGATTTTCTGTTGTGTACTTGAGACTTCAATTGCATAGGAATTTATAGATGACTCTAGACCCTTCATGATCCATATCAAAGTAAATATAAGACTCTTAAGCTACAACATTAAACTGAAGCATAACTTCTTATTTAATAATATTTATTGTTACAAATTACTTTCAACAACCAGTACTAGCAAGATCTCTAGCTATAGCAGTGTTAATACAAGGAATGAAATTAAACCAAACACCCATAGGCGTTGTAGGAGAAGCTAAAATATCCGCCACCTGATTCCCCTCACGATAGATATGCGAAATTCGAAAATGAATGGACTCCAAATAACTTGAAGACTTTGGGAAGAAAGAAGAGAAACCACATAAGTAGAATCCACCTCAAGCCAAATAAATGCTAGAGATAATCGTGCCCTCCACTCCAAAGCCAAAATAACACTGAAAATCTCCGCAAAATAAGCAAAGACAACTTCATCCTCAGAATGAAAATAGAGAGAAACTAACCCATCCGACCTCCTAAAAACCCCTCCTGAAGCAATCCGACCAGGAGCGCCCATCGAAAATCCATCCGTGTTAATTTTAATCCAATGAGGACGGGGAGGGTGCCAATTAACTTGTATAATGTGAGATGAAGAGAGCCACCTTAGAAGGCACTCCTAGCCGACATAAGGCCATGAGATCAAAAACAGTATTGTGCATGTAACCTTTCTTGCATTTAACCTTAGAATCCTCTTTTATTGTCTGGCGAACCGAAGAGATCAGTAGCAAGGGAGTCGGACAAATATCATCATAAGTTACCTTATTTTGGAAAGTCCAAATCGCCCAAATAATCGTTACCACCACCACTCTCCAATAATACAGAATCTGGGAACTAAATTGATGTAACATAAAATGAGTAAATGCTTTATGAATGGAAGAAGCACAAACCTTCTCAATTCCAAAAGCGTCAAAAACCCAATGCCAAACCAAAACTTCCATCGGGCAAGACCAAAATAAATGTCTAGAGACTCCGCATCCCCTTTGCACATCACACAAATTTCCGGTCCAATGAAATCAAACCTGCGGAGAGTATCCATTCTAGGAATTCTAGACAACAGCATATGCCAAGCCGCAATCGAACGTCTGACCAGAATATGAGTCCCCCAAATCCAAACTCCCCATTTGACAGTCGGAAAATGGTCTCTCATGTGAAGTCGAGCAATACGTGCCGTAATATCCCCATGAAGAGATTTACTCCACACTCGCTCATCCTCATCACCAACGATCGGAACCCTGAAGATATCGTTGACAATGTTAGGAAATATATGCAACCATGAAAGCCTGCGTAAACCTCCATGTACCATCCACCAGAAAATCAGAAACTTTATCATTAAAATTTCCGTGAACATCTTCCGATAATTTTAACTTATCCACCAAGCAATATCCCATCCAATTATCGTGCCAGAACGTCGATCGATCTGCCATTACCCACAATGCAATATGAATCATACAAAAGATTAGTTAAATGCGAACAAATAGCCGGCCAAGTAGTCAAAAAAGCAATACCTCTGGGACATATGGATGAACTAAAACGCCAAAAAGTTGGAAAACTACCTCCATATCGCAAAAGCAAACATGAAACATATCAATATTCTCTTTATGTTGCACAAGTTTGCATAAAACATGGAGTTGAATGTTCTATTACTAGAGGTGGCAAAATAGGCCGCCCGACCCGGCTTGGTCCACCAGGCCAACAAGGAAAAAAAGGGTCGGGCCTAAAGAAGTTTGGCCCACTGGCGGGTCTTAATATATTTTCTTCAGTTCTTGGGTTAGGCGTAACACATTTCTCTTTTTTGGATTGGGCCTACATTTCCACCTCTATCGGTTACACAACTATGCAGCTCTCTCTAGAAAAAAATTATGATTCTACGAATGACTATTTGATCAAGATCTTAATCCAATCAACTCAACTTCTTGTTGTCATGCTTTGCAAGTATGCTTACTCACCATGTAGAACAGTCTACCAAAAATAAGAAATTGATAAATTAATAATTTGCCAATATTTTTAAAATAAAATATACATTTCATATTCTTAATAAATTAAGTCATTCATTAAAAAAAATCTCATGAAATGCTACTTTCTCTCTAATCTTTTAGAGGGCCGTCGTTTTATGTTTTTCAGCAGAATTAAGACATAAATATTTTGACAAAAATACTCTTCCCTGTAAATTGTATATTACATCTTCCTAAAAATATTTGTAAGCAGTAATAATGGTGAATTTGATGATTATTTGATGCAAAATGATCAACTATGCGCTTGGAGAGCTAGGGGGATCAATTTGGCTCTTGGACTGTATTTAAAGAGCAAAACACATAAGAATTGATGGAAATAATTCAAAATGATCGAAATGGATGTTCGAAGAGCTTACGAAGATGAAGAACGAGTCATTTTAGTGAAGCTCGCGTGCACCGGTCGACCCGACCCTCCAATCGACCCAAAAGGCCTATTTGTTCCAATTAAAATCTCAAATTTATTCTTCTCATGAAATCCTATATATCAATCTCTTGATCTAGCAAACTAGTATTCTGCAATCCTAATTCATTAATTTACTAACCTCTCAAGTGTGATAATAAATTAACTACGCAAGTGCAAATCCTGATTAATTCATTCACACAACAATAAGTGAGGATGCACAAACAAGAAATAGAAATGTTAGCTTATTAGTTTTTCTTCTATTTTTTCTTCTATTTCAATTTATTTTGGTTTAGCTTAATTTTACGTTATTATTTATGGTTTATAATTATATTTTAGTATTTAATTTTCATTTTTAGTTAATATAATTACTTATTATGGTCGATTAATTATTACAAAGTTAGAGTATATATTTTTTAAAAATTCAATTCTGAACAATAAATATTAATTAGAATTGATTGTAATATAATAAATTTAATTTTTATTATAAACATTATTAAAACTGCATATTTTTTAATTAAAATTGGGGCACACACTTCGCACTATAGTAGGACCGTCCAGGTGAAGATAAATCAACAAAAGCAGCAACGTAGAAGCAAAAAAACAAGAATGTGTAAATACATAAGTGAAATAATCAAATCTAAAACAATCTCTATTTAGAAGGACTATCTGGTTTCTGTCTTACTCACTCTGCTACAAATCTGTATACAATGAGGTTCCAAATCCAAATCGGCCTTGAATTTCTCTAGTTCTTGTCATCTGATGTGGTTTCTACAATGAAAATGTAATAAAACCCAATTTTTAGTTTTAGAAAACAAGCCCAAAAGTAAGGACATTAGATATAGTAAAATAATACCTATGCAGGGGTATGTATGACACGCACCTCATGAAAGAACTTGTTACTACTAATTAATTAGTTGGATTTCTTTGTTTGAAAATGATGTTCTATGTTTGATTTCAGCATTTTCGAAAATACAGGAGAAAAATACAGCTTGACAAAGGGGATAGTCTTATTTATATGTGTCAAACAAGTCTTGAAATTATATGGGTAGAAGTACTCTAACCTTGACACGAACTTGAAGAGCATAATTTCCGTAGCTCTTTTGATCCTCATTTATCTGCTTGGCTGACTCCATAAGAGAGGAATTACAACAATCTAATTCAATCAGTTCAAGTGTCGAAATTTGTCCTATACCTTCTGGAATCTCCCTTAGATCTCGACAAGTATGAAGCACTAGCCACTTGAGTCTAGGGAAGTGACTGCTCTTAGTAATCCATTGCTTGAGGTTTGATGTATCAATCAGCAAGAACTTCAGCTGAGGAAATTCTTCATCAGCTGTTTCCCATGTTTCACCATCACAAGCGTAATCCAGTAGTTTAAGCACTTGTAGATTAGGCAACGAACCAATAATAACCATGCCTTCCCAAGGATATCCCCTCCCACCAAGGTTAACTTTTTCAGTGCCCAAGGGAGATTAAGATTTTGCCCACACAAAGAAAAGTGCCAACACACATTGACTTCCAACTTTTCAAGTTGATGCAGATGCTTGAGAAGATGGAGGTGATAGTCCTCATTGATATTGGTGTAAACAAGTCCCAATTCTTTGACATTTGGAATCATTTGCAGGATCTTTTCATTCCATACAAGATTCTCTACAACCCAAAGTGTTTGGAGATTTTGTAGAGGAAGATTTGTTCCCTCTGGGGATGAGGTAGCATATAAAGATTGTTGGAAAATAAGATTTAATAAAGTGAGTTTTGACTCATTTTATCCGATTTTTCATGACCGGGATATTTAATTTTGGAGGAATTAAATACTGTACGATTATTCTACGTTGTGAGCAGATAATCGTAGTATTTTTATTTGCTCAAATCTGATTTTCGGTGAGTGAGAAATAAATGGTTGAAGTTGGTCACACGATTGGGTATTTATGGTGTGTGGGATAATGTGTTTAAGACACATTAAATAATCCCACATTGATTTCTTAATCAAGTTAAGAAGAGTATTTAAGTGTATTAACACTTAAGTGAAGTAATTAAGTGCACAAGGATGTGGGCCATGAGCCCACACGCGCATACAAGATTAGATATAGCTGATGGAATTTCAGAAGAATAAAGTAAAGCAAGATATCACAAATGATACAACTCAAATACTTGGGAAGGGAGTTCTTCATGGCTGTCACCTACATCATCCAATACCCTAAGCAATTTAAAGCGTCCCAAAAAGGCCAACCAACTCGGAAAATATTATGATACAACTCAAATACTTGGGAAGGGAGTTCTTCATGGCTGTCACCTACATCATCCAATACCCTATGCAATTTAAAGCGTCCCAAAAAGGCCAACTAACTCAAAAAGGCCAACCAACTCGGAAAATATTGGAGTCGGAAGCAGAGAATGGTACGGATGGACAATGGACCCCAAATATTATATATATCAGACCAATTGAAACTGATGTGTCGCGCATTTATCATCATGCCATAGCCATGTGGAAGAACATACTGAAACCTCTCTTCATGTGATTTCCTTATGCATAAGTCTCGTACAATACCTCTCTTCATGTGATTTCCTTATGCATAAGTCTCGTACAATATCATGGAGGCTGCAGGTCTTGATTTTCCCATTGATCTTCCTACTATTGACAACTACAAGGTTTCTCTTGACAAGATAATCCAAATACTCCTCCGGCTCCTCTTCCAAGCTTTTACTGCATCCATTTTTATGTTTCAAGAAGTCCTCAGCTACCCATAAGTTAATGAGTCTTGAAGCATGGATATTTTCATCTTCTGGAAAGCCTCCAATAAACAGAAAACAAGGCCTTAAATGATGTGGCAAGTGAGTGTAGCTCAAAGATAGTATCTCTTCTGACTTCCCACCAACAATTGGATTTATAGATTTGGACTCTGGCAACTAGGACAACAACAAGGGGTAGTCCTGCACAACTTCTTGCACTCTCTTTCGCAATATCTTCTAAGTCAGGTGGGCAATTGCAGTTTGTGAATATCTTTTCCTTAAGAAGATCCCAACATTGAGAATCATCCATGAACTTCATCTCATGAAGAGAACTATTGGGTTCTGATAAGCAGCCACATCTAACAACCTTGTGGTTAACATGATTCGACTTCCATTACTGTCATCAGGGAATACATTTCTCACATCATCCCAAACATTTGTGCCCCAAACATCATCCATTATAACAAGATACGTCCTACCCTTCAAGTTTTTAAACACTTTTAATGCAATTTCACATGCATCAATCTCATTTCCACACTTCTGTAATTTTTCTAACAAATTCATTGAATGTACAAGTCCTAAAAGAATTTTGTGTGGAATATAATCTTGTGATACCGAAACCTAGGCACCGATTTCAAATCGCTCAATGATTAATGAATCATCATAAACAGTTCTAGCAAGAGTAGTCTTACCAATGCCGCCCATACCAACTATGGGGATGACTTGAAGATTGGATGACAACCCACAAAGCCGATCCTTTATTGCCATCACATCGTCGTCTAAACCGATCACTTAAGCATCGTTGGCTGCATGTGCGAGTCTTGATGATGATATGATAGCAGCTGCAGATCGCTCATCCATGATTTCTCCAGCGATTAAACCAATTTGCTCCATTACATTTTTCGGCTGGTATTCTAATTTCATGCTTGATGGATTCATCTCTTCATTACGTGACTGAATTCGCTGCCACATGAAAATTTCAATAATATCTTCTGTATGATATGCTACATCCCTGATCTTGCTCTCCCAACGATTGGCTTTCTCTGGAAAATCTTCAAGAAACGATAGCAAGAAAATCACATACTCGTGGATGGATCTAATTTTTTCTTCCTCTTGGATAGAAAAGAGATATTTGCGGTGATTTGTATTAAGATCTGTAGTTTGAGCAAGGGAAACAAGAGCAGCATAAGCTGCCATACTATCAAATGGCGCGAGGACTTCACTTTGGTTGAGAGAGAGAGAGAGAGAGGAAGAGGGAGAGAGAGAGTTTGGAGATTCTTGATCGATTAAGTAGCATGTGCCATGTGGAGTGCACAGTAGCATCAATCATCATTCAGTTATCTGCTAGGTACAGTTTTTTTCAACACTCAGTTGAGTGCATATTAATTGTTGAGCTACTGGGTTTGGTTGTGGGCTCATGCCCATTATATAAATTGGTGATTCTTTGGGCTAAATACTTTCTCCTTTTTCTACATGACATATTCCAAATAAGAAGTGAATCAATAAAGCTACTACTTCCATTCTTTACCCTTAAAAAATAAATTATAATTGTACGATGGTAATTAAGACTTAAGAGTGATTCTATTTTACAATTCCAATTTTTCTTAACACAGCCCCAAAATTAAAATACAAATGTAATTCAATTCTTAGGAGAAGTTCCCACGAATTTCTGTTTTTTTCAACTTGTTGATCTATCACACTTCTCATGCCTGACATTAAGTTCATACAATAAAAATATTTTTTATTCTAAGAATAGTACTAAAATTAAATATTAGTTAATAATTATTTAAAAAATAAGTCATCAATGATTATGATCAATACTCGAAATAAAATTTGAAATAATAATAATAATAATAATAATAATCATCATCATCATCATCCAAGAGCAGTTAAGATCACGCCTTAATCTCAAATTCACCCTCAAACCCAATCACAATCACAAATCACTTAAACAAACTTATTCATGTCTGAGAAATAATTTTCCTTTCTCGTAAGTCTACCAAATGTAGAGTTTCTACCTTCAGCTTGAATCAAGAAGAATCGTCTGTCTCACTCCATTTTATTAAGATAAAACAATTTTCACAATTTAAATGTAATTCAATCTCTAGTTTGTAATTAATTTTCATGACATCTTTACACTAAAACTCCACCGTCGTCGAGTCTAATTTTGGGCATACACCAAAAATATTTGTAAAAAACTAATCTCTGTAAAACTTTGATGTAATTTATTTATCCCCAAAAGTTAGTGCATGAATGGGCAATGTGGAATTTAATGGTCACCTTCTTCAAGTTTTTGACGAAACTGTAATTTAGCCTTTAAAATATATAAATCTTACAAATGTTTAATTTAGTAAACATCTAATTTTATTCTCTGTTAGAGAGAGGCGGGTTAGTTCAAGTCTTTAACATTTCCATTGAAAAGTTGAGACGAAAATCTTCAAAGTAAAGGTGTGAAATTTTACATGTGCGTGGTTATTTATTATCCAATTTATATTGATATTATTATTTATTGTTTGACTAATTGTTGATGTCAAAGTAAAAGTATGCCAGTCACCATTCATGTGTATATGCACATACATGTTCAAGAACCGTGAATATATTCGAGGCCGCAATAAGTGGCCTTTTGGTGGACTCTGCAATGTTCAAATAATTATTATTGTACAGTTACAATTGACATGACATGAATGTCCGAATGAGTTACTCGTTTAATATGTTTTGGATAATGTATATTATTCATTGAGTGTATCGGTTATACTCATTCCTTTATTACAATATTTCAGGTTGAGGAGTTGGGTGATCACAGTGAGGAGATGGATGAAATTTAAGTTATATTTTTATATATATAAGTTATGAAACTCATTTGACTACTAAACATTTAGTTGATATATATTTTTGTTTGGATTGTTATGTGTTTTTTACTTTAAAAATGATTAGTGTTTAAACTATATAAAATCGCTTCCACGCTATGTTATCTGAGGTATTAAGATATTTTCTTCGTAAGAAGTTTATTGATTTATTATTACGGTTTTAAGTTATTAGTTAATTTGAATATATGAGAAAATGCTTTAATTCTCTTTTATATTGTTAGCATTCTAGGTTTATAAACTATGTTGTTACATTATATCTATACCTATACAAAAAGTGTATTATTTAATAGTAATATACTACATTATTTAATTAATTATTCACATAAAATATATTATATTTATTTCAATAAAATTGTATTATTGCAATTCTTCATCCACATCAATTAATTTTCTACCAATTATTTCTCTATCGTAAGAACCACGGGAAACAAGGAAAATGCTTTACTATTAACAATTCTTCATCTACATCAAATAATTCTCCACCAATTATTTCTCCCCCAAACCAACAATAATAAAGAAGAAAAAAAATCCCACAATAATATAATATATTATATTATTAATTATCTACATATAAATTTTTACGGATTGGATCTCTCCACTTTATTTTGTCAAAATGTGGTGCATACACTATCAATTTGTTAAAATCAAGTCCTTCTATTACTAGAGTGACTTAATTTTAATAAAATTGATAATACCAACACCCAATTCGTAAAGAAAAATAAAAACTAATTTTTAAATAATATGAATAAAAATTTAAAATTTATTTAAAGAATTACATTTTTTTTTAAAACCTATTGTTCGACTTTTATATTTTAATTTTAAAATAAATAAATAAAAAATGAAAAAATAAATTCATTTTTATAAGACGTTGTAATTTTATTTTATTTTTTAAACTATTATTTATGTTTTCTAAAAGATAATAAATAAAAGATGATAATTAAAAAATTTAATTAAATTTATTTTTTTATTTAATTTTTGAATAAATTTTTTGATTAAAAACTTAATTTGTATTTATATTTTATTGTCATGTTTACATATTCTACATGAACGTAAAACATGTAGGACATGTAAACATGTTTATGATAATTTCTTTCTAGGAAAACAGACCTTGTGCTTCCGTTTCCTTGTGAATCAAGTTAGATTTTTGACTGGCGCCTTTAAAGAGATTTACTGGAACATTCTCCCTAATGATCAAAGGAAAACCTTCACTCAAGAAGGCAACAGATCCTATCAACAGGGAATCAAATTAAAATTGTGTGCAATCAGTATATTTTTACAATCTCTAATTCGTGTCTCGAGTTGTAATATTTGATATATTTTATTGTGTCTACTAGTGTTTTGTGTTCAACGTGAAGTTCTAGTTGTTTAGTTTGTTTAGTACAAACAACCTTGGGTACGTAGTTGCTGCTGAAGATCGTGACTTCACGGAGGTTGCAAAAGAGACCGAGTGTGGACACTTGACATGTGGGTTGGTTTTAAGTTTTCAATTTATTGAAGAGGAATAGTGTTCGAAAAGGAGATCAAGTAGGTGTTCCTATTCTCTTAGTCCTTTGTCGAAACTAACTCTGAATGAGTGAATTGATTTTCTATTGGGCATGACACCCCAGAGTAGGTGAGTTGATCACCAAATTAGGTTAACATATCGTGTGTCGTATATATTTTCTTTATTTGTGTTCCTCACTATCATTGGATCGTACTAACTAAACATGATAAAGAACAATATGATACACGACTAACACAGATCATAAACTCTCAATTGGCATCAAGAGCTGGTTATTTTTTTTGTCTAAAGTGTAAGACGCTGGGTTGTGCTAATCTGTGTAATTAGTCATTTAATTTGGCCACCATGAGTTTGATGAAGGAAGGCACTTCCATTATACATCCCTCGCTACTGGATGGGAATAATTAATCTTACTCGAAAACTAAAATGCGAGTGTTCATTAAATCAATCGATGAATTTGTCTGGAATAGTATTGAAAATGGATTAACACATCCAGTGAAGAAGATGGATGACAAGAGGAGTTTGAAGCCATAATTTGAATGGACTACGGAAGATAAGATTGCACTCAACATGAATTGTTGAGTGGAATGAGATATTAATGTAGTCCTTGTTCTTTCAGACAAGAGGAATATAATAAAATAATATTATTATATGTGTCATGACCCAATGGATATTCACATATTTTTCTAGAGACGAAATTGATGATATCAAAACATTAAGAAGTTACCTGATAAATTCAGTTCATGACAAGGATCTGAGTGATACTGCTAAAATATCAATAATTATTATCATACTTCTCAGGATCTCGGTGATATTTTCCGGTTGCCATTAAGTGTTTTTCAAAGATAAATGATTAAACTAATTGGACTCTACGCGTTACACTTCTAAATTGTAAGTTTTTTTTTTAATTTAAATTTTTATACTTAAGTTTAATTTTATAATTATTAATTTTAATTTATCTCATCCAGCGAAAATGTATAAATATTTTATAAATATTTTTTTAGTATTTAATCTTTAATTTTTAATTAACTATTCATTATTATTGCTGATTATTTCCTACTTATAATTTATAATTTTTTCAACTCATTTTGTATAAACATTGACTATGATTATTTATATAATTATTAATTTTTATTTTATAATAAATATTATTAAAATTATAAATTTAAAAATAAAACACAAAAAAATGCAACATGAAATTTGACAGTGAATTGTACGAAACTTCCTATTACACTTGTTTCACACTTTCATTGCATGTTGCACTTTAATGTCGGCGAACAAAATCATCTATTGAACATTTTATACTGCATTTTCTATTACACACTTAATTTTTTTAGTCTATTTCCTTCGAATTCAATATCTTATACCTACTTTTGTTTAATTTTACACTGATTCTTTAGGGGCCAAATATGTTTTATTTATTACTACCTCCGTCTTAATAGCAAGGTCCCCCTTCTATTAAAATAGAGATAATAAATAATAAAAAGGGGACATTATTATTTGGACGGAGGGAGTATTATTTTTAAGAATTTATTTTTCAAATAATTAATTAACAACCAACAACTAAAAATTATACACATAAAAATCATATTACACCCAAATTGGCATGGGGGGAATGGATCATGATTCATGAATAACAAATGTAAAATTAAATTAAAGTATAAAAAATTAAAATTAAAAACAAAAATGTAGAAAGAACTATAAAAATCAATTATGGAGTAGATAATGCAATACACAAAAATACAAAAACGGATCTCATTCACCGCCACTGAGAAGCTCAAGCGAAGTAGTTCGTTAATACAACTGTGTCTCTGTGTGTGTGTGTGTGTGTGTGTGTGTGAGAGAGAGAGAGAGAGAGAGAGAGAGAAAAGAAAGAAATAGTCAAAGAGAAGACTCGGCAGTCCGCGTACCGCGTTAGTTAAATGTTGATTGAGAAAATACAAAAGATCGATTTCCACATTAACTCTCACTGCGTAGGCATAATTAGAAAAGTTATTTGATTAATATCGATTCGCCAAAAAATCCTTAATAAAAAAGCATCGAAAACAAGTTCTACTTTTATATAAAAATATTGTTTAAATTATCATTTAATATCTATATTTTGGGTACTTCTTAAAAAATTATTTACTTTTTTAAAATTATCAAAAAATACTTATTTTTTAATTTTTTTTGTAAATTTAACATTTAATATTTTAATAATAAAATATATGTGTATTTGATATAATTTAATATGTTCAAATGAAAAATTGAACTAATAAACTATTTTTTATAATGCAAAAATATTTTTATTAAAGTATACAAATTATTATATATGTATTACTGAAATATTTTTAATAAAGTAAATAAATTATACTTTTAAACCGATTCTTTAGGGCCCAAATATGGGTTTTTATAATTTTTAAGTATTATTTATCAAATAATCAATTAATAATCTATAACTCAAAATTATTCACTTAAAATTCAAAATACACCTAAATTGACATGAGTGGAATGGATTATGAATAACAAATGTAAAATTAAATTAAAGTATAAAAAATTAAAATTTAAAATAAAAACAAAAAATAACTATAAAAATCGATTATAGAGTAGAGAATGCAATACAAAAAAAAAAAAAGGGACCTCATTGACCAGCACTAAGAGCATCCCCAACAAGGTGCTCTAAACTCTATTTGTAGAGCAAAAAACATGAAAAAACCCTCTCCAAGAGAAGCTCTATTTAGATAGAGATTTTGGGCTCTATATTTAGAGAGCTACTGTACATGGGCTGTATTACTGTTCATCATTTTCATTTTTGTTTTTTTTAATATATGTTAAATCTGTTTATGTTCCCTTTTTTTGTAAATTGATATATAATGGTTGATTTTTGTTTTGGTTTGTTTTTTTTTGTTAATTTATATGTTCACGTTTTTTCTCTTTTTTTGTTAATTTATATGATTTACATTTATATATATACAAATATATATATATATATATCAATCTTATACTTTAATTTATTTCTTCCTTAAAAATATTGACATAAAAAATTGTATATCAAAACAAAATGACATCAAAATAAAATGGCATTTAATAAGATTACATAATAAAACTACTAGACATAAAAAGAAAGAAAATACAAAGCATTAAATCGACCATTTATGGCACTTCGAAATGCATTAATCGATCATTTATGGGAAAATTATTCTAATTTAGAGTTTTAGAAAAATATATATGTAATTTGTGTTTTTTTTTTTGTACTGCAATTTTATTATGTTTTTTTTTCTATGTTGTAATATTATAGTTTGTAATTTTTTTTTACAATATTAGTATGTAATTTTGTTCGTTGCAATATTATTATGAAATGTTTTCATGTTTTATTATTATTTAATTTCAGAAATTTTAAAAGTTATTTTTGTTGGGAAAATCTTGATTAAAATAAATATATAAAAAAGAATATTATGGAATATTCTTTTTTAGAGTAAAATTTAGAGTAAACTGTTGAAGATGAAGTGAAAATTATGCTGTATAATAGAGATAGAAGTACTGTAAAATAGAGTCAATAGTTGTAGATGGTCTAAGAAACTAGAGCTAAGTGGTACGTATTAAGGTATACTTAATACAACTGACAGAAAAGAGAGAGGGAAAAAAAAGAAATAGTCAAAGAGAAGACTCGGCAGTCCGCGTTAGTTAAATGTTGATTGAGAAAATACGAAAGATCGATTTCCACATTAACTCTCAATGCATAAGCATAATTAGGAAAGTTGTTTGATTAATATAGATTCGCTCAAACATCATTAATATGCTTGGTGATTAAAGATTACGAGTTTGAATCTCCTCAATACTATAGATCGAATGTGTGAGTAAAAATAAATAAATATTGATAAGATGTTCTATTTTTATATAATTAAAAATATTGGTAAATTACTTCTTAATACTTACATTTTGGGTACCTTTCCATTCCGATTATATAGTCTTTATTACTATTTTGAGTTGTACCAATTATATAGTCGCATTACTAAAAGTAGCATTAATTTACATAGTAATGTATAAATACACCCTTTTAATTCCTGAAAATTAAAATACTAACCACTTAAATTTTGAAAATCATAAATATTAAATAAGGATATCATTGGAAGTTTAACTTCAATATCTCATTTTCATAAAGTTTTTTTAATCTACATGTGACTACAGAATGGACTATATAATTGGGACGGGGGAGTACGTTTTAAAAAGGGTTAATTCCATTAAAAATCATGAACTATGAGCATAGTTGCAAATTTAACACGAACATTAAAAATAAGCAATTAAAACACCATTTTGAACTTGTGTGTTATTCAATATCCTCAATTTTTCGTAAAACAAATTGACCTCCAATTCAACTAATAATTTGCTCGTCTCTTCAAACCCGTTGTGACTCGACCAATAATTTTTGGAAAAGAACATCAAAGTGGCTGAATTTTTCACACTCATCAAATGGAAAAAGTTGGGAATTGTTATATTCGGTTACACCAAATTATTTTTTCAAAAAATGATGGTCGAATCACGATGGATTCAAAGAGATGAGCAAATTAACGGTTAAATCAGAGGTCAATTTATTTTATAAAATTTTTAGGATGTTGAATAACAGGTAAGTTAAAAATTGGTGTTTTAATTACTTACTTTTAAACTTCATATTAAATTTACAATTACGTCCAAAGTTCATGATTTTTAATGCAATTAACATTTTTAAAAAATTATTCACTTTTTCAAAATTAACAAAAAAGTACTTACTTTTTTTAAAAAAATTATTTAAGCATGGAGTTTTTTAGGATAAATTACGCTTCTTAAATTAATGTGTTTTTTAGGATAAATTAACTGAGACTGCCCCGACCTAATTATCTGAGCATTTATTGTATTTTATTTATTTAATATGAAAATCCTAATTAACCATTTTTTTAGGAAACTAATTAACCATCTTTAACATGCAAGATACAATACAATTCATGGAGAAGGATTCCATGCTGAAATTTACACACACATTATTGCTATTCGACATTTATGATGAAAATCGCTCGGAAGACGACCTGAAATCTTGATCTTTTGCACAACTAATCTTGCATTCTTTATTGCATACTTGATTTTTTTTTTCAATTTTTTCTTTGAATTTTAATTTATTATGTTTTAGTTTAGTTTTACAATTATTATTTAGGATCCTTCCCACCCAATTAGAATGCATTGCAATTTATTATTATTTAGTTTTAATTTTTTACTTATTAATTGATTATTTGAAACATTAAATTCTAAAAAAAATATGTTATACCTTAATTGGGTAGGATGCATCCTAAATAACAAGTATAAAATTAAACTTATATACGATAAATTGAAATCAAAGAAAAAAAAATTGAATATGCAAAAACAACACCAAATGTGCAATGGTGGATTTCAAACGTGCGAAAACGGCTAGTGCTAGCTAAATTTGATACTTAATAATTTGCTAGATTAATTTTATTCATGGGCGGAATTTTTAGTATGATAAAAATTAAGGTAGCATGCATAAGTAAGTTCTTAACTTTCATTTATTTTGTAATTGAGTATTATAGAGATTTATTTGATTCGTAATTCGTAATTAACAATGACAATCTCCACATTTCGTTCATGGATGTTCTGTCACATGACCGAGTGGGTGTGTCCGTCGTGGAATTAACATAGCCAATTTTCTCTCCCGCAAAATCACAAATTATTTTTTATATTTCTTTTACTAATAATTGTCACTACAAAAAAAATCGCATTTTAGCGATGGGATTTTCCGTCGCTAGACTTCAAAAATCCGTTGTTAAAATAGTTTAACGACGGACTCGATCCGTCGTTAAAAATCTCATCAAAAATCGTTTTGACGATGGAATTAACGACGGATTTTCCCGTCGCTAAATCATCGCCAAATTAAGTCGTCTGAAAATTAAAATAATAATAATAATAATAATAATAATAATAATAATAATAATTATTATTATTATTATTATTTTCTATAAATTATTTATTTTTTCATTAACCTTTATTTAATATTATATTACTTTAATTAGTTTTCTCAAATAATATATTTATGTTTATATTCATTTATAATAAATATATATACATACAAAACTGTTATCCTACATTTATATAATTATATATTATAATATTTTAATATTTTAAATTAAAATATAATTATATTAAATTATTTATTTCATGTTAGATTATTTTAATTAATTTTTCTCAAATATTATATATTTAGAATTGTTAATATTTACAAAAATAAAATTAAAGTGATAAAAGTTATAAAAAAATCTTAATAAATAAATGTTTTAATTTAATTATATTTTGAAAAATATTATAATATTATATAAATATTATAAAATATTAAAAAATATTAAAAATTCAGAAAAATTAAAAGAATAAAATAATTTAAAAAATTAAAATTATTAAAAATATTAATTTTGAATTCGTCTTCAATTCTTAATTGGGAAATAAAAAAATATTAAAATATTAAAAATTAAAAAAAATAAAAAAAATTAAAAATAATAAAAATTAAATTTTCACACGGAATTTTTCATCGCTAAATCCATCTCTAAAATTTAAAAAAAAAATAATAAAAAAATAAAATTAATTTAACGACGGATATTTCCGTCGCTAGATTAGAGACGAAAATATCTGCCGTTAGTCCGTCATTAATGTTAAAAAATAAAAATATTAAATTCAATGTTTAACGACAGATTTTTTCATCGCTAGGTTAACGACGGCAAAATCCGTCGTTAAAAGTCTTAATTGCGACACGTCATTAATCCGTTGGTATTTTAGCGACGGAAAAAATTATGTCACTAAGTCCGTCATTAAATCGTGATTTTCTTGTAGTGTATTTATTAAGGTTGATCAATCCTTAAGTAGAATATATAATTTTTTAAAATTTTAATTCTTAATAATATATATTAATTATGATTGGTTATCTTATAATAATTTTTTTTTCATATTAAACATTATTATTATAATAATTAATTTAATAGTGAGACATATATATATATATATATATATATATATATATAAATAAGAGTAACACATAAAAGATGCACCGGATCCTATCTCGAGAGAAACAAGAGAGTCACATTTTGTTGATATCAAAGAGTCTTTTCATTTATTTTCATTGATGAACGTACATATACATCTTTGATGAGAAGGTCTTGTTTTCATTTTATATACCATCATATGATCAATGTGCATTAATAGTTCAAGATTTTATACGTGTTGTATTATTGGAGGAAGATTTTAAGATGTTGAATTTATGGAGAATCTGGAGAGTTAAAGGTTGCTCAATTCTTTCATTATCTGTTGAATTTGTGGTTAATTCTTTTTTGTTTAAAAATATTGGTACTTGGATAAATTCTTTTTATTATCTATTTGATTTTAGGATTTTATTGAATTAGGGTTGAATTTTTCTTTGTATTTAAATATTTATACTTGCATAATGTCTCGTTATTATAATTATTTTACGCTTTAGTGCTTACTTTGAAATATTATTTTTATTATTTAAAATTATACAGAACAGTATTATATGTAACGGTTGAAAAAACGTTATCTAAATAGAAGAATACGTAACGGTTTTTTAATAAATGATATCTAAATACAAGAATACATAACGGTTTTAAAAAACATTATCTAAATACAAGAATATGCAACGGTTTTAAAAAAATATTATCTAAATACAAGAATACGCAACGGCTTTAAAAAGTGTTATCTAAATACAAGAATATGTAACGGTTTTTTTTAAAAGTGTTATCTAACTGAAAGAATATGTAACGATTTTTTATAAAAATGTTATCTATACCATCGAATGTGTAATAGTTTCTCAGAAAGATGTTATCTGTGTTGCGGAATACGTAACGGTTCCTTAGAGAGTGTTACCTAAGAAATATAATACGTAACACTTTCACACAAAACTGTTACCTATAGTCTATAATACATAACAGTTTGTTATAAAAACCATTACAAAAGAACATAATATATAACCCTTCATGCAGTATAGATAACGATTACAAACCGTTACTATTGATATGTCTTGAATCTCCCGCTTCGCTGAGCTATACGGGGGGTCTTGAATCACCAATATTGGTGTTTTATCTCAGTGCTATATATATGGTCTTTGAGATCTGTAATCTGTAACCTAGCCGTATAATAAAATTCATTCTTCTCTCTGCCTGTGAACGTAGCCAATTTGGTGAACCACGTAAATATGTGTCTTCTTTACGTTTTCTATTCATTTACTACTCTATAATCCTATTCTTTCACAACAAAATGGTATAAAGAGCTTGGTCATTTCGATCAGGGTATTTCTGCACTGTTAGGGTTTTTTTTAGCCGATCAAGGATGTCTGTTTTCAACTTAAAGGTTGTCAAATTCATCGGGAGAAATAGTTTTGGCTTATAGCAGATCAAAATGCGATCTCTGCTAAAGCAGTAAGGTTTGTGGGCACCGCTATCAGGAAACTGAAATCTGAGGAGGTAGATGAAGAAGAGTGGAATACCAGAGAAGAAAAAGCCCATTCAACTATCATGCTATGTCTGTCTGACGATGCTATCATCAAGGTTGTTGATTAAGAAACTGTCGATGGTCTCTGGAAGAAGTTAGAGAGTCTGTACATGACGAAGTCTCTAACCAACAAGTTGCTTCTAAAGCAACGTCTGTTCCATTTATGCATACAGGAAGATACACCACTTCGAGATCACCTAGACAAATTAAACAAAATTTTGCTAGATTTGTGAAATATTGATGTTAAAGTAGAAGATGAGGACATTATTTTAATTCTGTTAGTATCTTTGCCTGAATTGTATGAGAATTTTGTTGAATCATTTATTACTTGGAAAGATACTCTGTCTCTGAAAGATGTTCGATCTGCCCTCCACAGCAGAGATGATTGTCAACAGACAACTGGCTCAGCCATAGAAAATCAGGCATCGGGGCTATTTGTTACGGGTAAGGGACAAAAGAAATCTGGGAAGAAAACTGGGAAGCTAAACTATAAAGGTTACGTTCAAATGGTCCTAAACCTAAAGACATCTATAATTACTGTAAAGAATTAGGGCACTAGAAGAATGATTGTCTTAAGAAGA
Organism: Perilla frutescens; assembly: GCA_026008535.1. Lineage (NCBI taxonomy): Eukaryota > Viridiplantae > Streptophyta > Magnoliopsida > Lamiales > Lamiaceae > Perilla > Perilla frutescens. Next base: position 20,525,915 of record BRKX01000016.1, on the reverse strand, counting down.
AGAGGAAGCAGGAGAAAAAATGATGCAATCTTGAATTGAGTTAATGATCTATTCATTGTTGGGAAAGTCTAAGAGTCTCAAATTATTTAGAAAGTCTAAAAGTCTAATTTATTATTTGGAAAGTCTAAGAGTCTAATTCATTCACCTATGTTTGGAGGGATGTTCTAAAATCTCGTATTTAAGTCGTCTACATTGTAAGTGTTGGACAAGTTGGTTTTTATTCAGATTAAGAATTACATATCATTGCATGTATACAAATTCTTGTTCTTGGAGTGAGTGATTCCTCATTCTCAAGCGATTGGCTTGGTCATGTTGAGTGATTCCGTGATTAGTAGTGTCGAGAGAGTCCGCTACCATCGGTTGAGTGAGTCCCGATCATCTTATCTTCTCATTTTCATTCATTGCTGGTTTCAGCCTGCATCAAGTGGTACCAGAGCAGGTTCCGCTACTGCTCAAACTCTGATAAATCAACATGCCGCCTCGTCGTAGAAGAAATGTCGAGGATATCAATCTTCGAGCTGAGATTGCCGAGCTTCATCAAATGGTGACTGATCTTCTTGCTAGAAGGCCACCATCTCCTACCCATAGTAGGGGAAATAATTCTAGAGCCTACAATAATGACTTATTTAACGAATCTGATGGCTCCTCATCAAGTTCACAAACAGGATCTGAGAATCCTTATGCTGAGGGAAATGAATCCTCTATGGATCGTTTAGCTAGAGCTATTGAGGGAACTGATCGTAGTATTCAAGTTGGCGTTCCTGATTTTGATGGACAACTTAACGCTGATGCATATTATGATTGGAAGGCTTCTCTTGAGGCTTTCTTTGAGTGGAAGCATCTCTCAGATGAAAGAAAGGTTCAATTTGTTGCAACGAAGTTGAAGGGCCACGCACTTATATGGTGGCAGCAATACCAACGCAATAGAGCACGAAGAGGGTTGCCTAAAATTGATTCCTGGCCTGAAATGAAGCTGAAATTGGATGAAAAATTCCTACACTTAGATTACAATCAGTCCCTATACCAAAAGTTTCATACACTGCGCCAACGATTTGATCAATCGGTTGCAAGTTACACCGAAGAATTCTACAAGTTAATGAGTCGATTAGAGCTCAATGAAACTAACGATCAGCTCGTCGCTCGCTATGTGTTGGGATTGAAGAGTTCGATACGTGGAGAACTCTATATGCACACCCTCCATTCTCTTGAGGAAGCTTATCAAATGGCTCTCAAAGCTGAAGAAGAATCCAAATAGAGTTAATTCAAGAAGGGCAAAAGTTCCAAAACTACTAATTTCAAGGAAAATGCAAAAACCAATAATGGATCGACTTCCAAGTTCAGGCCTCCTACTCAAAATACGGGTAAAGTCACTCCATCTTTAGTAAAACCATGCTTTCGTTGTGGTGAACTTGGTCACAGGGCATATGAATGCCCCCAAAAAATGTCGAGATTCACCTTGTCAAAGAAACTCAAAGTGATGAAGATGACGACCCTCATTTTGATGAAGAAGCAGAGCAAGCACTCAAAGATGAGTATTGTCAACCTGATTGTGATGCTGAAAGCCTCGTCATTCAACGAATCATGGCTGTCCAAAGAGAAGATATGTGGCTGCGACACAATATCTTTCGAACATTTTGCATCTCGGGAGGTAAGAAATGTGTTTTGATGATTGATTCTGGAAGTTGCGAGAACATGGCCTCCCAAACATTGATTGACAAACTGAAACTGAAGGTTGAACGACATCCGAAACCTTATAAAGTATCATGGTTCAAGAAAGGAAGAGAAGTCTTAGTCTCTGAAAGAAGTCGTGTAAAATTATCTATCGGCAAGTATGAGGATGAAGCATATTTTGATATTCTTCCTATGGATGCTTGTCATCTTCTTTTGGGAAGACCATGGCAATACGATCGAAGTTCTCATCATGATGGGAAGAAAAATACTTATTCTGTTTTGAGGAATGGAACTAAATATGTCTTGTTACCATTAAAGGATACGCCAAGCTGTGTGAATCCAAGCAATCAAGTTACCTTGATGTCCTACACAGAACTGAAACAAGCAGATGTTGTATATGCTTTGGTAGCTGTCCCAAAAAATGAAAATGCCAATTGTAACATTCCCAAGCAAGTTAAGAGGTTGCTGAAGAAATTCAAAGACTTAGCTCCTGATGAATTACCAGCAGGTCTACCTCCGCTTTGAGATATTCAACACCAAATTGACTTTATTCCAGGTGCTACTCTTCCTAATTTACCACATTACAGAATGACACCTATGAGCATGTTGGTTTTTATTCAGATTAAGAATTACATATCATTGTATGTGTACAAATTCTTGTTCTTGGAGTGAGTGATTTCTCCTTCTCAAGCGATTGGCTTGGTCACGTTGAGTGATTCCGTGATTAGTAGTGTCGAGAGAGTCCGCTACCATCGGTTGAGTGAGTCCCGATCATCTTATCTTCTCATTTTCATTCATTGCTGGTTTCAGCCTGCATCAGAAAAGATGGTGTCAGCGGTTCTGCAGCTGTGGCAGAAACTGATACAAATTCTAAAGAAGATCTGGCTTTGGCTGTAGCTTGACAGTCACATCGTAATGATGTGTGGGTTCTTGATTCTGGGGCATCGTACCATATTTGTTCTAATAGGGAGTTCCTTTTGACCTATGAGTGGATAGATGGAGGAAATATTTCCATGGCCAACAGTGATGTCTGCAAGCTGGTTGGAATTAGCTCAGTCAGGATACAGACACATGATGGGGTATTCTGCACCTTGAATGAAGTCAGACATGTTCCACAGATGACGAAGAATTTGATATCATTGAGTCTCCTTGACAGCAAGGGTTTCAGTTTCAAAGGTGAAGGTAGAGTTATGTATGTCTGTCAAGGTTTAAAGGTGGTTCTGACATGCCTGAAACGTGGTACCTTATATTATCTGTGAGGTTCTATTATGACAGGTTCTGCTGATGTTGCATCATCCAAGGTTCAAACCATGGATATGACCAGGCTGTGGCATATGAGGCTCGATCATATGGGAGAAAGAGGGATGCAGATTTTGTCCAAGCAGGATCTTTTTTCTGCGCATAAAGTACAGAGTCTTGAATTTTGCGAACATTGTGTGTTTGGGAAGCTTCATCATAACAAGTTCCCAAAGATAGAAGACATTGGTAGAAAATCAGACTGAGAAGAAGATCAAGTGACTGCGAACTGATAATGGCCTGGAATTCTATTCGTCTGAGTTCAACGAGTTCTGCAAAGATGAAGAGATTACTCGACACCACACTATTTGACATACACCGCAGTAGAATGGTTTGGCAGAACGCATGAATCAGACATTACTGGAGAGAGCGAGATGCATGCTCTCGAATGCTGGTTTGGCTAGAAAGTTCTGGACAGAAGCAGTAAACACGATGTGCTATCTGATCAACCGTGGTCCTTACACTAGCATTGATTGCAAGACACCTTATGAGGTATGGTCTAATAAACCTGTAGATTATTCGCTATTGAAGGTTTTTGGCTAAACTGTTTACTATCATGTTAGTGAAGGTAAATTTGAGCCAAGAGCTAAGAAATGTATATTTGTTGGTTTCAGGGATGGAGTTAAGGGATATAGAATCTGGTCACCTTCAGAGGATAGACTTATACTCAGCAGGAATGTGATTTTTGATGAGAATTCTATGCTTAACCCCACTATGAAGTACATTGGTGTAGAAAATTGTAGTAGTGTTGATAAACAGGTGGAGCTGTAAGTCACTCTCAATGAGAGTAAATCACAACTCCAAGGTAGAAAAGATCAACATACTACTGCTAAAAGTACAAGTTCAGATGTTCATCCAGAAGCTTGCCAGACAAGCATATTTGTTGATAGAGCTAGTAGAACAGGCGTGAAGCCTCTTCTGAGGTATGCTTTTGAGGATATGGTGACTTATACATTACAAGTCGCTGACGAGGTGGAAGAGGAAAAACTATATGCAGGTGAACCATCCACATACAGAGAGGTTGTTTTAAGTAGTGAGTCGGCCTAATGGCTCACTGTAATGAGAGAAGAGATAGAATCACTTGCCAAGAATCTGACTTAGGAGTTGGTCAAACGGCCTAAGGGGAGAAAGATTGTTACTTGAAATGGATATTCAAGAGGAAAGAAGAAACCACACCTCGTGAGGGTGTGAGATACAAAGCTCAGCTAGTTGCAAGATGGTTCACATAGAAGGAAGGGGTTGACTATAATGAGATATTCTCACCAGTAGTCAGTCACACTTCCATCAGAGTGTTACTAGCAATGGTTGCACATTAGGATTTGGAATTTGAGCAACTGGATGTGAAGACATCTTTTCTATATGGAATGCTCGAAGATGATATCTACATGACTAAGCTAGAGGGGTTTTAGTTTCCGAGAGAGGAAGATTATGTTTGCAAGTTGAAGAGGTCCTTATATGGGCTAAAGCAGTCTCCAAGGTAGTGGTATAAGAGGTTTGACAGTTACATGATCCATTGGGGATACAACATGAGTCCGTATAATTGTTGTGTATATCACAACAAAGCTGATGATGGTTCCATGATTTATCTCGTTCTGTATATGGATGATATGCTCATAGCTACGAAGTCCAAGTCTGATATTCAGAAGTTGAAGGATCTGCTCAGTGCTGAGTTCGATATGAAGGAATTGGGTGTTGCCAAGAAAATTTTAGGCATGGAGATACATAGAGAAAAGAGAAAAGAATAAGCTTTTCTTGTCACAGAAGAGTTACATTGAGAAGATCTTGTCTAGATTTTGCATATCTACCGCCAAGCCTATTGATACTCCAAGTACTGCAAATATTCATTTATCCACTGATTATGCACTGAAATATGTAGCTGAGCAAGAGTACATGTCTCGAGTCCCATACTCTAATGCAGTAGGGAGTTTGATGTATGCTATGGTTTGTACTAGATCAGATCATGCACATGTTGTTAGTGTTGTTAGCAGGTTCATGGGACAACCTGGAAAGGAGCATTGGCAAGCTGTGAAAAGGATTTTTCATTATCTCAGAGGTACGTCTGATGTGGGTCTCATTTATGGAGATAATGATCATTGTTCTGTGACTAGTTATTCTGATTCTGACTATGCTAGAGATGTTGATAGTATAAGATCTGTGATTAGTTATGTCTTCACTTTTGGTGGTTCTGTTGTTAGTTGGAAGACAACTTTGCAGGCTACAGTTACTCTATCTACAACTGAAGCAGAGTATATGGCATTAACAGAAGCAACTAAAGAGGGAATTTGGTTGAAAGCGCTTGTAGGTGATCTTGGTCTACATCATGATCAAGTTATTATATTTTCTGATAGTCTGAGTGCAATCTGTTTGACCAAGGATTAGGTCCAGCATGAGAGGACCAAGCATATTGATGTGAGATATCATTTTATGAGGAATGAGCAGAGAATCAAGGTGATGAAAATAGGTACTGCTGATAATCCTACTGATATGTTCACTAAGTCGGTCCCACACAGTAAGTTTCGACATTGTTTGGACTTGCTAAACGTCACAAGTTATTAGTTGCCCAATGAAGGCAAATCTGAGGCAGAAAGGAGGAGCAAGACATAAACCATGGCAGCCCCAAATGGATTGTTATGTTGTCCATTGAAGATGAAGACCCGTAGCTTAAAGTTGGAGAAGAAGAATTCAAGTGCAACTCGAGAATTGTCAATTTATTGGCAATTGATAAAGAAGCCCAAGAAGAATAATTATTGTTGAAGTTGGCGAGAAAGAGGAGCCCAAGATGAAGTCCAACACGCCAACTTTGAGCCCAAATTAATTATGATTTATTTTATCTTAGTATAGATTTTATTTATTTTATTTTTGGTCTTTCTAGAATTACCTTAGATAGAGTTCTAGTTAAGGTAATTCTCTTCTTTAATTTTCGGTCAAACCTTGTTATTTTCTTTAGTTTATTTTCGTCCCTACCCTAGCATATATAGGGATCAACTATGTTTTTTTATCATTTAGATATTGCTTGAATATTGAAGTTTTATTTCACTTTGTCTCAAGATTCATCAGTTGATCACCTTTATACTTTTGTTATTTTTGGTTCAAAAGCAATACTCTTTAGATCCAGCAAGTCTAAGGTTTTATTCAAGGTTCCTTCGAGTTTAATCATCACGTTCGTGGATTCCAATCTACGGGTTCGACGAGATACAAATCACATCACCAATCTGCCATCATCTCGCTTACACATTCGTTCATCATCAACCCATTATCATCATTTCCATATTATACACGTAAGATTCATCTCCCTAGTTCAGCCTTTAACCCTAGCCATAATTCATCTATTTTCACCCATCCCTAAATCTGCCCAAAGTTGTTTTGTTCCTATTTATTTGGTTTTTGTGTTTTGCTTATTTGAGTCATTACCTAGGTATCCTAGGAGTCTATTTATCGAGTGTAAAGTCCAGCCATATAATCAAGTCTTTGTTCTTGTTTTAGTCTAGTTTTTAGTCTAGAGAGTCGGATTGAATCCTTCTTAATTCTAACGTGTTCGAGTCCTTAAGTCTTCTGCTACGTTTCTCTAGGTTTAACTTAGATTCATTGTCTGGGTTACATCAAAGATTCAAGTCAAGGTGGAGATTTGTTGATATGTCTTGAATCTCCCGCTTCGCTGAGCTGTACGTAGCCAATTTGGTGAACCACATAAATCTGTCTTCTTTATATTTTTTGTTCGTTTACTCCTCTATAATCATATTCTGTCACAACAGTTACGTAAAGTAAGTATAGGTAACGTTTAATAACCAGTACGTATACTTGGCAGAATAGATAACATCAGTATACCTAATAGTTCAGAATGACATATGTAATAGATAATAACAGTTACGTATGTGCATTTTTATAGTAATGAACCCCCAATAAAAACATGAAGATCAATATTAAACGCAACACTAGAAAGTATTACTCAAAAGTCCAAAATTATCACATGTATCCTTACAAATATCGGTAAAAAAAATGTCAAAATCAATTGGTACTATAACACTAAAAATTATAACTCAAAATTTGAAAAGTGTCACCCCATATCCTTAAAAAAGTATCATCTTTGTCATCATTTTTTGCGGGTTTAACGGGTAAACGTGCATTGACTCGCGTTAACTATCTCATGGTGCACCTAGTGTATGCAGAATAAGCGATCTATTATAGAATGCTTTAAAAATAGTTGGTATTTTGGTGGATGAGATCCCCTGTTCCACATTTAGTGTTTCAATCTGTGTTGTGTACAACCAAATTTATTATCTTTTCTTCCATTTTTTTCGTTTAGTGTGATTTCGTTTAATTATACACATATTAAATAGGATTGATTCTATCTAATTATGTTTTATATTTATTTTATAATATTTAATTATGAAAGAAATTATTATTGAGACTGACTATTTAATAAATATAATTTATAGCTTTTAAAATTTCAAATTTTTGTTAACCAATATCACTAGGTGAATTATGTTATAATTAATTTTCATTTTTTCAATATTTATTATATAAAGCTTATAAATTTAATCATGAAACACAAATTGAAAATAGCTGATGTGAAATAAACGATATCATCCAATATTTTGGAGTCACTATTGAATACTTGAGTCTTTGGAATATTAAATATATATTTTGATATTAGAATCTGAGAATAATACGTAGTTTCCCTTGTTTATACTTGGAAATTGAGTTTGGCGTGTTTTACAAAAAAAAAAAAAAAGACTTGTTAAAATAATTATATTATTTTTAATGAGGATAGCGACAGAAGAAACTCCAACGACTTATTACAAGTCAACTAAGAGAGGGAGAAAAAAGAAGAAGAAATGTCTTGGCTTTCCGCATACGAGACTTTCTTACTACAAATGTTACGTACAAAGCCTTCAATAATACAAAACAATTAATTCGGAAAATATAGAGATGTCTGCAATCTATGATTACTGGGAGAGGCTGGTTGCTGCTGTTGTCAAGAAACAGCAGCTGTGGGAACTCTTTCACCAACAATCAAGAAGCCCCAGCATCCTCTCCGATGCATCGGACTTCAGCTTCGACTTCCCAACCCCCGGACGTTCATGGAGCTCACAGAAATCGCCTCCGAAGCTGGTTCTGATTTCAGATTTTTGGCCTGCTTTTGATGTCAGAGACGTAACCATGGCTTCAACTGAGTTAACGTTGCTTGGGAGGGGAACGTTTGGAAGTGCGTACGTAGATGATGGCCGGAGATTTGTGGTGAAGAGACTGATGAAGTCGGAGGCCATTTCTGAACTGGATTTCAAGAGAAACATGGAGATTGTTGCAGATGTCAGGCACGACAACGTGGTTGCGTTAAGAGCTTACTATTCTTCAACCGATCATAAGCTTGTGCTCTATGATTATTACAGCAATGGGAGCGTTTATTCATTATTACACGGTATGTGGTAGCTCACATGAGATCCTCGCTCTTTTGATTTGGTTTACTTTTACATTATTATTTAGTATTTATTTCATCAAATTAGGATAATTATACTTAGTTTTTAATATTTAATTTTCATTAACTTTTTAGTTAATATGATTGATTCTTAGTGTTGATTATTCCAAATTTAGGGTATATCATTTTTTTTAAAATTTCAATTTTAGCAATAAATATTAATTAGAATTAGTTATAATATAATAAACTTTATTTTTGAAAAATATAATTAAAACCGTGCAATTTTGATGTTGGCACACGAATGAATATGCAATTTGTACTAGAGGATTCCGGAATCCTCTGGTAACTCTACGACTTCGATTCATGATAATCTAACTCTTTAATTCATTTAAGACTTCAATATCATAAAGGAGACTTTTAGATGATTATTTATACTAAAAGTTTCATACAACTCTATATGTTTTTTTCTATAAAAGAAATAATAATGTGTAGGTCTCTTGTATTCCGGATGTAGCTCGACTTAGGGTTCGAATTTTAAATAATCAAGCTAAGCTCGAGCTTGATTATTTCTTACCGAGTTGACCTCGATCCTGAGTACCTTGAGCTTGAGCTCGAGCCGAGTGATTCGTAAATGAGCCGAGCTCGAGCTCAGTGGTACTGGTCTCAAGTTGCCTCGTTCACATCGCTAGATAAAACCAATCACTCGCTCCCTCCCCAAATCCCACTAATCAAACAGCATTAACATTCGCTTAATTAGACCACTAGTTGTAACTTAGTTGGTATTCCTCCGTTTTATAAGAGTGAAAGACTTGAGTACGAATCTCAATCCCCCATCCCCAAATTTAAAAAAAAAAATTAAAGCTTAATTAGTTTTCCGCTATACCCTATTTATTAAACATGGGGATTTTATACATTTGGTGAAAACATAAGTAGGTTATATGCATTTTATTTGAGAAATATTCTATTGAACATACTCTGTTATCCTATTTTACATCTTTGGACGTAGTTATGTGGATGCAATGCCTCAGTTGACCATGCTACTTGTTTAATTTACCAAGATGAGATTTGATTATTTAGTCATGGATATGTATCCTCTGCACATCTGAATAACTGAGTCAATGCAGTTTATCTTTATTTCTAAATCACACATCAGATTTCCGGTTGAGATCAAATTCATCTTCTCATGTTTTACAGGTGATAATCGGGCTGATTTAGACTGGGTAACCAGATTAAAGATAGCCATTGGTGCAGCTAGGGGCATTGCAGAAATACACACAGAGCATGGTGGGATGCATGTCCATGGAAACATAAAGACCTCGAATATTTTTCTCAACCTACAATCATATGGCAGTGTATCAGATTTTGGCTTGCCATACATCACTAAAACTACTCAAAATATATCACAGGCATCAGATGTGTATGGCTTTGGAATTCTGCTACTCGAACTTCTAACTCGAAAGCCCACAGCTCATGTCCCCGGTGGTGGTCCTGCGGCTGTGGACCTAGTCAAGTTAGTTAATTCGGTTAAAACTAAAGAGATGGCTGCCAAGGTTTTTGATCCTGATCTATTGAAGCATCCAACCATTAGTGAAGAGATGATTAAAATGTTGCAGATAGGACTTAGGTGTGTGGCGAAATCAGAAAAAGAAAGACCTAAAATATTTGAAGTTGTGAATATGTTGGAGAATATTGTCGGATTGAACCATGTAAGTCGTCCTTTGTACTCAACGAGTCAGGAGGAAAAACTTGTATTTCTTGAGGATGGTGATCACATATTTGAGCTTGAGCATTTATTAGAGGCTTCTACTGAGCTGCTCGGAAAAGGATCATTTGGGACTTGTTACAAGACAAAACTTTACAATGGAAACATAGTTGTTGTGAAGAGGTTGAGGAAAGTGACTGCAACATTTAAGGAGTTTCAGCAGCATATGGAGGTCTTTGGAAGAATGAGCCACATAAATGTTGGTAGACTGAAGGCCTATTTTTATACAAGAGATGATAAGCATTTGGTGTATGATTATTGCAATCAAGGCAGCCTATCTTCTTTGCTACATGGTACAAATTTAGAGTGGGGGAGTAGAGTCAAAATTGCACTGGGAGCAGCGAGGGGAGTGGCTTACATCCACGGACAAGATGGTCGGAGGCTTGTGCTTGGAAACATAAAATCCTCAAACATTCTCCTCAATGGAGAAAATTCTAGCATTGGTTTTGATGCTGGATTAGCAGAACTGATGAATCCTGTGAGGCTGTCATGCATACCTTCTCCGGACTATTGTGCCCCCGAAGCAACCTCTGGGAAAGTGTCACAGGCTTCTGATGTCTACAGCTTTGGAGTCGTGCTGCTTGAGCTTGCTTTCTGTGGAAGATCACCATCTCTACAATTGGAAGATTGTGGTTATGGTGCTGCTGCCTCTCTAGCAGAGTGGATTCGATCTGTTGATATGAGTAAATGGACTGCTCAAGTGTTGGACGTGGAGAGTTTGAGGCGTGGGAGATTATTTTTATGGTTGTGGAGTGTTGGATATGAAATGATGCAATTGTTGCAGATAGCAAAGAGTTGTGTTAGCATTGTTCCAGAACATAGGCCTTCAATATTTCAAGTAGTGAAAGCGTTGGAAGAAATAGGTGAAGAAGTTGAGCCAGAATCATCAGTGCAATCAAGATTGGAATGTTTACTACTGGAGCATCTAATTGATACATGTGAATAAATTATTTCTTGTTTTTTTGTTTATTTTTCTTGAACAGTTAATTTTTTATTTTTCTTGCTCTATTGGAACTTGGAGTATTTGAAGTTCTTTTGTTATGCTTCCAAAACTATGTAGGTATGTCTATGCTCAGCTGATTTTGTCATATAAAGTTTACAATTTAGAGTGGATATACGAAACAGTATCATATACAAAATAAGTTATAATATAACTTGATGTTACATAATTTATATCCTAATATATAGGTTGCTTTTTATATTTACTAGTATAGGTAACCTGTGTTGCACGTAATTTGTATATGATTTTACTAAATAATGATATAATATGTATAATTAATAATTATAAGGTATATTACAATTATAAAATATCAAATTTTGAATAAAATTAGACTAAGCATATTACAATAAATTATTTTATATAAAAATGAATGATAATTAATCCATCTTTGTGTTAAATTTCATGTTAAATTATGTATCTTACTAAGTAAAAATTCTTAATATGTGAAATATAATTTAAATTCGCATGAAACAAAATGGGAAAACTTAAATTGATTGTCAATAATTTAGTCAATATTAAAATAATTGATCATATATATTGTTATCTTGATTTAATGATTTCCAATTGTATAATTTATTTTTTTAAATTATAACAATTGAAATAATATAATTATCTGTGTAAAGGTTGAGCTTTTAACATATAATTTTTCATAAGTGCATTTTGCATTTCCTTCCATTTTTATTATGATGTTTATTATTTTCTACATTTATAAAAAATCAAACATAATTTTTTTTTCTAAAATTCCTCTACATTTGATTTAAGAAATTACTAAAATATAACAAATAAAGTATTTACATGTACAAAACACTAATGGTTTGTTTTATACTTACCTTCCAAAAAGTACAATAAGTGTTTGTGTTTAAATTGAACTAGTATTACTCCCACATGTTGTGTGGTGAAATATGGCACAAAAATATATTTTCTAAATCATATGCGAAATAAAAATAAATACATAAGACGAAAAAAAAAACTTTCAAAAAATATGTTCATACATTTAATTCTTAAATATTAAACAATAGAAGTTAAATTAAATCCATAAGTATACAAACATTTAAAGTATTATATTAATGTATCTCAGATTCCAGTAAAACAAAGCATTGTATCTAACAAACAACTTATTTGTTAGATAATTAACATTGCTGAGAACTATCACCAATTCCACAAAGCTCAGACGTTCGTTGCTAGCATTAAGAACTATTTTTGATACAAAAATATAGACTATACTTTAACAAATTGTGTACAGTAAGTTTATATATTAGGAAAAATGGACCATTAGTTATATTAATATATCAAAATAATTAATACTAAGTCCGTTTTGATATTCAGGAGGTTATTAGTATAAAAGAATGCTGAATGGAATGAAGGCATGAATGTAATGAGAATTCTAATTAAGTTATAATTGGTATGTAAGTGGAATGAAATATTTTTTTATATTATAAATGAATATTTTATATACTTTCAAATTTCTTTAAAATTGAATAAAGTGTAGTAGCTAATATTATCCACACTTACCGTAATTTTTTTTTATATTTCTGTATACAACAATCATGTTCTAAATCCAAATCGGCCTTCAATTTCTCCAGTTCTTGTCATCTGATGTGGTTTCTACAATGAAAATGTAATAAAACCCAATTTTTAGTTTTAGAAAACAAGCCCAAAAGTAAGGACATTAGATAGTAAAATACTACTTATGCAGGGGTATACATGACATGCACCTAATGAAAGAACTTGTTACTATTAATTAATTAGTTGGATTTCTTTGTTTGAAAATGGTGTTTCTATGTTTGATTTCAGCATTTTCGAAAATATAGGAGAAATAATACAGATTGACAAAGGGGCTAGTCTTGTTTACATATGTGTCAAATAAGTCTTGAAATTATATGGGTAGAAGTACTCTAACCTTGACATGAACTTGAAGAGCGTAATTTCCGTAGCTCTTTTGATCCTCATTTATCTGCTTGGCTGACTCCACAAGAGAGGAATTACAACAATCTAATTCAATCAGTTCAAGTGTCGAAATTTCTCCTATACCTTCTGGAATCTCCCTTAGATCCCAACAAGCACGAAGCACTAGCCACTTGAGTCTAGGGAAGTGACTGCTCTTAGTTATCCATTGCTTGAGGTTTGATGTATCAATCAGCAAGAACTTCAGCTGAGGAAATTCTTCATCAGCTGTTTCCCATGTTTCACCATCACAAGCATAATCCAGTAGTTTAAGCACTTGCAGATTAGGCAACGAACCAATAATAACCATACCTTCCCAAGGATATCCCCCTCCCACCAAGGTTAACTTTTTCAGTGCCCAAGGGAGAGTAAGATTTTGCCCCCACAAAGAAAAGTCCCAACACACATTAACTTCCAACTTTTCAAGTTGATGTAGATGCTTGAGAAGATGGAGGTGATAGTCCTCATTGATATTAGTGTAAACAAGTCCCAATTCTTTGACATTTGGAATCATTTGCAGGATCTTTTCATTCCATACAAGATTCTCTACCAGCCAAAGTGTTTGGAGATTTTGTAGTGGAAGATTTGATCCCTCTGGGGGATGAGGTAATGTATAAAGATCATACAAGACAATATGCCTCAACTGGTGCAGGCTCCAAATTTGCAATGGCAAAGAGAAATGAGGTGCATATTTATCATGTCTCCAATATCTTTTCTGCCTGCGAAAGTTTGGACAAATGATTAAGGTTTGAAGATTAACAAGATTAGATATGGCTGATGGAACTTCGGAAGAATAAAGTAAAGCAAGATATCTCAAATGATACAACTCAAATACTTGGGAAGGGAGTTCTTCATGGCTGTCACCTACATCATCCAATACCCTAAGCAATTTAAAGCGTCCCAAACAGGCCAACTAACTCGGAAAATATTGGAGTCGGAAGCAGAGAATGGTGCGGATGGACAATGTACCCCAAATGTTATATATATCAGACCAATTGAAACTTATGTGTCGCGCATTTATCATCATACCGTAGCCATGTGGAAGAACATGTTCATCCATAACACAAACAAACTTCTCTTCATGTGATTTCCTTATGCACAAGTCTCGTACAATATCATGGAGGCTGCAGGTCTTGATTTTCCCATTGATCTTCCTACTATTGACAATTACAAGGTTTCTCTTGACAAGATCCTCCAAATACTCCTCTGCCGCCTCTTCCAAGCTTTTACTGCGTCCATTTTTATGTTTCAAGAAGCCCTCAGCTACCCATAATTTAATGAGTCTTGAAGCATGGATATTTTCATCTTCTGGAAAGCCTCCAATAAACAGAAAACAAGGCCTTAAATGATGCGGCAAGTGAGTGTAACTCAAAGATAGTATCTCTTCAGATTTCCCACCAACAATTGGATTTATTGATTTGGCAATTTCCTCCCATGAAGCTCGAGTCTTATTCACTGCAGACAGGACTCCGCCAACTAGGACAACAACAAGGGATAGTCCTGCACAACTTCTTGCAATCTCTTTCCCGACATCTTCTAAGTCAGGTGGGCAATTGCAGTTTGTGAATACCTTTTCCTTAAGAAGATCCCAACATTGAGAGTCATCCATGAACTGCATCTCATGAAGAGGACTATTGGGTTCAGGATAAGCAGCCACATCTAACAGCCTTGTGGTTAATATGATTCGACTTCCATTATTGTCATCAGGGAATACATTTCTCACATCATCCCAAACCTTTGTGCCCCAAACATCATCCATTATAACAAGATACCTCCTACCCTTCAAGTTTTTAAACACTTTTAATGCAATTTCACATGCATCAATCTCATTTCCACACTTTTGTAATTTTCCTAACAAATTCATTGAATCTGCAAGTCCTAAAAGAATTTTGTGTGTACTATAATCTTGTGATACCGAAACCCAGGCACGGATTTCAAATCGCTCAATGATTAATGGATCGTCATAAAGAGTTCTAGCGAGAGTAGTCTTACCAATGCCGCCCATACCAACTATGGGGATGACTTGAAGATTGGATGACAATCCACAAAGCCGATCCTTTATTGCCATCACATCGTTGTCTAAACCGATCAATCGTGCATCGTTGGCTGCATGTGCGAGTCTTGATGATGATAAGATAGCAGCTGCAGGTCGCTCATCCATGACTTCTCCAGCGATTAAACCAATTTTCTCCATTACATTTTTCAGTTGGTATTCTAATTTCATGCTTGATGGATTCATCTCTTGATTACGTGACTGAATTCGCTGCCACATGAAAATTTCAATAATATCTTCTGTATGATATACTACATCCCTGATCTTGCTCTCCCAAAGATTGGCTTTCTCTGGAAAATCTTCAAGAAACGATAGCAAGAAAATCACATACTCGTGGATGGATCTAATTTTTTCTTCCTCTTGGATAGAAAAGAGATATTTGCAGTGATTTGTATTAAGATCTGTAGTTTGAGCAAGGGAAACAAGAGCAGCATAAGCTGCCATACTATCAAATGGCGCGAGGAGTTCACTTTGGTTGAGAGAGAGAGAGGAAGAGGTAGAGAGAGAGTTTGGAGATTCTTGATGGATTAAGTAGCATGTGCCATGTGGAGTGCACAGTAGCATCAATCATCATTCAATTATCTGCCAGGTCCAGTTTTTTTCAACGCTCAGTTGAGTGCATATTAATTGTTGAGCTACTGGGTTTGGTTGTGGGCTCATGTCCATTATATAAATTGGTGATTCTTTGGGCTAAATATTTTCTCCTTTTTCTACATGACATATTCCACATAAGAAATGAATCAATAAAGCTACTACTTCCATTCTTTACCCTTAAAAAATAAATTAAAATTGTATGATGGTAATTAAGAGTTAAGAGTGATTCTATTTACAATTCCAATTTTTCTTAACACAAAAATATTTGTCAAAAACTAATCTCTGTAAAACTTTGATGTAATTTATTTATCCCCAAAAGTTAGTGCATGAATGGGAAATGTCGAATTTAATGTTCACCTTATTCCATTCAATACGCAATTAAACTTGATTTGAAGTATCTTTCTTCAAGTTTTTGACGAAACTCTAATTTAGCCTTTAAAATATATAAATCTTACAAATGTTTAATTTAGTAAACATCTAATTTTATTCTCTGTTAGGCAGAGGCGGGTTAGTTCCAGTCTTTAACATTTTCATTGAAAAGTTGAGACGAAAGTCTTCAAAGTAAAGGTATGAAATTTTATATGTGTGTGGTTATTTATTATCCAATTTATATTGATATTATTATTTATTGTTTGACTAATTGTTGTTGTCAAAGTAAAAGTATGTCAGTCACCGTTCATGGATTCGGGACCGTAAAAGTTGTCATTAGGTTGTCCACCATGTATGTGTATATGCACATACTTGTTCAAGAACCGTGAATAGATTCGAGGGTGTAATAAGTCGCCTTTTGGTGGACTCTCCAATGTTCAAATAATTATTATTGTATAGTTACAATTGACATGACATGAATGTCCAAATGAGTTACTCGTTTAATATGTTTTGGATAATGTATATTTTTCACTGAGTGTATTGGTTGTACTCATCCCTTTATTACAATATTTCAGGTTAGATAAGAAGCTGGTCGAAAACTTATCTAATCAATCAATACCAACACCAAAACCAACAAATGTCAACAATTCAATCAATGCTTCATTAAAAAAAAATAAAAATTTCGATAGCACCTATGTGATAAGTTCTCGACTCTACGCTAATTGATCTATGTTCCACTAATGACTACTTAATCAATACCAACAAAATCCAACAATTCATAAAGAGGCATCCGGGGGCCCTCATCTCATTCAAAATCCAACAATTCATTAAGGGGATCCAGGGGCCCTCATCCGATTCAAAATCCAACAATTCATACTTATAAATAATTATAACAACACACATATCATAAATCACATCATATCTAACATAAATTTGAACAACATGCATGCTTACAATAAATTAATATAACACAACAAACATAACATACAAAACATCATGCTTAATTAACTTAATTAATTTCAATTTCATAAATTACAGAACATGCTTAGTAATACTTATAATACAGCAAACTTATCATAAATTATATCATAATCCTTTTCAAGATAATAAATTTACCAACATTCTAATTCTAATTTTGAATAATTATATCTAACACTTGTCTAACTAATTAATCAAAACATTTAATTAAATTAACATGCTTAATCATAACAATTAATCATATATATATATATATATATATATTTAATATATGTATATATGTTTCCAAGTGTCTCGAGATGATGAAGGAGTACCCCACATTTCCATTTTGATATAATTGGAATTTGGAAACCCATTCATTATTTTTGTGAGTACACACCTACTTTTCTTGGCTGGGAATTGAATTTGGAAACGCGTTTGTATTATTTCCGCTGAATTTTCGTCCAAAGCAGAGTGAGCCCTCTTAAATTCCATAATGATGATTATGATTTAATCTAGAGAGAGAGAGAGAGACTATGTCTCGGGATAACTGGGAGAGGCTGGTAGTAGCAGTGCTCAAGAGAGACCAGATTTGGCAACTCTGCCATCAAGACTCCATCTCCACCGTTTCTTCTGATTCCAGCGAACGAGTTCTTAGGTAACTTGTCTATTTTTAACTTCGATTATTTCAAATAATATTCAATTTGATAATCTTTCAGCTTTTCGAGTAACAATATTCTGGGCCATGTTTCCTCATCTCCGTCTCCTCAACTTCCACTTACAAACCATTATGTCGTCAACGGTTAGTCTTTGATTTTACATATCTTGGTCGTCGTTTAAGTTGATGAATCGATATTTACAGGCTTCAGATGTAATAGGAACTTACTTAAATGATATCGGATATGATTAATGGTGATTAATTTTCCCAAACAAGTTCAATGTTATGTATAATACAGGGTACATACAAAGTACACTCATAAAAACTTAATAATTTGCTAGATTGATCAATTATTAATTCATCTAATCATACCAATATATACGATAGACTTAGTTAGAATTCCAACCAATATAAAATTAGAGATCAATCTGGCATAGTGGATGAGAAATCGATCAATCCAAAACATGCAACTCGACACATTGCATTTCTTGATTTACCCAAGTTCCACTCATTGATTTTCTGTAGTTTCAATAGTTTAGCTAATCAAACTCTAGAAGCTAGCTAGCCTATGTACCAAAATTCGATGAATTAACCGATTTGAATGGCCTGTAATTAAATAGAAGATTATTAACTTATATGTTTCCAACTGTTGATGAAGAGGATCATTCTGGACTCGAGAGCTTTTCTCTGCGCGAGCTGCTTGTTGCAACAGATAACTTTAAGTACAAAAATTTCCTTGAAGAGGGTACACATGGTAGACTCTATAAAGGCCGGTTGGCAGATGGCTCTCTGGTGACAGTTAAAGGATTCAGAGCGAATGATGAAGTCAAGTTCAAGAAAGAATTAGAAATCATTGGAATTGTTGCACATCGCAATGTACTTCATCTTCGTGGCATTTGCAATACGCAAGAGGAACTGCTGCTCGTTTCTCCTTATATGGCGAATGGAAGTGTGGCATCATGTTTAAAAAGTAAGCAGCTCAATCAATTTCAATTCTTTTATTTGATCATCATGTCTTCATGTTTCACATGCATGTATATAATATCACAAAAACTTATATGAGACCGTTTAATGGGTCATAATCAGTGACGAATGCAGGAATTCAGTTCAGAGGGGCGCAAATAATAATATATAAATATGCAGAAAATTAAACATAAAATTAGAAGTCGATAACATTCTTACACAAGTCATAATACTATTTTAATTGCATTTGCACGTTCACAATAGAGGATATTTTTCTATTAAAAGTCATAATTAAATAGTTATATAAAATGGTAAATTTACACTAACAACTATGCAGGCTCAATATTGTACAATCAAATTACTGTGAGCATGTCCAGATGACATTTAGAAAAATAAAATTGAAATAATTTATAATTCAATATTGTTAAGAAATAAATAATTGAAATATTTATCCAAGAAAATTTGAAAAATTATGCTTTTGAATTGCATGCGTACAGTCTATATTTTTTTACTACGTCCTAACATTCACATACTAAAGAAATTAAATGTTCGATGATAAATTAATACAATGAAAAAAATATTTATCCGTGCAATAAAATATATTACAATCACAAACAAATAATTGTCCAAGCTAGCAATCATAAAAAAACTCTAAATTTAACAAATGTTGTGGAGGTAAAGAATTAAGCGGAAAAAACTTAACAAAGAATGATTGTAAATTAAAATCTATTTAATCAAAAATATTTGGAGAAATTTGAGAAAAAAAAAAGATGAAGAATGATAAAAAAAAAAAAAATTAACAAACGAATGGGAGGACCTGCTCTTCTGCCGTCTCTGCCTCTCTGCTTCTTAATTAAAAGGGAGAAAAAGTATTAAACTAGAAAACTACTATATTACCCTTATTTTTTTCTAAAATTCCAGGGGGGCCAGTGTAGCTCCGTCCCTGGTCACAATATTTGACGGGTCAGAACACGCCAGCTGCCTCTTATAATCTGATAATGTCCAATTTACCCCCAAAACTATTTTCCATTTAGCACATTGACACCCAAACTAAATGAATAAATGTTTAATTTAGCATAAATGCATTCAATTACTTACAAATTTAAATTCTTGAACTTTATTTTTATCCAAAAATGATGTGTCCTTGTGACCTTGCTGAATGACTCCAGAAAGACATAAATCACGACCTCTACTGAGCTGGGCGATTAGACTACGGATAGCACTGGGGGCTGCAAGGGGTTTAAGTTATATGCATCAAGAATGTGTGAGGGGTATCATTCATGGTGACGTTAAGGCTGAAAATATATTCGTGGATGAGGAGTTTGAAGCAGTTGTTGCTCACTTCGGCTTGGCCGAATACGCCGATGGTAGGATAAAAGTTACATATGGTCATGTAGCTCCTGAGTACCTCTCCTCTGGTAAGTATTCAGTTAAAAGTGATGTTTATGGTTATGGGTTCTTTCTTCTTGAGCTCATCACAGGACAGGGAGGTACTAATCTTGCTCGTCTCGCCAAAGATCACAACATGATGTTGCTGGATTGGGTGAGTGTCTTGCCTTTTAACTCATTCTAAGATGACTATCAATCCTCTGTTGTGAGATGTCATGTTAAATGTGCTCATATTTTAAGACCAAATGTAAGGCCTGCATTCAAAATTATATCTTGAAAGATAATATATATATATATATATATATATATATATATATATATATAGAGGTGGGTTATAATGAGTAGTGTGATTCATGTAAGAACTAGTAGTACTAAAATACAATGAGATAAACTATAAATTTAAAAAATAGCACTAAAATATAATAAATTGAGCTATAAAATCGTAATAAATAAGCATTATATTCTTAATTTTCACATAAAGATTAGTACCTATTTAAACTAAAATATATATATATAGGGGAAGGTTACAATGCAAACCTTATCTAGTGTAGGAACTAGGAACTCATCTCACGCCATACAATCAATAAAAATATATGGTCCAGATTTGATTAAAAGGAGTGGTGACAATTCTGTAATATTTGAAAAAAAATCACGCGGGGGTATTAACGTAATTTGGTAATTCTTATAAAAATCGAGGATATTTGATAACATATCGTCATGCTAACGAAATATTATCATCATACTAACGAAGCGTTATATTTATGCTAATGAAAATTTTTCTCATATTCTTAACGAAAAATTAAATTCTAAAATGTAATTATAAATTCTAGTAGGATGAAATAAGCCATAATTTAGATATAATAAACTTCAATGATCTAAAAATAGAATTAAATTCTAAAAATTAATTATAAACCCCAATTAGATGGAATAAATCATAATAACAATATAAATATAAAACATTAGCATAATGATATTATTTTATCAGCATTGCGAATAAACTATGTTAGCATATGACAATTCATCGTTAGCATAAGTTATAAATCATAAGTGGATGAGAAAAACCCTAACTAACATATTCTAATTTGACGAAATAAATAATATATAATATTCAATTAGTAACTAAAACATAAAAATTAAATCATAAAAAATAATTATAAGTCATAATTGAAATGTAATAAATCATAATAATAATAATATAAGTATGCGTACTACGTTAACATTATGATAATCATTCATTAGCACAATGAATACAATATGTTAGCATATAACAAATGCTTCGTTAGCATACGTTATCAACTTATCATACTGCTAACGAACCATTATTTAAAAGCTAACGAAAGTATTTTCGCACTCGACACAAGTAAAAATGCATATTTTGTAATTTTCATCTATATTTATTTGAACAAATATATCCATGACTGATCTTGAATTAAAGAGCATGAAAAGATCTTTAATTTGGTATATTATTTGCGTTGATCCGATTTAAAACGAGTGAGTTATGGTCATTTAAAGTTTTTAGGATTTTTTTAAAAAAAATGATGACATCAGCTTTTTTTATGGTGATTGGACAACTATACCCCCACTTTCTTTTTTTTTACCTTGACTTTAACATTTAATTTCAGTCATTAAATCATTTAGATGGACGATATAAGATGGGTTCCTAGTTCCTACACCAGAAAAATGTGTATTTTTGATCCAACCCCTATATATATAGATAGGGGAGGAGTTAGGTGAAAAATAATTTTAGTTTGAGAAATATGACCACATCTCACACCACACAATCTTCAAAAATCAAAGGCCCAGATTTAATAAAAAGTGAGGTGTCAATTCTGTAATATTTGAAAAGTTTTTCGCACGGGGTATTTACATAATTTGATAATTCTTATAAAAATCGCGGAGAATTTGATAACAAATCTTCATGCTAACGACGTATTATATCATGCTAATGGAACATTATCGTTATGCTAATTCAAGTTTTCAAATATTATTAGCGAAAACTATATTCTAAAAATTAATTATAAACCTAATTTGATTTAATAAACCATAATTAAATAGAAAAACAATCATAATTGGATGAAATGAACCTAATTAGATGAAATAAACATTGATTGGATATGGTAAACCCTAAATGAGATGGAAAAAGTCATAATAATAATAATAATAATAATAATAATAATATATTTATACTACGTTAGCATTATGATTTTATTTCGTCAGCACTGTTAATACACTATGTTAGCATATGACAATACTTTGTCCACATATGTTATAAATCATAGTTAGATGAGATAAACCATAATAATGAATTAGAAACTATAAATGTAAAATTAAATTAAAAAAAATCATAATTAGATGGAATAAATCATAATTTAGATGAAATAAATCATAATTGAGATTGAATAAACCCTAATAAATTTGTACTACGCTAGCATTATGATATTTTTTTATTAGTACAACGAATACATTATGTTAGCATATCACAAATACTTCGTTAGCATACATTATCATATGGTATCACAATGCTGATGAAGAATTATTATATGCTAACGAAAGCATTTACATCCTGGGCACGTGTAAAAAATAATTTTTTTTATTTTTCGTTCATATTTTTCATCTAAACATAGTCTTTCAACATCTTAAATGAAATAGCATGAAGAGAGCTTTAATTTGACATATTTTTTGTGTGCATTAGATTAAAAACGAGCAAGTTATGATCATTTAAAGTTTTTAAGATTTTTTTTTAAATAACATCATCAATTTTAATGAGTTTGGACGAAAATAGTCTCCTTCCTTTATTTTTTTGCCCTGTTATTTACGAAATTGACATCATCTCTACATCAAATTTCAACCATTAAATCATTAAATTGGAGGGTCTAAGATGAGGTCTTACTTCTCACACCAAAAAAATGTTCTCATTTGATCCATATCTTTTATATATATATATATATAGGTCATAAGGATTTTTAATTTTGTAGGTAAAGCAAATTTGCAAGGATATGAAATTTAAAGTTATGGTTGATCGAGATCTTGGAGGTAATTATGTAGATAAAGAGGTGAAGAAGTTGTTGCAAATAGGTCTAATCTGCACACAATATGATCCAGAGAGACGTCCCACGATGTCGGAAGTTGTGAGGATGTTGGAAGATGGAGATGGCTTGGCTAAGAGGTGGGAAGACTTCTCCTCTTTGACAAGGCCAAGGCCGACCTTAACGATTTGGTGGCGTGAGTAGATATGATATTAAGGCTCCTATTTTATATTCTATAATTTAATAAATAAATTGAACAACATACATCATATGCAAAACGCCTAATAATTTTAGAAGAAAATGTGTGAATCAAATTTGTATTGAAAAATATGAAAAGTTGTGAGGAAAATTACATCTAGCTAGATCTTTCAAAAACCCAAGATACTAAAGGTTTGTCCTAATGGCAACATTTCATTTTGGAGGTTACACTTGTGTTTTAATGGTGGATCAAGGAGAAAATTGCAAAAATTGTCCCATAGGACATTACCTGCGGTAAAAATGGTCCCAATACTTGTAATTGTGATACCAAATCAAAATTTATATGCAATATTGGTCCTATAAGACTCAAATATGTAATATTGGTCCCATGTCCTATGAGACAACTTTTATAATTGTAAATGCGACTAGAAAAATTACAAGATAAGAAGAAATAGTAAACAATTTCATCGGTCTAAAATAAGAAACCTTCGAATGCAATTTAGTTTTGAGATAAATGGGATTATGAGATCAAAATACAAAATGAAAGAAAAGAAACTGATTTCTGGTGAAATCCCCAGTAATTATGAACCAGTAAAAAAGCTTCCATTTTAGGCCAATGAGATAAATAAAAAATCACATTTTTCAGGTAAAAAAATCCACATAAAATTTTTAGAGAAAATAAGACCATAAAATATGTTGAGCAACAATTCAGTCACATCTAATAGAATCTTTCAAATAATCAACTAAATTCAAACAAAATATTAGCAGAAAAGGTATAATGAAAGAAAATAAATGATTTCATACACATGTATATTGATGCCCAACTCAAGGCTTTTTCAACCCATTTGCAAATTAAAAATTAAATTTGGAATCAAAATCAAATTTGAAACCAAAATCGATTTGTAAAAGTGGTCCCATAGGACATGGGATCAATATTGCATATTTGAGTTTTATGGGACCAATATTGCATATGAATTTTGATTTGTGACCACAACTATAAGTATTGGGACCATTTTTGTAGCACGACATGTCCTATGGACCACTTTTGTAATTTTGTCGTGGATCAAGTGTAATGCCTCTCTTTGGAGAATGAACCACCGCCTTTCGCGACTGTTGTCGTTTATAAATTCTCATCACTTTTACGATTACAGAGCATTCTTTTGAGATGGAGAGAATATAGAAATTTACCGATTTGGAAATCTCTTTTCGCTTGATGAGATTTATAACCATCAACTCAAATGAAATTAAATCATAGAATTTTTCTCGTGCTTGTCCAAGATCGACTTCAAACCCAGAAAGAAAGATTGAAACTTTCTACATTTATTGTACAATATTTCATTAGACGTATGATGATATATGAATACCGATTCAATTCAAATATAGACATTTATTATATTTTTTGGAAGATAAATACGAAACAATGTCAACCATATGCCTTCAAATGGCATAAGGCCACCAACCAGCTGAATCGAGCTATATATCTGCCATCGTGTGTTGGCTAGCTGCTGTCTAATTTCCTTCACGAGAAATGTATTGAGACACGAAAGCCAATTCCCCCCAACCAACGACCACAGGAAACTGTGCCTGCTCTAGAAGATAAAAGAGCAACCAAGTAAGACAAATCGGCCTCGAGCCATAAACAAGGGAAAATGCATGTTAATTTGTTCAATAAGGACAAAAGAGAACCAAGAAATTAAATTAAAGAATATACTAACTTCAACTGTATATGCAGATCACTGCAGATTCATACTCTCATGGCTGGATATCCACATCCCCTATTTCGGAGATTAATCCCGACTCCCGGATCTTTGTTGCAATCTTTTTGGTTGTCACCATCTTCAACTCCTTCAAATTAGTCATCAAACCAATCTTTTTGGGGAGGGTCTCCAGATATGGGCAACTGCTGATTTCTAATTGCTTCAGCATCGGCATTGCACCTTCTCCAACTTGTAAATTTCTCAAATGACACAACTCCCTGATGTGTAGAACTTGGAGCTTTGCAAACTTGCAGCGTGAGATCACCATTTGTTCACCAGTGAACGCATTCCTCAATTTGAGGTCGAATAAGTTGGACAACTTCCCCAGTACAGGCATGGGGTCTTCATCAAGAGAACTATTAACCAACGTCAAGTAAGCAATATTTGGAGGGAAATTATTGGCACTTGGTAACTTGGTAAGGAGCCCATCCAGTTTGAGTTGAGTGAGACGGCGTAGAATACCAAGCTCGTCTAATGAAGGCATACTTCTAAAATGAAACCCTCTTAAAATAAGGCAATCAAGATTCTTCAACTTAGCCAATGAAGCAAAGAGCTTGCTTATATCCGAGGTTCCATCCAATTCTTCTATGCCCAATTTACGCAGACTTTTCATCTTTTGCAAGCCCCAAAGGTTATAAATCCAGTTATCAACCGAGATGTAGGTCAAGGTTTGGAGATGCTTAAGTGCATCTATCCTCAAAGGCTCCTTGCAAATTATATCGGACATGTAGAGGTGACGAAGGCTGTCCATTTTCCATATAATATCTGGCACTTCCATCATAAAGTTTAGTGCTATATCAAGAACCTCGAGCCTTTCCAGGTCGCCCAACGAGCGTGGGAGCTCTTGTATGAAATTGTTTCTCAATCCCAAGTACCTTAATGTGGTTACTGTTCCAATCATTTCAGGTAGAGATTTTAACCCAAAACCTTCCAAGTCAAGTATCTTAAGTAGTTCAAAACTCTCCCAATAAGACGGACTAGTAACAAAGTTGCCCCCACCGTGGAAGAAAAGAGAACGAAGATGTATATCTTGATTAGTGGAGTAATTGAACTTCTCTCTGCTACAACAGATAGCACGGTGACGAGGTTTATGAGAGGGTCGGTAATTTCCATCTTTCTTTAGGACCTCAAACCTTATTTTCTCCTCTGCTTTTGTGATGGATAACCTGTGAAGATTATCATTCATGTGACAATTTTTGACTCGATCGTCTCTGGTCATGTCCTTCACTTGAACCATAGATTGACTAATCAATTCATCTAAATATCTTCTTCCGATCTCCTCATTTGTTTGTTCGTTTTCTTCACCTTCCTGTGAGATGAACCCTCCCGCATTCCAAACTTGCACTAACTTTTCTACCCTGATAGTTGTACCTTGAAGAAGCCCAGACACGAGAAACATGACTTGAGTTGTGGAGGCAATTTCACATAGCTCAGCTCCAATGCTTTTGATATTGCACTTAAATCCACCGATTCTAGAAAGCTTTCCCATACACTCTCCGACTGTCTCATGATTGCCAACTGACTTCCCACCACTTTTATTGCTAATGGCAAACCGTTGCACTTTTTCAAGATCTCTCTCCCTATTTTCTCCAAGTGGTTTGGGCATTTCATGTGATAATATTCATGAAAACTTGTGAATACCGTCTTCAAGAACAATTGCCAACTCCTGTTAGGATCAACAATTTTCATCTCATGAATATATTTGGCATCTTTTGTTATATTCCGATTGCGACTCGTGAGCAGCAATCTGCTTGCTTTGTCTGTTACAGAAGAGTCCATCGATTCAAGAGCGGACTTAAAAGCATTGAGCGAGGAACTCAAATATAGTATATTAATTTGAATGATTTAATCAAATTACCGGTTATTATTTTGGGACCGTTGTATTATAATTATCTAAACTTTCATTTTAATTTATTCATGTAATACATTAGAAAATAACTACATAAACAAATACTAGTCCAAACTAATTATTATCAATAATTATAAAGATTCAATTAAACTATTAACTATTGTGTTCTAATCATTCCTCCCAAGTGATAATTGTATAATTCAGAAAGAAATTAAAACAAATAATTTAATATTGAAGTAACTGATAATAATAATGCCATAAAACTCACCTTAATGAAAACAAATTTTACAACTTCAGTAGTTGGGAATTTTGGATGGGGACTGTACCCGTAGAAATATAAGATTACGAATTTGAGTTATGTTTTGCATCAGGTAAATATTTCTTATTTTTCTTAGAAATAAATATGAATTGACATGTATACCCTTGAATTTTTAAAACAATCCAAGGGTGTGTATATCTATCTCTCTCCCTATATATATATACTAATAATTTAAAACAAAGAAGTTTATGCATATGTGCGCACCTTCTTCAATGGGGAAAGCCTCCCTCATATATTCCCAGTGTTCCTTATCCCACATATTGTCCAGAACTATGAAATATGTTTTGCCCTTCAGCAGTTGGTAAAGCATTTTTTGAAGCCATATTTGAGAAGTATTTCGGGCATCATGAGCCAATGCGTAGATTGGCTCACGTAGCATTTGAGTCTCTTGTTCAGAGATGAACAGCTGGAAGATTAACTGCTTGATCGTCTCTTCGGGTGTAGATTTACTCGAGACCACAACCCAAGCACGGCAGTCAAATCGAGCGACGACGGAGGGGTGGTGGTATATTTGCCGGGCAAGTGTTGATTTTCCGATTCCCCCCATGCCCACTACAGCCGCAATGGAAAGGCGTTTCTTCCCCTCATCTAGAATTAATTATCGTACCAGCCGTTTCACATTTTCGTCCATGCCTACCACCTCTTCCTCCTTTTCGTAAGGATCTAAAAGGCGCCGTATAAATGATTTTACCTCCGTCAGTGGCGGAGCCAAGGGGGGTCTAGATTCAGCTCCACCCGCAATAAACTGGAAAATAACTGCCCGAAGGAATTGACTCCCCACGCAGGACTCGTTCTGCTGATTGAATAATTGTTTCCGTATAAATGATTCTACCTCCGTCAGTGGCGGAACCAAGGGGGATCTGGATT
Organism: Perilla frutescens; assembly: GCA_026008535.1. Taxonomy (NCBI): domain Eukaryota; kingdom Viridiplantae; phylum Streptophyta; class Magnoliopsida; order Lamiales; family Lamiaceae; genus Perilla; species Perilla frutescens. The sequence goes on along the minus strand of BRKX01000016.1, from coordinate 20,497,827 downwards.
GAGCTCCAGCCCCACTAAACCGGAAAGCTACCGGAAAATTAATCGAGGGGTGGTGGCGGGAGACAGCGGCAGCCCCTAAAGTGGTAGGCAAACGAGATCTACGGCGGTGATGTAAAAACGGCGGCATGGTTACTGCCTCGAGCGCCGGCGTGTTGTTGGAGCAGGGAAGGAAAAGTGTTTTCTTTTTTCTTTTTCTTTTTTTTTTTTGGAGTAGTTGAATGTAGTTGTAGACTTGGAGCGTTTGCTGTCATTTTGTTCGCCGCGTGAAGGGATAGGTTACTGTGGTGCAGCAAGTGTATTACAATTGGTTTCATACTCATCTCACCGTACACGTGGCCTTTCTAATTTTATTTTTAAGGAAAATATTCCGTCCGTCCCATTTTGATAGAATGGTTAGAGTTTTTTACGAAAATTAAGAAAAGTATTGAAAAAGATAATTAATTAATAAACTTCCTAATATACCCTTATTTATTTCTTTGATATTGAATTAATATATAATTTGAACATATTAAATAGGGGTATATATTAATAAAATTAGCTAAATATATAGAAACATGTCTATATATCTAGACATACCAAAAAGGAAAATAAGCCTATCAAAATGAGACGGAATGGGTACATCATTTAACTGTACAATAATACGGATTTGTGGTAGAGTATCCATTAATTTTCGGTCGTTAAGTTAGTGACAGCAAAATCCGTCGTTAAATATTATTTTTTTTATTTTTTAATTTTAGCGACAGATTAACTACGGAATTATTCCATAGCTAAAATTAATTTTGATTTTTTTTATTTTTTTTATTGTTTTTAAATTTTTTGATTTTTTGATTTTTTATTTTTTATTTACTAATTAATACTTAATTACGAATTCAAAATTAATTTTATGAAATTTTTTAATTTTTTATTTATTTTATTTTTTTCAGATTTATTTGATTTATGTGATTTTTTTTATTATATTTTAATATTTTATATTATTTTTAATTTTTCAAGTACTAAGTTTTTTTTCTAATTTAAATTAATATTTTGAATATTTCTAATTTTTTAATTTTACATTTTCAAATTTCCATTTTATTTTTTTATTTTTTTAATATTTTATACTATTTTTTAATATTTTATATTATTTTTAATTTTTCAAGTACTAATTATTTTTGAATTTAAATTAATCTTTTGAATATTTCCAATTTTTCTAAAATTAATTTTTATTTTTTTATTATTTCATATGATTAATTAATATTTGTAGCTTTTTATTTTTAAGTTATTAATATTTGAGAAAATTAATTAAACAATATTAAATAATGATGTAATATAATTGTATTTTATAAGAAACATATAATATTAAAAAATTATAATAGATATTTAAATAAATGAATAATATATAATTATTTAATTTAAAAATAAAATAAATGAACAATGTATAATTATTTAAATAAATGAATAATATATAATAAGTTACGTGTGTGTGTATATATATACTATTTCCGTATTATAACATAAAATACTCACTAGCCCATCTGGTTTCGGCTTGTCTCAGCTCGGTCGATTGAGCCGGTCTCTATCCAGTTTTTTTTTATCGACGGAAATGTTCCGTCGTTAAATTAATAATTTTTTTATTTTTTATTTTCTAATGATAGAATTCGGTGATAAATTACCGTCGAAAAAATTCTGTCGTTAAATCCATTGCTAACATTTTTCCGTTGTTAATTTATCGTTAAAGTAACTTAACGACGAGATTAATAACAACGGACTGAATCCGTCGTTAAAATAACTTAACGACGGATTTTTAATTTTTAGCGACGGAAAAATCCGTCGTTAAAATGCGAATTTTTTGTAGTGATTTACTTTTTCACTACTTCCAAAAAAAATTATTTACTCTCCCACCAACAATAAATTCTATGCTACCCGATCCATTGTGACAGATAAGAGTGTCACATTAGACCATTGTGACACATTAAGTATTACCCGTTAGGTAGCATAAAATTTTCCTCCACCAACTCCCAAAATTCCTAATTTTACGTTTCTTCAGAAAAAAAAAATTACTCAAAAAGAAAGAACAATTGCATGACAATATTCAACTCTCATCGGGATATTGATCGTAAATATCCAACTCCTATCGGAATATCGATAGTATATCTCTAACACGGCCTGTGAAGAACCCGACTGCAAAGCTCAATCTTTCTAACAATGGTGTCGAATACTCACTTTCTGCACAAAATGAAACTTCCGATCTAAGATTTGTGCTTTATATTGTGTATTTCTAAAAAAATTAAATTAATTGATAAATTAGCTTACAAACAAGTATTGGACTTGATAAATATAATTCTGTTAGGGAAAATGCATGATATAAATTTTGGCTAATTGTTTGTAAATGTTGATATATAAACAAAGTGCAATTTATGTCGAATTCCTGATAAAAACCCGATGCATGAATCACGATCAAAATTCTGATCATTTATGATCTGAATTTCATCGAGATTTATTTTGTTTGATAAATTACGTAATTTTTTATTTTGGCTAATCATGTAGAAAATCTGATGAATCTCAATGGTATAAATTGCAATTGTATACTGATCATAAAAACCTGACCAGAATTCGATCAAATCTCAATAGCAAAATTACGATCATATCACAATCGGGATATGATCGAAATTTTTGTTTTCGATATTTTGATTTTTGTATTTTGTGTAGCATGATTATGATTGGAAGAGAAATGAGTTACATACCATGGTACCGACGATAAACTTTCACTATAAAGTAAAAAATATACAAACGATTAAAATGGGGTTGTTGGTAATCAATAATCTCCCATTGCTTGGTTGGTTTGATGATGGATGTTTTGGATAATTTTTGAGGTGGAGAGATGTATGTACGTAGTCGTGGAAAAGTTCTCCATGCATTGATTTGTCTATGAGATCGGTATGCGAGTATGCTTTGACGAGAACATTATTCGATTTTCATATCCCGAGTATGCTTTGATGACAGGTGATAAGTCCATTTATTTCGTATTTTTATGGGCATTTTGTTCGTTATAAATGTCTTTTTTAGTTTGTTTTGAGTCGAAAAGAATCAGGATTGGGGTCAAGGGCATTTCAGGAGGTCGAATCTGGCGAAAGAGGCATTTTGCCTAGTTTTTCAAGCACAATCCACACCATAAAAATCATTCAGAGGCACAGGGAACTTCTTCAGCATTCATCTTACATTCAGAAAGTAGAATGGACATTGTTAGGAAAATTGTTGGGAAAATCACAAATGATGGTTTTGATGAAATGTCAAAATATGTGTGATGATTTAATGAAAAACTGCAGGTTATGTTAAGCTGGAAATCAATGACAATGACCAAGTAAGACTTCGAGCTGAGATGAGAGACAACTATTCAGAAGCATGGTCAACCAGCTTACAGGTTACCTGATCAGACCAGTCAGAGTAAACTCTTCAAAGCTTTAGATAAACTATAAAGGGGGAAGAGAACTTTGGTGACTGGTAGGTATCCTCGGATGAGTTAGTCAACAGTCTTAGCAAAAAGCCAAGATAGACTGATGAACAGAGTCAGCTTAAAAGCTAAAACTAATCTGATTAAGAGATCAGTCAGAGCTGGCCCTAAACTGATCAAAGATCAGTTTACTGGTAAAACAGCTCTAAATGATTTGAGTCTTTATTCAATTGACCTTAGTTCAGTTAGAGAGAAAAGGTTGAAGTGAGTAGCCAACTGATAAGTCTAGAAATGATAGCTCTTAAGCTCAGCTGATGAGTCAGCTGAACTAGACTATATCATGACAGAAGCTCATGGCAGCTGAAGATCTACCGACTGAACTATCTCAGAGCTGAAAGCCGAGACAGCTGAGAGCCCGTCAGCTGAATGTCCAAGAATTGATAGCTAAATCGCCTGCTCCTATTGACAAGTAGTTAATGAAGATCTCAGCAGGAAATCTTTGAAAGATCCTGATGATCTTAGAGCAGAGAAATTTAAAAGTTAAAACGGCTAGTTCATTAAAAGAAGCTTCAAACGGCTACAGGCATTAAAATGCTACTGGTGATCTCTAAACATCATCAATCATAACGATCAAAATTCACTCATCTATTTATAGAGGGTGAAATCAATTTTGGCTATGAATACTTTCGCCAATCTAACTTTGCTATTTGTGCAAAAAACGAGCTACTTCTTTCTCTCTCTCTCTCTCTCTCTCTCTCTCTACAGCTCAAAGCTCAAGATTCTCAAAGTGTGAAAAGTCTTAAACCGAGAAGGCGTGCTTCAAGTTCAAAGCAAGCTGCTAAGCTGACGCAGAATTCCAGCAAGAGCAAAACTTCTCAGTTCTGTCCCTTAAAGATCAACCACCCAGTTCAAGAGAAATGAGCATTCCAGGTTGATAACAGTTTCAAGATTGTCTTCTTGAAGATCGAGCGAGATCTAAAATCGTGTAAAGAAGGGAAATAGCACCTAAAGTCTCAGCGAGCGGGACCGATAAGTGTGAGCTGTCGACCCAGAAACTGGCTGAGGAGGAGCGTGTACTGACGGGTCCGTTCTTCCAGAACAGCAACAGTTGGAAAGGAGGCCGCGCTCGGTTTGAAGGGTCCCGTTTTCAGGTCCAACAGGATTTCTTCACTGTGTAATTATAATAAAGAAACTTTACACTTTCATAATAAAGAGAGGACGTAGAAGCAAAAAGCTTCGAACCTCTATAAAGTTCTGTGTGTGCTGCTCTTACTGTTTTACAGATTTGCATGTTCTTTAACTGCACACATTCACACATACAGACTGAACTGACAAGCTTCAGCCACATCTTCAAGCTATCAGTCTCAAACTGATCAGCTCACCAGCTAAGCCTCTATCAGTCTCTCTCAACTGATCAGTCAGCATAGATAAATCAGTAAAGCGAATCAGAGCCCTATCTATTCCGCAATTTGTCTTAAAAGTTTTTGAAGTTAGTTTATTCACCCTCCTAAATTGACAAAGGATCGCACCGGGACCAACAGATATAACAAAGATAAATGAATCTGATTGTATGATTTCGTGCCCACTTTGCTGGTACAGACTCGACCAAGGGCTTGGAATTGGGTACATGCTAAATTCTCGGAGATTGTTCAATCAAGATAAGAACGAAGGAAAGAGATCAATTTGTGAAGAGATAGAGGAGAGAAGGACTGTTAAAGGCTGGAGATGAAGTGATAAAGCCAATCCCTAAAAAATAGGGATTTGGTCAACAAACTGGATAATGTCTATCCAGTCAGTTACAGAGGGCATGCCAATCCAGAGAAGCAGTTAAAGACCCCCGCTTGTGGGGGGGAATTTGAATTCACGAATTGTATCTATAAAAACAAGCTTATTTTCTGGAAACAAGAGTTAGGAAGTTTGGGAAGCATTGCTACAATATTTATTTTATGCATTTCATTTCCGTTCACTACTTTTGCAGCAAGAAACAATTCCTTTAGGCCTTAAGCCTTTGGGACGTAGGATTATGTTTATAAACTCAACGTTGGTGTTGATTATTTTTTGCCTATTAATTTAATAAGTTTTCGTTTATATCATGTCTTTCATTTCTGTTATTTTAATTATGTCTAGCATGCTTGGCTAGACCTTTTAATTCCGGTGTTTGAACACATGAAAATGGTTCAAGTATGAAACTTGACTCGTGAGGCTAAAATGGGCATATTAATGCATGATAAGTTTCCGTTGATTCTTAAACTTTATTCCATGTGAGAGTGTGTCTGAAATGCCCAATGTGGCTGATCACTCGTTAGACATAGAGGGCACACCACTATTAATTGAATTAGCGAATCGTGACTATGTGTTGGTTCATATAGTAATAAGGGAATTAATGGGTTGTGTGGGCACACGAGAAATCGGTAAACACAATAAACTCGAGTTCGTCTAGGGCACACTGCTGTCTGTTCATTTATATCTCTTTGGGGAACCAGAGGGTGGGTGATAGATTAGGGATTTAATTGATGAGGAATCGCTTTTAAGTCTATAATGTAAGGATGAATAAGGAGACGCAGAGAGGAATCCAGTCTCCATAACTAGGTGATTTATCATGTATGAAAATCGATGTGCCCATGATCGAGTCGTTAATATTTAAACTAAATTATAGTTCAAATACCGGAATCCTTTTTATTTGATATTTTCTTTAAGTGTTATTTTGCAGATTTAGTTTCCAGTAAAGTGACAACAAACCAACCCCCTTTTTGATTGGTTACTCGAAGGTGAAGTCATAACAACTCTCTGTGGGATCAATCCGTACTCACAAGCTAGCTACACTCGCTATGGGCACAGGAGTTATAAATTTATTTTGAACGCGAAATGACCGCGCGTCAACAGGATTATCGGGCCTTCATATTTTGATCTAAATACGGAACAATGACGCGACTAACGTCGGGGTATTTAGAAGATTTTGTAGTGGCAACAAGAAGACCACCATAAGACAACTGTTCAAGACATTCAAGGATTAGGTTATACTTGGTACAGATGAGGAGGATTATCTGAAGTTGGTTAATTTGTTAGCCCTGTATTACTTAGGACTCCGATACCATTGATAGAGAATTTAGTCTCCTTTATACTTCTCATTTTAATATTTAACTCGTGTCATGCCTACAAGTGTATAAGCATATAAATGTAGATAGAATGATACGAGGTCAATCCACAGAGAATATAAATTAAAACTCGATAATGCAAGTACCACGATGATAGATTGGTAAATTATCTAGACGGTGCTTAAGTGAGAGTTGATTATCATCAATACCAAAACAGGAACTTAAATAATAAACACCAAAGAACAACAAAGCCAATACTTAAATAAAATGAAAGAAATCAAGAGCAACAAGGGGAAGATTTAAAGATAACAAATAAAGGCAAGACTCTAGGACATGGATACACAATGTTCCTCTTGAACATACAACAAGGGTTATATCAACAAACATGCTTCGTTCAACGATAGCAAGACCACGATTATAGAAAAAGCATCTCTCGAATATCTCTTTAATTGCGAATGTGACAAGGATGACTATCACTAATACATTCCAAGGTCACACCTACCAAAGGCTCAAAGGGGTCACATTTCCTTCCACATATTTGACATTCGACAAAGAAGACAAATACGTAGATTTAATCCATACATGCTTATGATCACGGGATGGGCAAGATGCAAGTTATTCATACATTTGATGTTAAATGAAGGCCACTCAAACAACACCATTCAAGGACTAGCATGGATTAAAACCTTGACAAAGCATAATTATATATAAAACCCTAGTCAAGAACAAGATTCACATTGTTCCTCCACATCCTAGAGCCCTAAGGCTCTAACCAACCATATTTACAATAATATCAATAATACAAAAGAAAGAACCAAAACCCATTCTAAATACAAGAGTAAAAGAATGAAGGGGAAGATTAAACCTAATGATGAACAATCTCCTTTAATCCATTGGCTTGAATCCTCAAATGGATGGATGATTCTTCCTCTCCTTCTTGATGTTCTTGATCTTCAAAAATCCCAAGTGTGAAGTGTTTATTGGAAAAAATCGAGCGGGAGAGTGTTGGTAGATAGATCTGTTTGAAATTCCCAAAAGTTATATATGTAGTGGACCAATAATTGGATGCCAAAAGTCAACATTGATTTTCACCTGTACGGAACTCGACCCTAGGAACTCGCATTTGAGGGTCGAGTTTGGAACAAAGGAAAACACGTCCTTGACGCTTCTGCAACACGAGCTTTCGGTCGCATTTCGGGTTCGCATTTGGACCAAATGTCGAGGTGCGACCCAGAAGGGTCGTGTTTGAAGCCCGCGTTTCGACTAAATTAAAGGATTTCATGGCTCTGAAGTCTCTGCAAAACGGGATGTGGCTCACATTTTGGGGTCGAGTTTCGACTGAAGGCCGAAACTCGACCCAAGTAGGTTGCGTGTGACGCTCAAGTTTGAGCCACTGACTTCGTTTTTTCCTCTTTTCTTCGTCTTTTCTCGACTCCTTTTGTCAATGTAGATTATTTCATCATTTTGACTTGGTTTTGCATCGATTAACCCAAAACTCCATGTATTGGACACATTAATTAAAACTAAAGATAAAAAACATTATTTACAATATTTACACAATATTTACATTAAATCTTATTGCATCCATCACTAATGCAATAAAAAAGAGTGCAAATTAGGCACTTATCAACCATGATTAGAGAAAATTGGATGCCTTTCTCTAGGTGTTGATGGATGATCTAGAAGCGTGGAATAGATTCTCTTGGGGTTCATACACCTACACATCATTACTGCACTACATTTCACTACTACCGATGACAAAGATACAATGCAACAATAATTATCATTTTTAAGGTTCAGTGTGAGAATAATTTCTACTTTTTATGCCAAAAGATTAAATTTCCAATCACTTTTCAAAACGAGAAAATTCGAGCAATTGAGAGTCGAGTCTCGAGTCGGGACGAGGGAAGGGGGTTGCCGCAGTCAAAGGCTAAAGGGCCATCGAGCCGCCATCACCACTACTCGTCGCCCCCGATGAGATTTTTTTCCAATTTCTTTCATTTTCAAATATATTGTAGATATAATTGCATATAATATATTTCTCAAAGGGTTCGACAAAAGCCAACGGTCTGATTAAGGCCAAAAGGCCGTCAAACCACCACCGTGAGCCACCACCGCCATCATAGGCTCACCGCCACTATGGCAGCCTAATTGAAAAAGTTTCTTCTGAAATTGTTCCTTGTGGCAAATGTTTTACTTAACTACTCCCGATTTTTGTCTAGGCAGAGTTTTGTTATTTTGTTTGTGTATTTAAATTTATAATTTTTTTGTGTTTCATTTAAAAATCTGAAAAACTCATACTTATGTAGTTGTATGTGAAACATGCTATCAATTAAATTTGGTAATTTTCCAAAAATTGGAAATAAGTGGTGCAAATCTGGTAAAACTAAGTAAATGGCAAGTGGTTTATAAAATCTAGTTTTTCCAAATATTTTTGGTAGGCTTTCTTCGAAATAATCGCTAAATTTATTTCCCTAACGAGTCGCGTTGGGAATGACACCCTAATGTTGTGCATTTTAGTACAAAATCCGTTAATTAGTCGAGAATATTCATATTTAATTAAGCTTAGTTAAGAAAAATCATGTAGCAATGTTAGTCAAATTTTGTGTTATGTATGATCTGTTGAGCTAGAGCAAGAGAATCAGGATTAAATTCTAGAAGTAGCTTTCCCAAATATATCCGAGCAAGGTGAATTTTCTTTACTATAAAAAGTTTTATCTTTTGAGTTATGTAAACTCTTTTTATACAGGTTAAAATTATATCTATGTTAAGAAAATGATTTAGCTCTTATCTGTGATGACTAACATCAAGTTAAGTTAACGATTCAATTGCTTTACCCAAGTTGGCTCAGTGGTGTGTACACAAGATATACTTTGGACGATCAAGCAAAAAGATCTGTGCCAGTTGTACGAGTTTAACTGGAAGTACACGGGATAAGAGGGAACGCATGCACAAGAAGAAAAGAATTTTTGGCATACACAACTGATTTTATCTTTTAAACCTACTGTTATGTATTGTTATTATTGAATGCATATGTTTGCTCAATAATTTATCAAACTCCTAATCCACTATAAGTGTATCAATGCTCACACCCAAACTATTTCAAATGTTTTCAGGTTGAAAATGTTGGCGGTGGCTCTTGGTGGCTGGGCTTCTATAGTGTCTTTATGATTATAAGTACTGTAATATTACATCATGCTTGACATGGCTAGCTAGTGTACGGATAAAATGTAGGAAAATACAAGATAAACGCTACAAGGGCACAAGGTACACCAAAGTGAAAAGTGAAACATCACAATATAATTAGCCAGTAACAACATGAAGCTTTAACCTTTCAATCACGAGATCGACCCCATCTTTGGGCTCCAGATTCAACTTCGAAACTGGAGCATGAACATAATTTGGGGAGAGAGAGAAGGAGAAATTGGACAATATGAGAGCAAGAAGCATCTTGAGCTCAACCATGGCTAGGTTCAACCCCAAGCACACCCTGGGCCCGACCCCGAATGGCATGAACAAATACGGGAGCTTGCACGCACCGGTTGTGCCATTGGCGAACCTCTCCGGTTTGAACTGGTAAGAATCTGGTCCCCATATGGCTGGATCTGTATGCAAAGTTGTTACCAGTATCCATATAGCAACACCCTTTGGAATACGAGTGTTGGCGAATTCGAGCTCGTTTAGTGCCTCTCTTGCCAACACAGTGACCGGAGGATAAAGCCTTAGTGACTCATTGATCACCATCGTCAGCTGCAAATATATATCATTAATGTTACGTTTGATTCCATCAAAACGCAAATTATTCAAAAAGTGGTGTCGAATTTGCAAATTAAACAAACCTGTTTCATTTGCTTGATAGAGCCAGAGTCTGGAACTTGTCCTTTGCAAACTCGAATGACCTCGTCTCGTGCACGATGCTGCCATTCTGGATTGGAAGCTAATAGCATGAGGCACCAAGTGGCTGTAATCGCCGTCGTCTCGTACCCAGCTAAATATATATTTTTGCAATTGTCAATCATAAACTTCTCGATTGCATCCGGCCTTAGATTTAGATTGCTGCTCTGAGCCCCTTCAAGAATCCTTTGCAGCATATTTTTCTCTAAGTTTGCTTCATTTTTTCTATTAATTAACTTCATGATCAATTCTCTTAGATCTCTCTGCAGCTCCCAACCTCTTCTATTATGCTTTGTGGGAATATATCTACATCATTATAATTATATATCAAGAACAAAAACATATATGCAACAAGTTGAAATAATATAATATAATATAATATACATAATTTTTTTTTTCGATTATAAGGCAGTTACTCCACCAACTATATATATGTATATATCTAGAAACGAAAGAAATTTATAATCACCTCATGCCGGGAATGCCTACAGAGACGTTGGCTGTAACTTCTTGAAGGGCTTTAAGCTTCTGGAAAAGTAGTTCCCCTTCAGCATAGCTGCTTCCAAAACAAGCTCTCGAAATTACGTCACCGGAGAATTTCCTGAGGTAATCATCTATTTTTATGTCTGCTCTACCACCTTGAGCCTCAATTATACCTTTCCATGTATCTATCAACATCAATGCTGATCGTTGAATCAAATTTGCCATTCCCTACAATGATATATATATATATATATATATATATATATATATATATATATATATAATTAAAGAGCTAGCTAGCTAGAGATTATTTTTATCAAATTAACTAAGCCGCTTATAATCTTTCTACATGGATGTACATAACATATATATATGCGTGAATATATATTACATGTAAGCTTAATTAAATAATATTAATAATTATATATACCTCGACTTTGTCGAAGAACAATTCAGGAGCAAGAATCTTCCTCTGATAAGCCCAGAATGTTCCGTTTGATGTTACAATGCCGTTGCCGAGCAAAGAATCTAAATATTTTGCTAGATACGACGGTCTCCCTAAATCGTGCGACGTGCACGTGACTACCTCTTTTACTACATCATAATTGTTCACGACTAACACTGGCATATTACCCAGTGAAAACAAATATGTATCACCTGTTTAATCACGGCTCACCATTCAGATAAATTTTCAAACTATATATATGTATATATAGGTAGCTCATCAAAGAATAAATAAATATCTCTAAAAATAAATAAATGGTTTAGAATTTAGGAGTAATAATAATATTATACTCATTAATTACTCAACCGTATTGCAGCCTCCATTCTTCAAAAACTGAAAAGAGAACGCCTCCACAATTGTGAGAAGCCGGTGGTCCGGGGGTTGCCGCCGCCAAGATTCGTGACATCTTCAGCTCCGAAATGTTTCCGAACAAGAAAGCCGGCGGCGGCCCTCCAACGCCTTGCTGTTTCAGCACGCGCCGCAATCGTCGCGGCGCCGCCACCGCCGCGCTATACAGCTTGAATAACAGTCCAAGAATCACTGCTGAAGCCAAGGATACGATGATTTGAACCGCAAAATGCTTCTCCATCTACACAACGTTTCTGGATTTAATCTCTTTCCTTTTTCCTTGTTTTTTTTTTCTCTGTCTAATAATGTGTAGGATAAGAGTTGACCGCACTATGTTTATCACGTTTATTGATTAATATCATCCGCAACTTTAGCTTCTTGTACCCCACATTCACTGGCTATCTCATTTACCTGTTTCACTATTAATTTTAACGTTTTTTTTACAATCATTAATATTTATCATTAAAAAGAAAAATCATATATCTTAATTATGGAATAATCAATCATATTAATCAATTATATTAACTAAAAATACAAATGAATTACTATAAGATAAATATAAACCCGAATTGTGTGGAATAAATCCTGAATAATAATTATAAAATTAAATTAATTCAAAAGGTATTGAAATTGGAGAAAAAAATGGATGAAAATATAATTAAAAATTAAGATGAGACACAAAACAGATAAAATATGGATTAGAGATTCCATTAATTTGCAGCTCTCCACCACATTAATGTTGTTCCTACATTTGCACTAAATTTGGTGTTGGTATTAATGAAATATATATTTTAAACATTATTCTCAATTTTCATGTTGTTGGATATTTTGAATGAAATATTGGACTAGAAATAGTTTTTGTGTTAAATCGTACACTTTGGTGTAGAATTCACACAAAAATGGAGCTATGTATTGAAGATGCTTCTATTAGTTATAATTTATGATTAATTATACTTTTGATCGGTTAAGAATTTGATTGGATAGATCCACAATTTACACCAGGTCATGTGTGTATGTGTCTAGGATTTGGTTCAAATGAGAATGCATTTTTTGGTGACAAATATGAACTATTTACAGGGGTAAAATCTATCAAATTTAATGGTGCAAATTTAGATTGAGATTTAATATTTATTTTAATTAGATATGGGTCATAGTGTTTTCATAATCCAATCTCACAATAATCGGCAAGCAATATCTACATTTCTTTTTATTTAAGTATTTCTCTCTACCACTACAATCTGATTTTATCTTTATTCTGTATAATTTTTTTATGTGTTTTATCTTCTCTACGATTTTTATCGGAGTTCGTTATTTTTTTGTTTCATTCACCACAATTTTTATCATCCACCAACACTACTTATATTTATTTATTTTTTCTTTTATGATTCATTTAATATATATTTTGTTATTTTTTGTATTTTTTTTGTTGTGCTAAAAATAATGATTTATTTTTTGTGTTTGAAATTAATTAATTCATTTTTCATATTTGTTGATTGTTATGAATCATTTAGAAATTCTCATCATATATTATTTATTTTAAAATAAAAAAGTTACACATTCTGTAATGAAATGGCATTTGAGAAGCAACAAAATGTTATAATAGAAGCAATTGACTATTTATGGTTTTAAAAAAACTCGGGCTATCAATATGAATTTAGCAATAATTTAGTGTTTTGTAAGCAATGTATTGAATCTACATAAGTAATGATTAGATATCTCGTCTATTATAACTTTTTTTTTTAAATTCTATGGTCAAGCGATGATTTTCTCATAAATAAGTAACAAACAACATTTAACAAAGCATCAATTGTCATCATATATACCATTTAAAAAAAATGAATTGTTACGCATCACACAATGAAATGGTATTTGATAAGCAATAAAATGTTACAAAACAATTGAGCAGTGAATTATTTCTGGTTGAAATTTAAGAAGTAATAAAATTATAATCTTTGAAATGGTACATAATAATAAATAGAATTGTTGATAACATGCATGGCAACATCATATAAAATACAATCAAATTTCTTATTTTCGATCAATGTGTGTGTGTATATATATATATATATATTCCAAATTTCTGTACAAATTCATCATATGTGAAATAGAATTTAAATTTGCATAACAAATGCAAAACTCTTAAATTAATCTGAATTAAAAAAATATTCGATGATGATCTTGATTTAATGATTTCAAATAGAGTAGTTGATTTTCAAAATTATAATAATTTAAATAAGATAGTTACAACGGTAAAGAAGTATTGAGCTTTTAACAAATAAATCTTAATAAGTGTATTTTATATTAAATAAGATAATTACAACTATAAAGAAATAATGTTGAGCTTTTAACAAATAAATATTAATAATTGGGGTTTATATTGCATTTTATTTTTATCATAATTTTAATCATTTTCAGTAATTACATAAATTAAATGCTTAACAATTTCTTAATTATTTTATATTTGATTAAATATAAGTGTAGAAAATAAAAAAAACTAATTAAAAAAATATTTAAATGTAATGGATACTCTTGCTTTGTTTTGTATTTATCTTGCAAAAATACAATAAATGTCAACATTTTAATTGAGTTAGTATTCATATGTTATTATATGTCGAATGAAATACATTAGGATAAATGCACGTAGTATACCGATGATGTACTAAATGAAGATAACACAAAGGTTAAATCAACAAAAAGCATGAAAAAATACAAATTTGATTGATCAAGTAACTGTTGAATGATTTTATTTTATTTTTATCTACAATGATACTATATATTCCTACTTGCAAAGACTTTATTGAAGTTTATTATTATTTTTTGAGTTGGGAGGAGTGAGAGCGGTGTGGCTCTCTAACCTTAGACATGTTCATTTTACACAAACTACTCAACAGTTTGGGCATCCGTGAGAAGCCAAGTTTATTATTAATATTTAATAATATTACATATACTGAAGATTTTGTGAATTTTAAATGATCATCTTCGGATAATTCATCCAATTACCCAAGTTATAATTTCATTAAGAAATCAAATATTCTTTTCTATTCTGGAATAATTTTCCTATATGAGAATACAATTATATATTTTCATCTTTCTACATAGTCAATATTTTCATTTATGATCAACATCTTCTGAATTTCTTCTTGAACAAATCTATTTTTATATAAAAATAGAACATCTTGTCAACGTCTCTGTTAAGGAGGATTTTTGGGCGAACTTATAGGTTTATCAATGAATTTTCCACGCATTACATTAGTTATTAAAGAAAAATTATTAAGGTTGTATCGACCCATTTCTAGGTGATTTAAATTATTTTATTTATTTAATAGCTTCGAATTGAATTTTTAATTTATTTGTTAATGATATATCATAATTTTTTTTTTTAGATTTTGAATAAAGCGAGTACTGAGTCTATGTGAATGAAATTGCATATTTTAAAATCCTAAGTATGCAAGATTTTAGAGTTTAATAATAATAATAATAATATGGGGTAAATGGATTGAATGGGTAATGAATGCATAATTTTTTTTAGAAAGAAAATTAGATTACCATAAAACTAAAAAGAATACAAGACTATTTCAGTAGCTACAATATTATTTACATGAGAAGGTATCAAATGAAGCAGAGAATCAAAAGAAACCCTAGTAGCTCTATCCGAGAGTGGAAAGACGAGCAAGCTAGTTTGTTTGAGTGACAAATAACCCAACGAAAATTCACTATATGGAGATCAAATATGATATGATCAATATCAACAATAATATTTCCAATATAGTTAGGAAGGATAGATCCATTCAGAAGATCTAACATGTAACTCTTAATGACTCATAAAGTACTTTACTCTCTAAATTAACCGCAACTCTTTCGAGTGGTATTGATTATTTTTAGGGTTCACCCACCCAATTAGGGTTTATAATTATTTTTTAATATTTAATTTTCGATTTCTAATTAATAATTCATTATTATGATTTATTTTTAAAAAAATTATGTTTTATAAAATTTTAATTCATTTTTTTTTGTTGATAAATGTTGACTATGATTATTTATGTTATAATTATTATTTTTATTTTATAATAAATATTATTAAAATCATAAATTTGATGATGAAACACGGAGTGGAACAGAAAAAAGTGTAACAGTAAATTTCAACCCAATTCTATTCAAAACCCCCTAACTTGACTAAAATATGAAATTTTTTTTGTTGGACTATTTTGCCCCTATTTTCCATACTTCTAACTCTAACAAATAAAATAAAAACAAAACCTCTGAATTTATGCGCTACTATTCATCCTCCTCTTCTCATAACACGAAAGAAGATGAAAAAATGAAAGCAAAATGATTCTTTTTGTTTAATTCAAGTTTGCAGAATATATGCTCTATGAAATGCTATTTTTTTTAATTGATAAATTCATAACCTTTTTAATTATTTCATATTTTCTTTTCCCATTTTGATTTTTGACAACTATAAATTGAAGAAAATACTAATGTCCAGGTAGAATACAAATCTACAAGACCTGAAAATTGAAGCAAATGTCTAATTCATAAAATTATTCTAGCGTATGTTTACGAGTTTTTTTTTTGGACATGTCTAAAAAAGATCTAAAAAATTAATATTTATAATTTAAATAAATTTGGAGGTTGAGAAGAGAAAGAAGGGAGTTGTGAATAGAATCACCCGCGATTGTAGTGTTATAGGCCCAATGATTCTATAGTGAGAGGCCCAGTTCTTGGCAAGCCCAAATGAGTTGCCCAGCCCAGTCCTTAGGTGATTTGTATCCTTAGTTTTGATTCATTCTACTATGTGTAGCGTAGTGTTTTTGTGAGAGAATTCTAGAGAGAGAGAAGAGATTTCTTGGCTCAATTCTCATCTCAGTGTTCTTGATTCTCCTTCTTTGTAATGGATCCGAGGAAGCTTGGTGGTAGCCGTGTTGTGGCTGTCATATAATAATACTACAATTAGGGTCACATAATCTGTGTTGGAAAAATTATTGATTTAAAATATTAGGTGTCCAACTTACTAAATTTATTTGGCAATGCTCGATTTATTTTTTGTGGAAATAAATTGGAGACATGAAAAGTTCATTTCGAATAGAATAACGTATTATATTTATTTGAATTTTTTCAAGGTCAAAAGAATAAGTAATTACTTGGTTAATTTATTTTATTAACAAGATTATTTCTTAATTTTAACAGTTTGAAACACTTACTTGGTTAAAAAATAATTTTCGAATAAGACGTCTTTTAGTCAAAAAATAATTTTCGACCTCATTACAGGTCTATCAAAAAATCATTTCTGACCAATTATAGACTGGTCGAAAAACTATTTTTGAATTCATCTTAAGCATGTTGGAAAACTATTTTCAAAATCATTACCAAATCAAAAATTATATTCCTGCCATCTCCATGAGGGTAAACAATTATAGAACACCTAAAAAATACCAAACAAAATATGTAGTCATAATCACATCCAATAAAGTATATGCATTCACATAAAAAAACAAGTATAAATTTTGAAGTAAATAAAAATCAACTACAAAATATAAATAGTACTAGAAATCATCTAAGTCGGCTAGATGACTCATCGTGCCGATACTGACTCACCCTTAGGGTGTCATAAGCTTCTTCAACCTGCCTCAATGCAAACTCAGGAGAATCTCTCCAACGAGACACCACAGGATGGAGATAATCTAATGCAATTCAAATAACTTGTGTATGGTCCCACACAACCTATAAGACAAACAAATAGAAATAAAACATGTTAAGAAAACATATAAAAAATTGAATATACCGAAAAAAGGATAAAATTTATATTTTTTGGTTTGAATTTGAGTTGTCGTTTGTTGTCTCCTTGCCGAAGCAGTTGGTCTTCTTCGAGAATATTATCCTAAGAGAGTGCATATTAGTATGAGAAAACAACAAGTAAACTAATTCGAAAAATATTTTTTGATATCAAGATATCATATCAGAAAGTATTTTTCAAAATGAAATGGAGCATATCAGAAAATATTTTTTGATAGCATATCACATAACATTTTTTGAATTGTAGTGTATCATTTTAGAAAATATTTTCCGAAAATAATAACGCATATCAGAATTTTGACAATATGAGCATCACATCAAAAAACAATATTCGAATTCAAGGACAATATCAGAATTTTTTTTTAAACATAAGCAGCAGAGCAACGTATCACAAATAACCATATCATAAAATATTTTTCGACTAAAGCATCTCTCATAAAAAAACAATTTGACGACCATATTAAACAAAGAATGCATGCATTTTTTTTTCAAAGAACGAAGAAATAAAGAAATGAATAATTACATTATCAAACATTATCATATAATAAAGTAAAAAAATCAAGCATTTCTCCCTTAAAAAATTAAATTCCGAACAGAAGTAAAAAAATTGTAACATCCCAGAAAATTAAAGTATTTTAATTTATTTTATGGCTAGAAATTTTATAGAATTAGAATCCAGATTATTTTGAGTTAGTTAAATTATGGTCTTAGAGGTACTTTAAGATGAAGAAAAGTCTCGACCTCAGTTGAGTTTTCTAATCAATATTAGAGTTCATATTTAAAAAAAAAAAGTAAAGTAGACGTTATTGGGATCGTTTTGATATCAAAATCATCTAAATCGGACTTCATTTGAGTTTCCAATGAAATTTAATTCATGTGACAATTTGAGCCAAGTTTATTCTACCATGACCTTCCAATAGAATTTATTTCATCAAACACTTTGAAATCAATTTATTTTACCAAGCCCAATTTTATAAAGTCAAGTTCAATTTCTCAATCCACTTCCGACCCAATATTAACTCATATGCAGCCCATTTACTCAAGTCACAATCAATAATACCTTAATCAATATACTATTAGTAAGCCTTCTCATTTGGAGGATAACTGAAATAAGGAATTATCATTCAAAGATTATCCACCAATAAAATTTAGCAATGTTCCTACATTTGCACTAAATTTGGTGTTGGTATTAATGAAATATATATTTTAAACATTATTCTCAATTTTCATGTTGATGAATATTTTGAATGAAATATTGGACTAGAAATAGTTTTTGTGTTAAATCGTACACTTTGGTGTAGAATTCACACAAAAATGGAGCTATGTATTGAAGATGCTTCTATTAGTTATAATTTATGATTAATTATGCTTTTGATCGGTTAAGAATTTGATTGGATAGATCCACAATTTACACTAGGTCATGTGTGTATGTGTCTAGGATTTGGTTCAAATGAGAATGCATTTTTTGGTGACAAATATGAACTATTTACAGGGGTAAAATCTATCAAATTTAATGGTGCAAATTTAGATTGAGATTTAATATTTATTTTAATTAGATATGGGTCATAGTGTTTCCATAATCCAATCTCACAATAATCGGCAAGCAATATCTACATTTCTTTTTATTTAAGTATTTCTCTCTACCATTACAACCTGATTTTATCTTTATTCTGTATAATTTTTTTTATGTGTTTTATCTTCTCTACGATTTTTTATCGGAGTTCGTTATTTTTTTGTTTCATTCACCACAATTTTTATCATCCACCAACACTACTTATATTTATTTATTTTTTCTTTTATGATTCATTTAATATATATTTTTGTTATTTTTTGTATTTTTTTTGTTGTGCTAAAAATAATGATTTATTTTTTGTGTTTGAAATTAATTAATTCATTTTTCATATTTGTTGATTGTTATGAATCATTTAGAAATTATCATCATATATTATTTATTTTAAAATAAAAAAGATACACATTGTGTAATGAAATGGCATTTGAGAAACAACAAAATGTTATAATAGAAGCAATTGACTATTTATGGTTTTAAAAAAAACTCGGGCTATCAATATGAATTTAGCAATAATTTAGTGTTTTGTAAGCAATGTATTGAATCTACATAAGTAATGATTAGATATCTCGTCTATTATAACTTTTTTTTTTAAATTCTATGGTCAAGCGATGATTTTCTCATAAATAAGTAACAAACAACACTTAACAAAGTATCAATTGTCATCATATATACCATTTAAAAAAAATGAATTGTTACGCATCACACAATGAAATGGTATTTAATAAGCAATAAAATGTTACAAAACAATTGAGCAATGAATTATTTCTGGTTGAAATTTAAGAAGTTATAAAATTATAATCTTTGAAATGGTACATAATAATAAATAGAATTGTTGATAACATGCATGGCAACATCATATAAAATACAATCAAATTTCTTATTTTCGATCAATGTGTGTGTGTGTGTATATATATATATATTCTAAATTTCTGTACAAATTCATCATATGTGAAATAGAATTTAAATTTGCATAACAAATGCAAAACTCTTAAATTAATCTGAATTAAAAAAATATTCGATGATGATCTTGATTTAATGATTTCAAATAGAGTAGTTGATTTTTAAAATTATAATAATTTAAATAAGATAGTTACAACGGTAAAGAAGTATTGAGCTTTTAACAATTTCGATGATGATCTTGATATAATGATTTCAAATAGAGTAGTTGATTTTTAAAATTATAATAATTTAAATAAGATAGTTACAACGGTAAAGAAGTATTGAGCTTTTAACAAATAAATCTTAATAAGTGTATTTTATATTAAATAAGATAATTACAACTATAAAGAAATAATGTTGAGCTTTTAACAAATAAATATTAATAATTGGGGTTTATATTGCATTTTATTTTTATCATAATTTTAATCATTTTCAGTAATTACATAAATTAAATGCTTAACAATTTCTTAATTATTTTATATTTGATTAAATATAAGTGTAGAAAATAAAAAAACTAATTAAAAAAATATTTAAATGTAATGGATACTCTTGCTTTGTTTTGTATTTATCTTGCAAAAATACAATAAATGTCAACATTTTAATTGGGTTAGTATTCATATGTTATTATATGTCGAATGAAATACATTAGGATAAATGCACGTAGTATACCGATGATGTACTAAATGAAGATAACACAGAGGTTAAATCAACAAAAAGCATGAAAAAATACAAATTTGATTGATCAAGTAACTGTTGAATGATTTTATTTTATTTTTATCTACAATGATACTATATATTCCTACTTGCAAAGACTTTATTGAAGTTTATTATTATTTTTTGAGTTGGGAGGAGTGAGAGCAGTGTGGCTCTCTAACCTTAGACATGTTCTTTTTACACAAACTACTCAACAGTTTGGGCATCCGCGAGAAGCCAAGTTTATTATTAATATTTAATAATATTACAGATACTAAAGATTTTGTGAATTTTAAATGATCATCTTCGGATAATTCATCCAATTACCCAAGTTATAATTTCATTAAGAAATCAAATATTCTTTTCTATTCTGGAATAATTTTCCTATATGAGAATACAATTATATATTTTCATCTTTCTACATAGTCAATATTTTCATTTATGATCAACATCTTCTGAATTTCTTCTTGAACAAATCTATTTTTATATAAAAATAGAACGTTTTGTCAACGTCTCTGTTAAGGAGGATTTTTGGGCGAACTTATAGGTTTATCAATGAATTTTCCACGCATTACATTAGTTATTAAAGAAAAATTATTAAGGTTGTAACGACCCATTTCTACGTGATTTAAATTATTTTATTTATTTAATAGTTTCGAATTGAATTTTTAATTTATTTGTTAATGATATATCATAATTTTTTTTAAGATTTTGAATAAAGCGAGTACTGAGTCTATGTGAATGAAATTGCATATTTTAAAATCCTAAGTATGCAAGATTTTAGAGTTTAATAATAATAATAATAATAATAATAATAATAATAATAATAATAATAATAATAATAATAATATTATGGGGTAAATGGATTGAATGGGTAATGAATGCATAATTTTTTTTAGAAAGAAAATTAGATTACCATAAAATTAAAAAGAATACAAGACTATTTCAGTAGCTACAATATTATTTACATGAGAAGGTATCAAATGAAGCAGAGAATCAAAAGAAACCCTAGTAGCTCTATCCGAGAGTGGAAAGACGAGCAAGCTAGTTTGTTTGAGTGACAAATAACCCAACGAAAATTCACTATATGGAGATCAAATATGATATGATCAATATCAACAATAATATTTCCAATATAGTTAGGAAGGATAGATCCATTCAGAAGATCTAACATGTAACTCTTAATGACTCATAAAGTACTTTACTCTCTAAATTAACCGCAACTCTTTCGAGTGGTATTGATTAACAGTTATTTATTTCAGATCACGTGTTAGAACTCCTCTCTTGATTTATGAATTAACACCTGAAATTGTACTATTTGGTGATCAAGTAAACAATACAAATAAGAAAGAGAATAAGCAAAACACAACCAAGTCATAGGTATGAAAATAAAATATATTAAAAGAACTTCATAGTCAAATCATAAACAACCCTAGATTACTAAGATTTTAGTTATCCATGGCAAAATAAATAACTAAAGTAATCCACAAAGAAGACATGAAAATTCTAAGAACAGAGTAAATAAAACCCTGATGATTAAATTTATCTCTAATCTTGAAAACTCTTGAAATATTTAGTCTTGTTCTTCGCGTCCTCTTTTCTCTACTTCTCTGGTGGAAACTTTAGGATATGATCGAATGTGTGGAATTTGTGCATAAAAACCATATTTATACTTAGTGAAATAAAGCTTAAAATCTAAACAAAATCGGACTTGGCGTAGACGACCCGCGACCTCGCTCGCAACCCAGTCACTCGCGACTCGGGTCTCGAGTCCATATGGCATGACATGTCATCAATATCTATGAGCACTACTGATACCCGTGACCATTCTCGCAGGTTTTTGTTCTTTGGACCCCCTTCTCTGTCGCGAACTCACAGTTAGCCACCTCTTTGTTGATTCACGACTTGACCCGTGATTGGACTCGTCGAAATATTGAACTATAGTTCTTCCCACAGTGTGATAAAATAAGGATAAGCACTCATCGAAACATTGAACTATACAGTTCATCTACCATAGACTTGCATGGACTACAAGAAAATCACTCATACATCACGGGTAATAATCGTGGTGTATGGAAAATCCCAACCGTGGTCTAGGCGGGCGTCGTCTATACACACGTTCATACACCACGGGTAATAACCATGGTAATTTTACCACGGTTTTAAAAAAACCGTGGTTAATTTACGACGGTGGCATACACCACGGTTATTCACCGTGGTAATTTTACCACAATTTTCAAAAAAACCGTTGTAAATTTATGAAAAACCGTGGTAAATTTACCACGGTTCACCATTAAAATCATTGTATATTTTTATTTTTTATTTAATTATATTATTTTGTTTTTAAATCCCTTGATAAATTATTGTCTAGCATGTATAATCCCAAACTAAAAAATATTTTGTAGAAATGATAATCATCCAACATACAAAATCTCATTCAAAATACAAAATCTCATCTAAAATACAATATTGTTGGGGTTTTTTTTTTGAATTAAACCACTGCAGGATCTATTGGATGTTCATTAATCCATGTTCATGCAAATCATATTTTAATGTCACATGCATGTTTATCAACGTCTAACACAAAATCATGCAAAATGAATCTAACAAAGCAGAATACATAGATTCGAATTACTTACAATTGTCAGACGGTCTGAGGACAAGATTACAGATCTAATCTTACTGTTGAATGAAACAAAACAGGTGCCCCTTTTATCTCTATTAAAAACGGCAACCACCACAAATATTCTACTCTGAGATCTTCTGTTGTATTCTCGGACTGTATCTAGATTCAGGGTGGGCTGAAATCTACTAGATCGGTATGGAATCTGTGGAGATAAAGAGAACACAAGAGGGGCTGATTTTGCAGTACTGAATTTCGAACTCCCCATCCTCTTATTTATAAGGGGGTGGTCGAAATTCAGTGTCCCAACCCTACTGGGTTTGGGCCTCTATCTCTTTTTCTATCTCCAGTCCATTAAAGTCATATTGGGCTACAACATGGATCTAGAAGAATATTAAATTGGCCCACTAATTTATTTAATATCTAATATCCAATAAACTTAGGATATAATTAAATAAATTAAGTTTTACTTTTATTCCACTAAAGAAGTAAAACTGACCTACCAATTTAATACATATTTACGAATATGCTTTCTCCTTTAGTTCAGCCATTCCCCATGTTTAAGATATAATGTTCATTAATTAATTATGTCAACCTCTCACAGCTATAATTAATTAACATCTAAAACCTTGAGTAGTACCACACAAGCTTTGCTCATGTATGGAATAAATTCCACCTGCAGGGTTTCAACATGAACTTGTGTTTCCTCAAGAGAACATCATCAACCTGGCGCACCAGGACATGGTGCTCATGCATACTGCTCGACACATCATATATACACTATTATTGATTAAAATCCAAAACCTTGAGTAGTACCACACACGTTTTACTTATGTATGAAATAAATTCCACCTGCAGGGTTTCAGCATGAACTTGTGTTTCCTCAAGAGAACATCATCAACCTGGCGCACCAGGACACGGTGCTAATGCATACTGCTCGACACATTATGTATACACTGTTATTACCCAAGATATCGAGTTTATTGATCCATGAAAGGATCTCACCCATTGATAAGTCAAAGTAATAAACAACGCATACATGTGCTCGCCAATATCACATGAGTTCAGAACCCGAACTCTATGGGTCTTTATTCTCTCACTAACTGGGTCAGAGACAGAGAATGCTATCATATCGTGATCCTTCTCAATACACTAAGGAGTGTACTAGAATAATCAGTTAGCCAAGATAAACTAACTTGTCAGATTATTCTACGGTGTACCGATGGTGTGTTCAGGACCATCTAAGCCGTGAGCTCTTTTAATACAATACAAGATTCTGATGATATGATCTTACCGTGTGACTCCCCACACCATATCATCTACAATGTAATTATATGGAACATTGCATCGAACAATTATATAAAATAAATTAAATGCAAACAGTGACTGCAATAACTAGTATATGGAACATTGCATCGAACAATTATATAAAATAAACTAAATGCAAACGGTGACTGCAATAACTTTTCATTTCATATCATTATATCATCAGAAAAGTATACAAAGACATGTCTTTCCAGTATACAAAACTAACAATCTCCCACTTATACTTGAAGCATGTCTTTCAAGCATAAAAACTAACTGGCCATCTCTCTAATCTAAATTATCAACTCAAACTGCGCCACCAGGTCTGCATCTCACTCCCATTTTCTCCACGTGACCATCAAAGGTCTTAGCCGGCAGTCTCTTCGTGAATGGATCAGCCAGGTTGTCCTCCAATACAATCTTGACCACCGCCACATCTCCTCTCTTAACGATTTCTCATTTAAGATGGTACCTTCTCTCTATGTGTTTACTTGCCTTGTGGGCTTTGGGTTCCTTTGAGTTTGCCACTGCACCAGAGTTATCACAGTATATCGTGATAGTCTTAGGCAAACCAGAACCACGCCCAAGCCCACTAGAAAACCGCGGAGCCAAACAACCTCTTTTGCAGCCTCAGAGACAGCTACATACTCAGCTTCCATGGTGGAATCTGCAATGTATTTCTGCTTTATGCTCCTCCATGCGATGGCTCCACCTCCTAATGTAAACACATAGCTCGAGGTAGATTTACTCTGATCTTTGTTGGATTAAAAATCTGAGTCTGTGTAACCCAAAGGCACTAGATTATCAAAGCGGAATACCAACATGTAATCTCGAGTCCTTTTAAGGTACTTGAGAATGTTTTTGACCGCAGTCCAGTGACCTTGTCCATAATAATAATAATAATAATAATAATAAGTAGATGATTCATCAATTAACCCTCTTATACGTGTCCTAATGAGGGAAAAGATTAGTAGAATGGTTGTGGCATGTGTCAAAATATAGATTGATGCTTCTTATTGTTAAAAATAAAATACTTATTATAAAAACAATTTTATTTTAGTCATAAACCATTTATTTATCATTTTTTTCTCTCTCGTCAGTTATTAAACTAAAACAAGAGAAAATACAAGTTTTATTTACCTGTTGATAAGAATCGATCAAATATTATTACTTAAGGTAAATTCTTCTTCAAATGTATTTTATTTGATGATTCACGTATCTATTAATTATAGTTTAGGTTTGATAAATGAAATTCATTCCACCTTATATTTATTTGTATTTTATTCAACCTAATCAAACATCACAACACCAATATACATGCTTTAATTTCGTTCTAGTAGTTTATTAATAATTATTGCAAATTCTGTAAAGAAATTTATATACTAATACATCCTCTGCTATATAATTTTTAATGGAGAAGAACTAGAATATAAAACATGCATTTGGTACAAAAATTTAACATAAAGAGAAAAGTAATACAAGGCAATAGATTTTATAAATAGCAGATTTTAAATCAAAATTTATTTGGATTAAAATTAGATTGTACTCTTACATGATTAATTAGCTTTAATAACAAATTAATTTATGTTCTATAAATTTTATTTGTTGCTGAATATTTGTTAGCTAATTAGAAAATATTATCCCGAGTAATTATGTTACTTTAGTTTTATAATAATTGTATAAGCATACTACATGTATTTTGTTTTCTATTCTATAAGTTAAAAATGATGTCAAATTAATAGGAAATATAGAATTAATTAATAATGAAGTTTAACATCAAATTTAAAACTAAAGTTAGGGATTGAGTTTTGATAGAGGCCCTCTAGTTAAACTAAGCTAAGGTTGGTTGTTGTAGGCTCAGAAGAAGCAACAGGAATCAAGTAGAATCAATCCGGAAATTCGAATCCTTATCTAGTATCCAGGTGGGCTATACTATATCTTTCCAAATTGTATCTTTCGAGTTATTAAGCTCTGATTTGCTAAAATTGCATATGTGACTATCTTTCGACTGTATGTTGTCGGAGTCTCATAAACCAGCGCTGTGTCACTGTGAGTAGCTACAGTATGCATGTATTGTTTGTCCTGCCCTACTCCTTGTCGGTGAGACTAAAATGAAACACTTATTGATTATACTCATTGGGTATACTATGACCATACTCAACCTTATGCGCTGGTGATGTAGTTCGGGTTGCGGGCAGTGACGGGTTATACTCTTAAGCGCTTGACGAGAAAATGTTTTGGTGAACTTAGGTTGCTTCCAACTTTTAAAACCTCCTAAGCTTCACTACCTGCATGAACACAGATGGATTACTTTAATAAAATGATTTGCATAACTTGAATTGTAAAAACTTGCCCACTGAGTGCACTAGTACTCAGCCCAAATATTTTCAAATATTTTTCAGGTCAGTAGGCTGACGCGTGGAGGTGACGATGCTGAGAGATGGGCTTTTGTTGTTTACTTATTTACCCATTGTTTTTTTTTGTTAAGTATTCTGTTGATAATGAAGTCTCCGCACTTGTAATATCCTTTTGTTAAACACTAAGAGCTCTGATCTTGGTGTTATGAATAAGTATATATATTATTATACAACATGTTTGATTATTATGAGTCTTCTGTTGAGGTTTAGTTAATTAAATTACCCCATTTCTTTCCCGCTTCTTAATTCCCACCCCCGTGGCGTCCATTTCCATGGTCTTTCGGGATCGGGGCGCTACAAAGTGGTATCAGAGCGAGGTTTTGCAACTCTGCAGACCTGCTGGGTCTTATTTCATTTTTATTAATTTCTTGTGTGATATTATATAAGCCCTCAGCTCGTCAATCATGCAACAGCCTAAAAGGTACGTATGTTTTTATGCGGATTTTAGTTCTTAAAAGTTAACATTAATTGTTGAAGTGTTAAGTTTGTTTGAAAAATGAAAGATTTGGATTCACCGTGTTGACGGGAATTCCTCGAAAGATTGATTTTTATGCTGATTGCATACTTTGGTTAACTACGCGGGTTGCGTACTTTTTTGCTATGTTGATAGCATACTGATTTTCAATTATTCCTATGAGCATACTGGTTTCTGTCTAAGAACTATGTTGATTACATATATGTATAAACTTGTTTATCTATGCCTTGTGCATACTTGTGATGTTGGGAATATGCAGAATACATACTATTGAGATGTGATAGACGAAAAGTATTTGTTATATATACTCTAGAATGAGAACGAGAACTTGGAAGCTTGATGACGTAAGATTATTAGCCTAGTTGCTGAACTTAGGTTGGACTTGTAAACACTTTTGAGATTCTTAAGAACATAGTTAGACTGAGGGAACCTTTCATTTTGATGACTGAATGTACGATGGCCATAGATGATTGTGCAATTTGGCAAGTTTGGCAATTTGTTGTTAGATCAACTTGGCACCTTTTGTAGATGTGGAATGTTGTCTTCTCTTGATCTGTTTATCTTAATGTCACGTGCAAGAAGAGATCAGAATCTACCACCCTGAGGAGCTAAGGAGATAGCATGTGTTATGAATAGGAAAAAAGCAAGAAATAATCGAATAATTTTATAGTGGAACAAGAGATTTTTGTCGACTGATATATCATACCAATCAAGATAGAGATGGAGTCAAACAATCTAGCTTAGCTATACATACGAGTTATGGTGCATCTATGTGGAATACTTATCTCGGTCATGCTGGATAGAGAAAGCTGATTCACATCAACATTCAGTCAGAAAAACTATGGATTCGAAATTGAGCTTCACACGTAACACAAATGGCTAAATCGAACGAATGGTACAAAATAAGAGATACAGGCTTCAAGGAGTCATCTTAGATGAGAACACAAACTGAAAAATGTTCTACAATTATCTATAGACAATGAGAAAAGCGCAGTGAAAATAAGGGATGCATGATCTGTTAAATGTATCGATCTTAATGAAGTATGAGGTTGTCCTGGACTATATGCTCAAGAACGGCGAGTTGATCTTGTGTGTACATATAACATACGATAGGAGCTTCGCTAGATTGAACCATCAAGATCGAGCAACATAGGAACTTGGAAACAAGGTGTGATGATGTCTTGATGTTACAGGTTGACATAAGACTTTCATGATATAAGTCATTCTGATAGGTGCTCTAAGTGTATTATTTTTACTTGTTTACCTAGCTTCTGTGCATCCCTGCACACTTTGATCGAGTATTTTGATTGAGCTTTGTTTCTTTGATAGTTAAGGGGATGAATCCCTGCTTCTTTTGAGATATTCTCCATTACCTTAAGTCTCGATCTATGAATGGGTCTTATTTGTTTATCTGTTCATTTCTATTTACTTTCAATCGACCTATGAAGAGGTCTAGTTGTTATTTGTTTATTCCGTCCTATGAAAAGGACTTTGTTGATTTTCTTTTGGCCTCTTCACATTTTCTTGTTGATATCAGTTTACTTCTTTCTTTGTCTATGAATGAGAATCTTAATTTATTCTAGGTTTCATTCCCATTATTACCATTATTAGATGGAGATTTGCTCTAGTTACATAATTTATGCTGTTTGATTTTTCGAAAGGCATATCCTACTCTTGGATCTATAGACATTCTATCATATTATTCTTGAGGTCTTTCCATTGATTTATGTCCTTGATTTCATTTCTCATTTTAATTAACGTCTTATCCCTTGTTTATTGCCTATTTTTCGGGATCAGGTCATTACACCAAACAAAGTCGAAGCCATTAATAATTAGTCTGAACCAACAAATCCTTTAGAAGTACATAGTTTTCTCAACCTTATAGGAGACTATCGTAGATTTCTTGAAGAATTCTCAAAGATAGCCTCTCCTATGATACAACTATTTAGGAAGGGTGTGGTCTTTAAGTGTACATTAGCTAGTAAACAGAGATATCAAGAGTTTAAGAAGAAGTTAACAATGACTCCTAAAGTTGATTGAATTCTATTCTTAAAATCATGTTGTTCTCTAAATTTTTCTCGATCACCTATCTTATTTATCATGATGAGACATTTCTATGAATCTTTTCCATTTGTCATCCGGACATTTATTGAATCTTAAATGTCCTAATATTGAAAGATCATCTTTTCATCCCTCAAAATTCTACCGCTTGATGTCTAACCCCAGATTAGTTTCGTCTTAGACTAAGAGTCACAAATCTTTCCATAATCATGTGATTCCTGATTTTATTAAAAACGGAGTTTGCTTGACCTTCCAATAGAATTTTATTTGTTCTCTATTTCAACCATATATCATATATTGAAATATATCATAAATTGATTCCCACCACTCAACCTTATCTTGCTCCATGTGTCACCACACATGTTAAGGGTGGAAGGGCAGCTGAACATCCTCAACCATGAAAATAATGAGCAAGCATAATGAAGAAGCACTCATTTATCTTTTCTCTCTATCATCTCGGCCCTCTCTTCCCCAAGAAGCCATTTTTCTTTCAATCTTTTAGGAATGAAATCTATTGAGAAAATTCTGAAACTTTATAAACACATTTCTTTCTCATAATAGAACAAAATTTGTTTAGATGTTCTTTCCAACCGGTGCTCGAAAAGTTGAGAAAATAGGCCTAGAACCTCAGTGGTTTTGCCGGTCAACGAGTTGTGTTGCAGTCCCATTGAAATATCTTTTTCCCTTAATCCAGTCATTTCTTTCCCCAAGGTTTACATCATTGTAAACACAACACTTAAAACTTTTCATAAGAAGTCTCGGAATATCAATATGATATCTTTTGGTCTATCAAAGACATGTCACAAATTGATATGTGAAATCTACTGCATAAATCATTATGTTGCGAGTGCAACTTCAGAGGCTGTTTTTCATTGTTTTCTCTATTGTATGGACTTGATTTTTGGTCTATAGCAACTCTTCCTTGCAGTCTTTCAATCTCTTATGCCCGATCTAAGATCAGATATCATTTGATTCTCTGTATCTGAGCTATAAATTTTTCTTGAAAACCACACTCTTTTCTGGCATATTCCATCTATATTGAAGATGCTATATTCCTTGCTCATCTTCAGTCATTATAGCCATTGTATTATTGACCCATTTGTTTCATTAAATCCCCTATCTTCTATACTATGAAAAATTGTACTTTTGATCGAAAATCCATTGAGTATCGTGCTTGATCAAGACCTAAACTTTTTGTTGATTAATCTATTCAGGTGAACAGTTATAATTGCCTTTTCGGCCGATTTCAGGCCAAGGTGATCAGAATTTATCTCCGACTCCTTCTGACCGATTTTAGGTCATTTTGTAGCAGACGCGTGACCGCTGACCGTGTCTTAATCAGATTTGAATTGAATTTCCAATGATTTTTTGAAGTTACTGCCCTGTTTTAAAGTTGTTCCATTTTTTTTGTCAGAATTGTTTCAAGTTAATTGAAAAGTATTGTAAGAACCTATTATCAAGTCAGGTTGAGTTTAAAACCCGAGTATTGCACTTTCTTAGTCGAAGTAAAAGTAATAAAGCTCTAATTAAATTAAAGTAAATATTAGATTAATTCCGGAACTTATTTTATTGATCCTTGTAGGACTTGAACCAATATTTCTTGTAAAATTATATGAAAAGATGGATAGCATCTTTTGTAGAGAGATGTTTAATATGCTAGCAAGTGAAAGTCGTACGTTAATGACCTTCAGGTTTATTGTAGTCGTTGGAAATTACAGAGTGGTAATGGGATCATATAATGATGGATTTTGGGGTAGGCATAACAAGATTAGTGAAAGGGAACTCAATAGTGTGGGTCATCATGGATCGATTAAAGAAAGCAACACATTTCGTGCCGATCAAAACAACAGCGGAGTTAAGCAAATTAGCACAGATTTATGTAAAAGAAATTATTCGTTTGCACAGAATTCCAAATTTCTATCACGTCGGATCGTGATACTCGTTTTAATTATATCAAGATTCTAGAGGAGTTTCCAGGAAGCAAATAAAACTTATCTGAGATTCAGTACCACTTTCCATTTCCAAACAGATGGCCAATCAAAGAGAACGATTCAAATTTTGGAAGATATGCTCTGTGGACTTGTGTTGAACATAAATACAAGTTGGGAAGATACTTTACCCTTGGTAGAGTTTGTGTATAATAATAGTTATCAATCAATTATAAAGATGGCACCATATGAAGCCTTGTATGGTCGCAAATGCAGATCAGCCCTGTACTGGAACACGTTATCAAAGAAAGTGAGTTAGTTCTATGTTCCGATATGACGTATGAGAAAAAAAAACCCCGATGAGATTCTTGATGGAAAAGTTCAAGTCCTAAGAAACAAGCAAATTTCATTGGTGCTTGTGTAATGGAATCATCATGATCAAACAGAAGCAACGTGGGAACTTGAAAGCAAGATGAGACATCAATATCCTGAGTTATTCGAAGGTACATGAATTTCGGGACGAAATTCTTTTAAGGGGGGAGGAATGTAATACCCCAAAATTTCATTATCTAAATTTGAGTAGGAATATAAATCTAATAGTTAGAATAAGTGTAATATCTAAACATTTTCAGTGTAAAAGAATAGTCTATGCTAATCTTAAGGGTAAGTTAGGGAAAAAAAATGGACTCTTATAAATTTTTTTTTTTTTTATAAAGTGTGCCCGTTAAGTAAGGTTAGCAATACCCGAGACATTCTCGTATTTTTATTCTAGATATGAAGTTAGTTTAATTAATTTATTTGAGTTGATAAGTGTGTTAGAAATACCCTTAGAACCTTCTCGTATTTAATTTAGAACCCTAGATATGCACTTAATTTGATTAATGAAAATTTATTTACTAGGTGTAATAGATTATTGTGACAAATACATATGTAAAAAAAAACTCAAATATATATATATATATGTGTGTGTGTGTGTGTGTGAATATCAATTATTTATTTATTTATATATATTTAAATATATATATATACACACACTAATACACATATATACCTATATGCATATATTCCACTTGCCATAAAGTTGGAAATAATATTTTAATATGTATATATATATAGACAATTACCACACATTATATACAATTTAATTATGGTTATATGTGGACATAATAATAATAATAATAATAATAATAATAATAATAATAATAATAATAATAATAATAATAATAAGTAGATGATTCATCAATTAACCCTCTTATACATGTCCTAATGAGGGAAAAGATTAGTAGAATGGTTGTGGCATGTGTCAAAATATAGATTGATGCTTCTTATTGTTAAAAATAAAATACTTATTCTAATTTTTTTTATTTTAGTCATAAACCATTTATTTATCAATTTTTTTTCTCTCTCGTCAGTTATTAAACGAAAACAAGAGAAAATACAAGTTTTATTTACCTGTTGATAAGAACCGATCAAATATTATTACTTAAGGTAAATTCTTCTTCAAATGTATTTTATTTGATGATTCACGTATCTATTAATTATAGTTTAGGTTTGATAAATGAAATTCATTCCACCTTATATTTATTTGTATTTTATTCAACCTAATCAAACATCACAACACCAATATACATGCTTTAATTTAGTTCTAGTAGTTTATTAATAATTATTGCAAATTCTGTAAAGAAATTTATATACTAATACATCCTCTTCTATATAATTTTTAATGGAGAAGAACTAGAATATAAAACATGCATTTGGTACAAAAATTTAACATAAAAAGAAAAGTAATACAAGGCAATAGATTTTATAAATAGCAGATTTTAAATCAAAATTTATTTGGATTAAAATTAGATTGTACTCTTACACGATTAATTAGCTTTAATAACAAATTAATTCATGTTCTATAAATTTTATTTGTTGCTGAATATTTGTTAGCTAATTAGAAAATATTATCCCGAGTAATTATGTTACTTTAGTTTTATAATAATTGTATAAGCATACTACATGTATTTTGTTTTCTATTATCTAAGTTAAAAATGATGTCAAATTAATAGGAAATATAGAATTAATCAATAATGAAGTTTAATATCAAATTTAAAACTAAACTTAGGGATTGAGTTTTGATAGAGGCCCTCTAGTTAAACTAAGCCAAGGTTGGTTGTTGTAGGCTCAGAAGAAGCAACATGAATCAAGTAGAATCAATCCGGAAATTCGAATCCTTATCTAGTATCCAGGTGGGCTATACTATATCTTTTCAAATTGTATTTTTCGAGTTATTAAGCTCTGATTTGCTAAAATTGCATATGTGACTATCTGTGTTAAATATTTACGTGCTACTGTATGTTGTCGGAGCCTCATAAACCAGCGCTGTGTCACTGTGAGTAGCTACAGTATGCATGTATTGTTTGTCCTGCCCTACTCCTTGTCGGTGAGACTAAAATGAAACACTTATTGATTATACTCATTGGGTATACTATGGCCATACTCAACCTTATGCGCTGGTGATGTAGTTCGGGTTGCGGGCAGTGACGGGTTATACTCTTAAGCGCTTCACGAGAAAATGTTTTGGTGAACTTAGGTTGCTTCCAACTTTTAAAACCTCCTAAGCTTCACTACCTGCATGAACACAGATGGATTACTTTAATAAAATGATTTGCATAACTTGAATTGTAAAAACTTGCCCACTGAGTGCACTAGTACTCAGCCCAAATATTTTCAAATATTTTTCAGGTCAGTAGGCTGGCGCGTGGAGGTGACGATGCTGAGAGATGGGCTTTTGTTGTTTACTTATTTTCCCATTGTTTTTTTTGTTAAGTATTCTGTTGATAATGAAGTCTCCGCACTTATAATATCCTTTTGTTAAACACTAAGAGCTCTGATCTTGGTGTTATGAATAAGTATATATATTATTATACAACATGTTTGATTATTCTGAGTCTTCTATTGAGGTTTAGTTAATTAAGTTACCCCATTTCTTTCCCGCTTCTTAATTCCCACCCCCGTGGCGTCCATTTCCATGGTCTTTCGGGATCGGGGCGCTACAACACCCTAATGTTCGACAATGCCTTCTTATTGTTTCCAATAAGCTAGATGTCATCAATATAAAGTACGAGGAATACTACCACGTTTTCATCATATTTCTTATACACACAGCTCTCATCCGGACTTTGCTCGAATCCATATGATTGGATAACCTCGTCAAATCAAATGTTCCAAGATCTCGATGACTGCTTAAGTCTATAAATGGATCTCTTAAGCTTACACACCAAGTGCTCTTGGCTCTGAACAATGAATCCCTCTAGTTGCTTCATGTGAATGTTTTCCTCAAGACTTATGTTTAGGAAAGTTGTCTTGACATCCATCTGCCAGATCTCATAATCCAAAGGAGTGGAAATTGATAAGAGAATCTGGATTGACTTAAGCATGGCTACCGGAGAAAAGATTTCTTCATAATCGATCCATTCTTTCTGAGTATACCCTTTTGCCACCAATCTTGCCTTGAAGGTTTCAAACTTCCATCAGATTCTCTCTTGTGCTTGTAGACCCACTTATAGCTAATGGCTTTTACCCCATCAAGTGGTTCTACGAGTTCCCAGACTTGATTGTGATCCATAGATCCAATCTCAGACTCCTTGCAGTTTCCTAAGAATCTGCATCTTTATCTTGAATTCCCTCATCATAGGTCCTGAGATCCAATTCATTTAGGCCCTCTGGGAAATCCGAAGCTTCTCCCAGACCAATGAATCTATCGGGTTGGCGTACAACCCTCCCACTGCGACAAGGCAGTTCCTGTACTTCTGTGACATGTTGTGCAGTGTTTGGTGGTACCTCTTCTTGTACCACTGGTGTAGGATTCGATCCTCCCCTTAATTCGTCAAGGATGATTTGACTCCTTGGTTTGTGGTTTATAACATAGTCTTCTTCTAAGAATCGAGCATTGGTGCTGACAATGATCTTCTGATCCTTAGGACTATGAAACAAACCACCTTTCGTTCCCCTAGGATATCCAACGAATAGCCTTACATCAGTATGAGGAGCTAGCTTATCAACTTCCTTATCTAACATGTGTGCTGGGCTACCCCAAATCCGAATATGGTTCAAACTGGGCTTTCATCCAGTCCATAATTCTGTGGGCGTAGAAGGAACTGGTTTTGATGGAACCAAGTTAAGAATATAGGCTGCCGTTTCCACAACATATCCCAAAAATGAAATAGGCAACTCAGAATAGCTCATCATCAATCTAACCATATCTAACAAAGTTCTGTTCCTTCTTTCCACCACGCCATTCTGCTGTGGCGTTCCAGGCGCAGTCAACTGGGAAGTAATCCCATTCTCGACCATGTAATCCCTAAATTCGCTTGAGAGGTACTCGCCACCACGATCAAAACCTAGTGACTTGATACTTCTGCCTATTCGTTTCTCCGCTTCCGCCTTAAATTCTTTCAATTTATCAAAGCATTCAGACTTGCGACGCAACAGGTAGATATATCCGTATCTAGAGTAATCATCAATGAGTATGATGAAATACTCGAACCCTCCTCGAGCTTGAACTGACATAGGGCCGCACAAGTCAGAGTGAATCAAATCTAGTACCCCTTCAGATTGATTTTCTTTTGACTAGAAAGGACGCTTGGTCATTTTACCTTTCAAACGGGATTCACACAAAGGAAATGATTCCAGTACCAAGGAAGACAATGGTCCATCATTTACAACCCTTTCTATCATCTTAAGGTTAATATGACCTAGCCTTAGATGCCAAAGAGGTTTGATTCAGGTCTGAAGGTTCTTTTCTCTTGTTAGGGTTTATAATCGATGTATTCAACAGTTGTCTTTGCGTAGTGTTTTCAATTGGTTTAAGAAAGTATAAGTGTCCATCCAATGTGTCATAACAGATAAAATGTTTACCACTAAAGATAACTACTTTGTTATCAAAAGAAACAAAATATCCATCCATAATCAATTTAGAAACTGAAATCAAGTTTCGCCTAAAACCAGGCACATAAAGACAATCTTTCAAAACCAAAGTTCTATCACTACTGAAAGGTAAAACAACGTCTCCAACTGCAACAGCCGCCACTCTCGTAGCATTGCCCATGTAGACGATGATCTCATTCTTACTCAGCTATCTTTTTACCAGGAACCCCTGTAAAGATATGCAAACATGATCAGTAGCTCCAGTATCTACTACCCATGACTGGGTAGAACAAGTTGTTGAACATGTTTCTACAACCAGAGTGTGAGATGTACCTCTCTTTTTCTTCTTGTTATGGAACGCTGTCTTCCAGTGACCTGGTTGGCCACACTTGAAGCATTTAGTCTTAGACTTGATCTTCTCAGGAGGAATCTTCGCCTTTGTCTTCTTTACCTTATACGCCGCATCTTCAGCCTTTTTAGGTGCGTATCTCTTCTTCCTTTTTCCACCAGAAGAAGACGCTCCTTTCTCAGCTATGTGGGCCTGAGAATTGCTCTTTTGGAGCAATTCAGCCGCCTGAAGACTATGAGCAGTTCAGTCAGGCTGACATCCCTTTTAATCATGTTAAAGTTCAGCCTGAACTACTCAAACTTCGAGGATAAGCTATGAAGAACAATGTCGATTTGAGAATCGGTGTCTAGCTCTCCACCCAAGGTCTCGATCTCAGCCAGATACCCCATCATCATGAGAATGTGATCCCTAATAGGTGTGGAGTTAGCCATTCTCGCATCTGACACGCGGTCATTTCGCGCTCAAAAATATATTTGTAAACTCTTGTGCCCATAGCGAGCGTAGCTAGCCAAAGAGTACGGGTCGATCCCACAGAGAGTTGTTGCGATTCTATCTTCAAGTAACCAATCACAAAGGTGGTTTGGTGTTGTCACTAAACTGAATTTAAATCTGTAAAAGAAACTGAAGAAAATATCAAATAACAAAAGGTTCTGGCATTTGAACTGGAATTTAGTTTAAACATAAAACAACTCGATCATGGGCACACCGATTTTCATACATGATAGATCATCTAGCTATGGTGACCGGATTCCTATCTGCGTCTCCTCATCTATCCTTTCATTTTAGGTTTAAAAGTGATTCCTCTTCGATTAAACCCCTAACCAGTTACCCACGCCCAATTCCTCTAAGAGATGTAAGCAAACAAGCAGCAGTGTGCCCTAGACGGACCCAGATCTGTTGTGTTCAACTGATTCCTCGTGTGCCCACAACACCCCATTGATTCCCTTATTACTATATGAACCGACAGACAGTCACGATTCGCCAATTCAATTAATAGTGGTGTGCCCTTTTTACCTAACGAGTGATCAGCCACATTGGGCACATCAGACACACACTCACGTGGAACAAGGCTCAAGAATCAACGGAAACTTATCATGCATTATTATGCCCATTTTGGCCTCACGAGTCCAGATTTATACTCAAACCAATTTCATTGTTCAAATGCCAGAATTAAAGATCTAGCCGAGAAGGCTAGACATAATTGAAATTGCAGAAATTAAAGACATAAAATAAACAAAAACTTACTGAATTAATTAAGTAAAAACTCAACTCCAACGTTGAGAAGTATAAACATAACCTAAGTCCCGAAGGTTTAAGACATTTCGGATTGTTTTTGGCTGTCTAAGCAGCGTAAGGAAAGTAAAATGCAGAGATATAAAATGTAGAAATGTTTCAGACTGACTAAAAATTGTTTTCCCAGTGATTAAACTTGCTTAAATAATTACATTTCCGAGTGGCGTTTCCCCCACAGGCGGGGGTCTTCTGCTGAAATTCCGGAACAGCGTGCCCTCTCTGATCTGTTTGGATAAGCTTCAGCTTTATCAAATCCCTATTTTTTAGGGATTGCACTTATCTCCTTCGATTGAGCTTATCTCTTTGTTGCAACGCCTTCTAGGAGTCCATCTTAGTTCCAACTCTCTTTCAGATATGTAACTATATTCCACCATCTCTCCTCGAACTGATTTTCAGGTTTCACGGGAATGCCCATTCTGACCTGTGGTCGAGTCTGTGCGATTAATGTGGGCACGACATCATCTGTCAGCTCCATCCATATCTGATATGCCCACTTCACCGACCGAATGTGGAATGGATACTGAAGAAGTCCCCTGTGCCTCTGATGAACATATGTGTGAGATAAACGTGAATAACTGGGCATAAAATGCCCCTTCCGCCAGACTCGACTCTTGGAATGCCCTCTGACCGCAACCTCGTTCTTTTCGACTCAAAACACATTAAAAAGGACATTTATAGAGGATAAAATGCCCATAAAAACACGAAATAAATGGACTTATCACACCCACAGACTTTAAACATGATTGTCCTCAAGCATGGGGTGCAACGCATCCAGAAAAAAAAAAGAAAAGAAAAGAAAGGGGAAAAGAAACAGACACAAGACACAAGCATGCAAAATGTTACTCAACGTGGGCACATCAGAAATAATCCAACAAAATTGCAATGTTTCAGCAACCAAAAATAGGTCAAAAATGAGTTTAGCTTGGTGTTCCTCACAAACTCTCTTCACTCAGTATTTACACTCAATTCAACTGCAATTCTGTACAAATTCGTCCCATAAGTTTGCCAAAGTTCTGTTTTTCATCTTCCAGAAACCATGATACATAAGTATCAATAGGGCTCTATAGGCTATAGTGGGCATTTCAAGTGGGAGGGGTTTTTATTGATTGTACAGACCCTTCCCCAGCTCCTTTCTATTCACTACCCTACTGTGCCCTGCTCATCCACTGAATTTTTCTTATTTTGGGCATTCTGAACAGTTAAGACTCGGGGGATTTTTATTCAGACTCTTTTTTTTTCTTTTTCTAATCTTTTTTTTTTCTTTTTTTTATTTTTATATATTTCTTCCCCCTATCTTTTCTAGCCATTCATATATATGCTTTCCCAACAACAACTCTGCCTTCCCCATTTTTTTTTTCAGGTTTTATAATGCCCTGGCTGAATATAAACCATCCCAAAACAAAGAATAGACCAGGGCATTTTATAGGCTCAAAGGGCTGCAAGGGCTGTGTCATTGGTGGAAGTTATTTTATCTCAGTGGCTCAGCAAAAACATGGCCTATCTCATCTACATGTGCATCAACAATTCCAGAATTAAACGCATAACAGAAACAAATTCTAGAACTCATAAGCACAGAATTATTCACACATATGAATGAAAGAAAGCTGTAAAAATGAAGCATATAGCATATAGGCTCAAGTCTTACAGGGCATGCTAAACTCGTTCATCATCCCTATCTTAAGTGGACATGCTGATTTTTTTGTAAAGCAATTAAAGTTGAATTATCAAGTGAAATGCCCACACAGACTCACAGAATAGCATGCTTTGACTCAACTACCCACCTACACACTTTGCAGCTTGCAAAGTGTGGAAACAGACTCAAACAACTTAAAAACAGAAAAAAAAAACCAAAACACAACCTAATCTACAAGGACAGAAAGAACCAGGCTAGTCGGTTGCAGGCGTTGGGTAAGAGAACCCAACATGTCTGAAATAGGCCTTCAGGGCTGTTTCGATTCGGGTCAGTTTTTCATTGGTCTGAAACTGGGCATTCTCGATCAACTCGAGCCTTCTCATGATCACTGCGACTGGGTGCTCCCTCTGCTGTGCCTTCCCTACTGGTGGTTTCCTCGATGAACCTGCCATTGCCAAAAGCATGCTCGAGGGGTCTGCCCTCGGCATAAGGAAAACAGGTTTTCCATCCTCATCGTCAACCACATCTTGCATCCTTCTCAAACAATTAAGATCAAAATATTCACAGAGAAGGGAGATTAAATCAGTAGCATGCAAATCAAGGAGCCTATGTCTAACAGCAATTTGGGTGATCAATTGGGCATAAGAAATACGATGCCTAGGGTGTGTTTTAATCTCCCTGAAATGTGAAATGGCCACAGAGCCGAAATTAATTTTAATTTTATGCACCATGCACCACAAAATAAATAGCTCTTGATTAGTGATTCAAGTAGAGCTATCCTTACGGCCAAAGAAGTTATAGGCCAACACCCTATGGCAAAATCTCAAAGCATCGTTATTTAGGCAATGCCCCTTTGTGGATCCACTTTTGTAAATGGAGCCATCCCCAATATCAGCCCATTTTGCATCGACTCCTTCTGCAGAGTCGGGCACCACAGTCACGGCATCGACATACTCCTCATTCTGGAGGCCCAAGTATGTCACGATGCCCAATAGCATGTTCAAATCATCAACAGACATAGAAAAACTCCTACCCAGCAATTTAAAAGCCATAACCCTAGTTGATGTAGCAGGCTCATTCACAGCTTTAATTTTCAAATATTGAACAAATTCACGAGACAGAGAAGCAAATATCACACATTCCATATCCAGAAAACACTCCCAACCAATTGCAGCATACAAGTTCCTTACCTCCTGCTCTATACCAAGAGCTGCGAGCGACTCACGGTGGACTCCCTTTGAGTTTATAATGCCCCTGACTAGTAGCGGGCCACTGCTGGGCTTGCTTGGTGTGGGGCTCCCCACACCTCTGCCCCTTTTGGGCACAGAGGCTGAAATGCCCTCTTCAGCCTTCCTCTTGCGCGAGGAGGCCTCTTCAACCAGCTTGGCTCTGAATTTTACGCTCACAGATTTCCCCACCCTTCGCCTGGGTGAGGACTCCTCTGAGGGCTCTTCAGTGCCTGCCTGAGTTTGGGAGGGTGCACTGGTCTCTTGCTCCTCCTGCTTTTCTTCGGTATCCCCTTGCTGGGATACTTCTGGCTGCTCGGTTGGCTTTGGAGTGGGCTCGTCAACCTTCCTTTTGCCCTTAGCTTTCTCCAGTGCCTGCTTCTTGATACCAGCGGATGCTTCATCTTCTTCTTGCTATTCAAAGAGCGGTACCTTATCCGGTTGAGGCTTAGCCTCAATTTCTTCGATTTCTTCCAAATAATTGTCCAAATCATTATCTCTGTATCCTTCTTCTTCACCCTCTTCTCTGCCTTCGACTTTCTCTCGTTCTCCGTCATCCCCCAAGTCCTCGATTTCCACCGATGGCAAACGGGTCGGGGCCTTAGTTGGCTTTTTAGCCTTCTTCTTCTCAGCCCCTTTTTTAGGCTTTGGTTCGGGCTCTTCAGTAGCCTCTTCCTCCTGCATGCCCTCTGCAGTAGCGTCATCATCTTGCTGCTCCGCTTGAGTTGGAGTTGCAGAACTTTCCTCCATCGCCTCAACCTCAAGCGCAGGCTCCTTCTCCGGTGGAGTCTCCTTGGAAGGTTTGCTCGAAGTGGCTGCCTCAGACACAGCTTTCTCCTTGGGCTTGGCAGAGGGTTTCTTTACGACCTTGGCTGGAGCGGGCTCCTCAGAAGTAGTAGGAGTCTCAAACTCCAAGTGTGTCTTTGGTCCAGCCTTGGGTGTAACCTTCTTTCCTCTGGTTTTCGCCATTACTGAGCTTTAGATTTTTGTAGAATTTAGGGTTGCAGAAGAATAAGTGAGAGAGAGAGTTCCGATTTTGAAAAACAACAAGTGAAAGTGATAGTGGAGATTTTGTGGGGTAAGATTTTTTTTTTATAAACAAATCACTATTCATGATTTGACTTGAGACTTTTCAGATTCCTTAGGAGTCTCTCGGAACAGTATGCCCCATGCTAATGGATAAGCCTTATCCCCTGAAAAATCGGAACAAAATTTATCTCTTCAGAGTGCCTTGCTTCAGAATCCCTATTTTCAAGGGATTTATTTTATCTTCATCTTTCTCTCTCATTATCTAGGCCTGCAAACACCATACTTATCCAAAACAAGCGTAAAATTGCTCTCTAAACTAGTTTAATTAACTGGAAAACTTATTTAAAAAAAAAATTAAGACAAATAAACACCTGGGCTGCCTCCCAGTAGCGCCCCAGTTATTGTCGTGGGCACGACATCATCCCAGATCAGGTGTAAGTGGGCTCCGCGAGCCAGATCATTGTCACATCTTCATCAGAGTGCCCAAGGTAAGCTTTCACACGGTGACCATTCAATTTGAAACGCCCTCTAGTATCGGGATTTATTAGCTTAATTGCCCCATTTGGGCATTTTGCATACACCTCAAATGGACCAACCCACTTGGTCCTCAGTCCTCCTCCCATAAGTTTGAACCTTGAGTGGTACAAAAGCACTTTCTGTCTTTGGATGAATCTTTTTCTTCGAATTACTTGATCATGGAGCCTTTTCATTTTTTCCTTGTACAGCACCGAATTATCATAGGCCTCCATTCTCATTTCTTCCAGCTCTTGAATTTGAAATTTGCTGAAATGCCCAACGGCGTCAGGATCCATATTCAGCTTCTGAAGTGCCCATCGTGCTTTGTGTTCTAACTCGACTGGCAGATGGCAACACTTTCCAAATAACATCCTATATGGGGACATCCCATTTGGAGACTTGAATGCAGTTCGGTATGCCCACAGGGCATCTTCCAGATGAATACTCCAATCTTTTCGGTTCGGAGCCACTATTTTCCCTAGAATGGCTTTAATTTCTCGATTAGAGACTTCAGCTTGCCCATTTCCTTGGGGATGGTAAGGTGTGGTGACCTATGGTGAACCCCATACTTCTTCAACAATCTTTCCAGTGTTTGGTTGCAAAAATGGGTCCCTTGATCACTAATGATGGACCTGGGCACACCATATCGACTAAAAATATGGGATTTCAGAAATGCGGCTACCACCTTTGCATCATTGGTAGGAGTAGCCTTTGCTTCTACCCATTTGGACACATAATCAACTGCCAAGATAATGTATTGGTTCCCTCTCGAATTTGGAAAGGGTCCCATAAAATCCATTCCCCAAATATCGAAAATCATCACTGCATGATTGGTGTCATGGGCATTTCATTTCTTCTTCTGATGTTCCCTATCCTCTGGCACTGGTCACACCCTCTACAGACATTGTGGGCATCCTTGAATATTGTGGGCCAAAAGAACCCACAATCTAAAATTCTCCTCACTGTTCAGTTTCGTCCGAAATGCCCTCCGCAAGCATAATTGTGACAATGCTTTAGAATATCATCTATCTCCTCATCAGGGACACATCTTCTGATGATTTGATCGGCACACCTTCTCCATAGAATAGGGCAATCCCATGCATAGAACCTGCTCTCATACCTCATTTTATTTTTCTGGTACCCAATAGGCATTTCCCCAGACTCCAGGTAGTTCACTATATCCGCATACCAGGGTGCCAGTGTGCCCCTTGCTGAATATAAATGCT
Organism: Perilla frutescens; assembly: GCA_026008535.1. NCBI lineage: Eukaryota > Viridiplantae > Streptophyta > Magnoliopsida > Lamiales > Lamiaceae > Perilla > Perilla frutescens. Next base: position 20,454,085 of record BRKX01000016.1, on the reverse strand, counting down.
CATCAGGAAAATGATCGGTAATGGGCATTTCGTCATATTTTTCATTCAGCACCCGGCTCAGATGGTCAGCTACCAAGTTCTGTACCCCACTCTTATCCTTTATCTCGACATCAAACTCCTGCAAAAGCAGTATCCACCTAATTAGTCTCGGCTTCGTCTCCTTTTTGGCCATCAAGTGCCTCAGGGCACCGTCATCTGTATAGACAATGCTCTTTGCTCCCAAGAGATAAGACCGAAACTTCTCGAATGCAAACACTACTGCCAATAGCTCCTTTTCAGTAGTGGTGTAATTACACTGTGCCCCATTCAAAGTCTTGGAGGCATAGTAAATTACATGGCTTTCCTTTCATCTCTTCTGACCCAGTACCGCGCCCACAGCGTGGCCACTGGCGTCACACATAATCTGAAAAGGCATTCCCCAATATGTTGGTTGAATGACTGGTGCCGTGACCAGTTGCTTCTTCAGAAAATTGAATGTCTTCTTACACTCTTCATCGAATTCAAAGGGAACATCTTACTGCAATAAGTGAGTAATAGGCTGGGCAATATTTGCAAAATCCTTTATGAACCTCCTGTAGAATCCAGCGTGCCCCAAGAATCCTCTCACTTGCTTCACAGAAGTGGGATATGGCAATTTTTTTAATTATATCCACTTTGGCTTTATCGACCTCAATGTCCATCTCAGAAATCACATGGCCCAGTACAATGCCCTCTCTGACCATGAAATGATATTTCCCGTAGTTTAGCACTAGGCATTTGTCCACACAACGCTGCAATACCTTCTCCAGATTATCTAAACATCAATCAAAGCAGCTTCCATATACCGTGAAGTCATCCATGAACACTTCAATGCAGTTTTCGAGCAAATCAGAGAATATGCTCATCATACATCGCTGAAATGTGCCAGGAGCATTGCAGAGGTCAAAGGGCATTCTGCGATAGATAAATGTGCCAAATGGGCACGTGAATGTTATTTTCTCCTGATCCTCTTGACTTACTGCAATCTGCATGTATCATGAGTATCTATCCAAAAAATAAAAGAACTTGTTTCCTGCGAGTCTTTCCAACATCTGGTCAATGAACAGAAGTGGGAAATGATAATTTCGCGTGACCGTGTTCAGCTTTCGGTAGTCAATGCAAACTCTCCAGCAAGTTTGCAGTCATGTGGGCACAAGCTCTTCTTTCTCATTTTTTACAACTTGAATGTCCGACTTCTTGGGCACAACATGGATTGGACTGACCCACTTGCTGTCTGAAATTGGGTATATAATGCCCTAGTCTAGTAGCTTAATTATCTCTTTTAGCACCACATCCTTCATCACCGGATTGAGCTTTCTTTGTGGATCACGAACGGGCTTTGCATCATCTTCCAACAATATTTTGTGCATGCAAACCGCTGGGCTAATGCCCTTTATATCTGCCAAAGTCCATCCGAGTGCCTCCTTGTACAGTCTCAACAATCTCAAACCGCACTTATGATTACCGGGAGAGTCTCATTATTCCCTAAATAGGCATACCTCAAATGCCTTGGTAATGCCTTCAATTCCAGCATGGGCGCTTTGATAATAGAAGGCATCAGTTTATCATCATTTCTCCGAATGGGCACACCATAGTCCACACATCCGTATGGCATTTCTTCCAATGAGTACAACATCATAATTCCATCCCTTATGTCATCATCCTCCTCCAGGGCATCCTGGTCAATCAGTCCATCCCACAATGCCCACTCCAATGGTTCTCTGTTGCTCACCATGGATAAGGTAGAACGGCTCGGGGAATAAAATGTGTTCACAAAATTGCAATTTTCTGTATCCGAGGGGTGCTTTATGGCTTCAAAAATATTGAACGTCACCTTCTCCCCATCAAACTCACACGTTAGTGTGCTCTTGTCCACATCAATCTTGGTTCGAGCTGTCTTCATAAAAGGCCTTCCCAGCAACAAAACTGAAGATTTTGAAGTCGCTGTGCCCATGTCAAGCACATAAAAATCTGCTGGGAAGATGAGCTCGTCCACTTTCACCAATACATCTTCAATGAGGCCTTCTGGATACACATTCGATCGGTCAGCTAACTGAATGACCACTCGGGTCTCCTTCAGAGGTCCAATCTTCAATTCTTTGAATACCGACAGGGGCATTACGTTGATTGATGCTCCTAAATCCAGCATGGCCTTTTCAACTTTCCTGTCTCCAATAATGTAAGGAATCATGAACATCTCTGGATCGTCACATTTCTTGGGTAATTTTTTCTGTATCACAGCCGTTACATTCTCCCCAACTAGGAACCTTGCATCATCATTGAAATGCACCTTTCTGGTACAAAACTCCTTCAGAAACCAGGCATACCACGGCACTTGTTTGATTGCCTCAATTAGTGGAATATTGATTTCCACTTTGCTGAATACTTTTAGCATCTCCCTGGTTTCTTCTTCTTTTCTATTTTGTGCCAATCTCCTTGGAAAGGGAGGCTTCCGATTTACTGGAATGGGCACTTTAGCAGGCTGCTTAACTTCTGGAATGGGCACAGTATCCTCCTGTTCAGCTTCTTGTGCCTCGTCCTCTGTGGGAATTTTTTCCACTTCTTCGTCCAAGGGCACATTGTTCTCCTCTTCTACTGGTCTGACCATCTCCGAAAGTTCTTTTCCACTCCTAAGAGTCACTGCATTCACCTGCTCTCTCGGATTCTCAACCTGGGAAGACAGCTTCCCATTTTTCTCCTCTATCTTGTGCATAGCTTGAGCTAACTGGTTGATTTGCTTGCTCATATGCGAGAGACCAGCTCGAGTCTCTTGTTTAAATTTTTCATTCTCCTCAGCCATGGTAAACACCAGATCCTCCAGCCTTTGCTTCATTTTCTCCTCTGAAGGTGACAGTGGGCGTGCAAGATGCCCATCCTCTGGCCTTCTCTATCTGAAATTTTCATGGTCTCTCCAGCCAGGATTATAAGTCTGGGAATGAGGATCATATCTTCTGGAATGCCCATTCTGGCCACCTACAACGTTTACTTCTTCCATTTCGTCTTGTAGAGTAGGGCATTCATCAGTGAAATGAGATATGTTTTTGCATACTCCACAAGGTCTGGGCTTCTTCGCCATGCTTACACCGGATAAGATTTTTTTGATCTTTTCACACAATCTATCAATTCTGCCGTCCTAGTCCGGTGCTCTTTCTGATTCATTTACAACCCTAATGCCCTCTCCTGCGAAGTCTTGGTTGTCTTCAACCATCTCTGTGAGAATTCTGAATGCTTCAATAGGCTGTTTGTTCAAAATCGAACCTCCACACAAGTCATTCACGATCGTCCTCTCATGTGGTCTCAATCCTCTGACAAAATACTGAATCAAATCTTGTTCAGTAATCTGGTGTTGTGGGCATTTCGCCAGCATCGCCTAGAATCTTCCCCAATAGTCATAGAAACTTTCATTAGTTCCCATCTTCAGGCTCCCTATCCTTCTTCTCATTTCTTGCACTCTGGATGCTGGGAAATATTTCTCCAAAAACTTTTGTTGAAGTTGTCCCCATGTCGTCACATCGCCAGTGGGTAGTGTATACAGCTGATGGGTGTCGAAAGCAACAAAAATAAACCTGCTTTTCAATATCCAAATAAATTGCAATAGTAGCAAGCAGGGTCGAACCACAGAGACTGGTAAATTAAATATTAATCTTTTTATCTAAAATCCTAAAACTAAATGAGGGGGGGGGGGAATTTGAATATTGGAATTAAAATAATTCAACGAAATCAATTAAATGGCAAAGAAATCAAATGACGAACGAAGATCAAATAAGAGAAATATCTAGCTCAAGAATAATCTCGACATCGGATTACACAATTTGATCACAGATGCACAGATATAATTCAACTCTCTCTCTAAATTGGCTATGGCTATTGGTACGACCTAACAACCTCGTTTCTCCTTAATTATTCGGTAGCCAAGGTACGACCGTTAACTACTTCTCTAATTAATAGACAATCCTAGGTACGACCATAGAATTAAGTCTACCAACAGCATTAAGAATCAAAGAAACACCAATTCAAACCCACGAAAATCATACGATGACCCGTTCAGATAAGATTATAAATCCCCAAAGTGTTGAAAGCGGGACTGTTTACCCCCAATCTATCCAATTGTGCTACTTAGGCAAATAATCTAAACAATTACGGATCTAGATTATTCACTAGCAAGAAATCATTCCAACAATCATACAACGTGCACTTTGCATAATCATTAAAACAATAACAGAAATCACAAACGGAAGATTTATAAATAAAGAGAGAAATAAATTATAATAAAACCAATTCGATCTCACAAACGTGTAGAATCCGAGTCTCGATTATCCTCTCGCTAGAAAAGTATTTAGAACATCATCATTGAATTAAAGCAAAATCTGGAAAAATATGAAAACATATGAAAGCCGTCTCATTCTGCGTTTCTGACCTCAATCGTGTTGTCCGGAGAGAGAAGAATTAATTCCGGATATAAATATGTCTTCTAGATATTCTATTCTCTCTCTCCTCTCTCCCAATGGTAAGTCTTCTACTCCTTCTTGGACTCTAAGGCTCTTTCCTTGTGAAAAATCGCAGATTGGAAGCAAGAATTTTCGTCCATGTAATCTCTGCTGGGCCCACTTGTGATTTTATGAATTAAATCCCGCCAGCAGACTAAGGCGTGGCCACGCCTTATCTGCCAGAAGCTCCTGGACTCTTCCTACTCGAAATCCTTCAATTCTTTTGCTTTCAAAATGATCATTTTAGCCTTCTTTCCTACAAAACACCTTTATTCTCTTGCAAAACTCAAAAGATCATCAAATCCCAATAAACACACAACAAAGCTTAGTAAAACAAGGGAAAATCACCTAAAAATAGGTGCAAATATGCAATTTATCAAACCCCCTCACACTTAAGCTTTGCTTGTCCTCAAGCAAGAGAATAAAACCAAAACAAAAACAACTTCAATGCCCTTTCACAACTCAAACCATAATGCTCCAAATAAATGAACCAATACACAAATTAAGCACCAACAATGAAAAGAATGAATTTCCACATCTAACACCAATGATCGAATACTTCCATGATTTCTCAAAATCCAAGTGTAGTGGAATTCAATACCCTCACCAAGATTCACTCAAAATCGCTCAAATGTGTTTAAGGCTCAAATATCTGGACACTCAAGTCAAAACATATAAGACCCTTCCATAAGCTTGCAAATATATCAAATAGGTACCAAACAGTGAGCAAAAATGGAAAATTAGGGACTTCAATTTTGGTTGTAACGGGGCTTCGGGTCAGGGTGGATAAACGAGGATATTTAGGCTTCAAAATTGAAGGAATTGCACCCATTTTTCAAAAGACATCAAAACGGCACAAATTCTCCATCCTTTTTCCTTTTCCCACACAAGAAGGATCTAATCAACAAAATGTTTTTTTTTTCTTTCAACCTTCTCCAAACCTTTCATTCCCCTCTTTTCTTTCATTCTCAATTCATTTTCAGCCTTTTCTTTTGGCTTTTATATTTTTTCTTTCTTCTTTTTTTTTTCAATTCCCAACCATAGCTCTAAACTTCCTTTTTCTCCAAAAATCAGGCCCAAGCACTTCAATTTCTACTCCTCCAAACTTAAATCATCTACAATACCAATCCAAATGAACAATTATGCGCATTCCTTCAATTAAAAGGGATCAAATCATGGAAATCACAACAAAGAAAGATAAACAAGGCTAGTAATGCGGTTAAAATTCAATAAAAACAGGCTAAGGCTCAAAACGACTATCTAGGGATTTTTCTTCAAAGGTAAGCTCAAATAGAAGGCTAAAAGGCTTTTCCTAATTGCCCTTTTTCACATTCCACATCACTGAGGCAATCCCAAATGCATAACAAAGCAAGTTCTAGAAGATAATCAACTATGCATGACATTCACACATGGAAAGAAGGAGCAATTAAATTAAGTGATGCTCAAGCTCAAAACTCACCAAAATAAAGGTCATTGTCATATCATTCCACACACTCTTCATTCAATTCATCATCAAAAACAAAAGACCAAGGTGTACAGAATGTAAACTCAATCAAATCATGCCAATACTCAATCTGTACATCAATAGATCTCAATGAAGCATCACAATTTAAATCACAAAAGGGAGAAAAACTATCAACCTAAGCACAGAGAGACTCTTTTTTTTTTATATATATATATATATCATAAGCAAAAAGCAAACCAAAAGTAAAACAAAAGCAAAACAACAAAACAGCATAAAACGGCACTAACGAGCAACAAAAGACAAGACAAGCTTCAAAAAAAATCTAAACTGATTTCTGAGCTATTATTAGTCAATTACTTGTACGAAGGACTGTTGCCTGCTGAGAGGAAGTGGATAGATGCGTCGTGTGGAGGCACAATCAGTGAGAAGACGCCTACACAGATTAGGAAGATCATCTCTGATATGGCTGAAGCATCACAGCAATATGGCCGCAGACAAGAGACTCCCATCCGAAGAGTGAATGAAGTTGGCTCTTCGTCTATCGAAAGTCAGCTATCTGAGCTGACATCTCTAGTGAAACAGCTAGCCACGAGAGATCTGCCACAGGCTAGAGCATGTGGAATTTGCCTTGCACCAAATCACCCTACTGATTCGTGTCCTACTCTTCAGGAAGACGCAGGTGAACAGGTGAATGCTGCAGGAGGTTTTCAAGGTCCACCACGTAGGAACTACGACCCATATTCGAATACCTATAATCCTGGATGGCGAGATCACCCGAATCTCAGATATGGCAATAATCCACAATCCCAGCAGTATCAGCCGAAGCAGACAGCTCCTCCAGAGAGCAGTTCCGCCGACAACTCCATTAAGGCGCTTGGATCACTGGTTCAGCAATTTATAGTAAAGCAAGATGCTGTTAATTCCAAAACTGAGGCGAGTATTCAGGAACTACGTGATCAAATGTCTCGAATGGCTTCGTCGATGAGCCAATTGGAGTCTCAAGGGAAACTACCTTCTCAAACTGTAGTTAATCCCAGGCAGAATGCAAGTGCAATCACCTTGAGAAGTGGGAAAGAATTAGCCGAGCCAGCCAGAGAAAAGAAGAAGACAGCTAGAAGAGAAGTTGAGAAAGAAGTTGAGATTGCTCCACAAGATGGCGAGCAGAATGCACCAGAGAAAGATAGGTAGTCTGAGGCCTATATAGTAAAGCCACCATTCCCATCTCGGCTTAACAAATCAAAAAAGGAAGAAGCTGAGAAAGAGATACTCGAGACCTTTCGAAAGGTGGAGGTGAATATTCCCTTGATCGATGCCATCAAACAGGTACCTCGATATGCAAAATTCCTAAAGGACTTGTGCACGAACAAGAGGAAGTTGAAAGGTAATGAAAAGGTAAGCATGGGCGAGAATATTTCTGCAGTCATTCAAAAGAAATTGCCACCCAAATGCAAAGATCCAGGTATGTTTACTATCCCCTGTAAAGTTGGTAATCTGAGGATTGAGAGAGCTATGCTAGATCTAGGGGCTTCAATTAATGTCATGTCTCTTTCTGTCTATTCTGCTTTGAATACTGGACCTCTGAAAGAAACTGGTGTAATTATTCAACTTGCTGATAGGTCTAATGTGTATCCTGAGGGCGTGTTAGAGGATGTGTTGGTACAAGTGAATGAGTTAGTTTTTCCTGTTGATTTTTATGTGTTGAACATGGCTGAAGAAGGTTATTCTAACTCTGCATCTATTTTGTTAGGAAGACCATTTCTTAAAACTTCTAGAACTAAGATTGATGTGCATGATGGTACCCTTTCTATGGAGTTTGACGGAAATCTGATTAGGTTCAATATTTTTGAGGCTATGAAATATCCTAATGAGGTTTCTGGTGTCTTTATGCTTGATGTGATAGATCCTTTGGTAGAGAAAGTGTTTGAGGTCTCTGACTCTGATTTTCTGAAGACAGCTTTGACTAATGCCTTTGATCTGAAAGAATTACAGATTCTAGACAGCATGTTTGGCGTGGACGAACATTTGCACGACGCTGTTCAAGAATTGGAAGCTTTAAAGCCTGTAGTCCAGCCTGTTTATAAATTAGAGTTGCCTGTTTCTCATGTGAAATTTCTCCCTTCAATTTTTCTTACAAACTTATCCCATCCTGTGGATTTGAATAAGTTTGGGTGATGTATGCGTGTAGTGTCTAGACCTTTATTTGTTATACCTGCTTTACCTGTTTTTTTTTGTTTAGTTTATTTTCCCGGAAAAGTTGAAAAATTTTGAATTTTGGTCTTTAACTTTACATGGGATTTAGATGATATATGCTTTATAGTTTATGGTTTAGTGTTTATAATCGAGATATTTGATTGGGAATGATTTGAGCACGTATAGCATGATTTGAATGAACAGGTGTTTTGGAGATTTTCGAGCTTTATTTTGGCCAATGTGAGCTATGAGATTTTGAGCCTATAAGACTGTTGTCTTAATTTTTGTTTTTGTGTGATTGGTTGTTTTTACACTTGTTTCTCTAAAACTTGCATGTCGTCTTGCTTGAGATTGAGTTGTGTTATTGAAGTAGGAGATGATAATAGGCCATCTTTTCTTTATCCATGATATCCCATACACCGTCCTAAATTCATTTAGTTCCTTTGTGAACCCTCTTATGCCTAAAATGCCTTTTCTTTGAAAGCTTATTTGGGATTAAGTTGTTGATTCTTGTGGAGAAATAGGAAGAAGGGTAAAGAATTTTGGAGTTGGGATGAAAAAAAATGGTGATAATTGGTGGTTTTTGTTGGAGCGAAAAAAAGTGTTATGTGAGTGTTGAAAAGAAAAAAAATGAAAAGAGCACAAAAGAAAAAAATTGTGAAAAGTGCCAATGAAAAGAAATAAAAAGAAAAGAGACCAAAGATCCATGAGTTGAAAAAATATATGGATGACTTAAGGATGTGTAGGAGGAAGTTGGAAAAATTCCAACTAGTGTTTGAATGTGAAAAGTAGTTGGGAGTAGAAAGTAAAAGTGGTGGGTTACTTTGTAATTGTTGAGTCACTTGAGCCAAATATTCTTAACCTTAACCCGAGCCTATGTTACAACCTTAACAAAAGCCCTATTTGATCTTATTTTTAAGCACATTGTTAGTGGAGAGTTGAGATTGCATCACTACTAGAAATTCACCAATACACCACCCTCGATTCACCACGGTTTTGACAATAAACCGTGGTGATTTAGCTAATAACCAAGGTTTTCATTAAAACCGTGGTGTATGAGCATGTTTTACTTGAAAATACATCACGGTTGTAAATTTTTGGCGGTTTATATAGATGAAAACACGACCAATACTCTAAAATTGTGGTAAATATATTTTTTTAAAAAAATATTTGGGGAATTGAAAATTTGAAATCCCTACTGTTTAACACCCACCGCTACTTTTTCTCTCTACATCTATCTCTCTTTCACCCCCACCAACCGCCGTTTCTCTATCATTTTACAGACCTCATCATCGCCATGCAAGTCACCGTCACTGTCACCGTCGCCATCTACTACTGTGATTCGCATCTCTCCTGTCTCTTTGTTGCAGTTTCACTCCCAAGAAACCCTTTAACTATTTTTTTTAGGTTTAAAAAGATGATTTGTGTTGAAATTTTGGGGTTTTCTGATTATGCTCTTCATTTTTTTTTCCAATGTATTAGTGTAGGTTCTATTATGCGAGAAAAGGTACGGCAAGGTCTACAAGAGAAATCCACGAGGCAAGTGGTGGCGCTGAAGAAAAGGTGTGCCGCCGACGGTGCTGTGCGAGATCTCCCTCCTCTAGATTAGTTTGTTGTAGATATATATATTCTGTGAAATTTAGCAGGTATTTTTTATTATTATTATTTTATGGATACAATTAACTTTTCCGTACACAAGGTTTTTTTCAAGAATTATGTATAGCTTCAGGAAAATTTTCTATCTAATAGGAAGGTTAAAGAAGCTTGGGACACTAAGAAGAAATCCTTGGTCAAAGTGGGGAATTTACAATAGAGCAGCTCTCTAAAGCATTATCTTCTGTTGCAAGGTCAGAAAAGCTTTCAGATGGACTTCCAGAGAGGGCTGTCCAAAAATGTGCTAAATAGGTAGCATTTTCTGTCTTTTCCCCCTCATTTGTCTTTCACATTTTACTGTTTATGTTCATTTTAGCTTTTGCCTACATTAGTTGGATTCCATGTATTATTACTTAGAATTGTAGCTATATAATGTGCTGGCAGTTATAAATTATGACCTATAGAGTGACCATGTATTGAGGTAAATAAAGTGAAGTAATATATTTGTTGTCCGAGAATGATACTCGCTAATGCCATTCATTGTAAATGAATTGGTTGATTTATTACATGCTGGAAAAGAAATGGACCTAATGCAGCTTTTACTTTATATTCTTCATAAGTTCATCAAAACCATTATTTATAGTGATTGTTCAATTCTATGCTTGTCATAGCTTGCAAATAGTTATTATTCAAAGTTTGGTGGATTTGGCTCTGCTTCAAAATTTCCTAGACATGTTGAAATCCAGCCGATGCTTTATCATAAAAAGAAGCTAAAGGATAACCAAATGCTGGCATGGTCAATTAGTCTAAATCCCATATAATTTTTAGATTTATGGATTTCTGTTTATCTGATTAGTATCTTTGATCTCCTTGCAATACCTCATTTTGAGAAGATGTTATGCGATCAAGGACAACTTGTTAATGTTTACTTGGATGTTTTTGCAATTACAAAAGATGTGCTCTATTCACACACGTTAAGGGACATTCTTGATTACTTGTGGAGGGATATGATTGGTCCTAGTGGGGAGATATTTTCAGCTGAGGATGCAGACAGTGCAGAATTTGAAGGTGCATCAAGGAAAAAGGAGGGTGTCTTCTATGTTTGGACCAGCCAAGAGGTACACATTTGTGACCTTATTTATTCTTGCTATTCCTTCACTTTGTTTTAATCTCTTCAAATCTTTTCATGAGCAGATAGATGACATACTCGGAGAGCATGCCCCTCTCTTTAAAGAACACTACTACATTAAACCATCAGGTAACTGTGATCTATCAAGAATGAGTACCTTAAGGAAGCTGAGAAGGTTATGTACCTGAAAAGCAATTCAGCAACATCTTACATTATTAAGGAAAATGCTCTGATCCTGGTGAGAATTCCATTTACTCTATTTCTACTTCTGTTATTCTCAAATTCTAGATAAATTTTAATTGTAGTCTCGAAAAGATAATATTTTTACAGAAAATAGCTTTTCCTAGTTATGCTAATATGATCCTTGGGATTGCTCGTGCAAATTTTAGTGTTATCTAGTCCCTGGTATTATCTATTTTGGTTGCATATTCAATACATTATGGTCTCTAGTTTCTTTGAATATTTCTCCTGCATATCTTTGTGTAGTTTTACATTGTTCAGGTTTGTGATATCATATCTAATCTATTTTGCACATTTTGTTGTCAGAATAATGTCTTTTAGCAATCATACTCACCTCATATTATTTGGGCAGTTGGAAAGATATGATCATGCTTAGGATGTTATTTGTTTAGGAATTCAGATTGACCCTCTTAGGTATTACTCAACATTCATCGTATTCAAATGAAACTTTTATTAGTTAAGTTTCTTTAGTATTTTTATTTTCTATTTTTAGGATGATTAAACATGAAACAACCAATAACCTTTTCTATGTTTACTTCTTCAGCACTTCTCTTCGAATCACAATTGGCATTGATGGGACATCATATTTGATATGAATAATTCTATAAAATTCTTTATTGTGCATCATGTGTTACAAGGACCTATTTTATGTACATCGAATTATCTCATGATATTGTTGTTTTGTGATTTTACTGATATGGTGTATGTAATTGTGTATAGTGCTTTAGGTTAATATATCTCGTAATTATTTTATGATTTTTTTAAGTCTTTGTAATTAATTACTTGTCTTTTGACATGTTGCAGGTTATTGTGAGCTTATCATCTCTCCTTTATTTCTTCAATATATCATTGGAGCTAATTAATGGAACTAGTCAGATCTTTGTAATAGAACTTTGGATTTGTTTAGTAGTTTTTTTAACAAGCAATAGAGATGTTTCTTTGCAATGAATTTTATATTTTGGATAATATATTTGTTAGTTTTGTATACTGGAAAGACACGTCTTTGTATACTTTTCTGATGATATGATGATATGAAATGAAAGTTATTGCAGTCACTGTTTGCATTTAGTTTATTTTATATAATTGTTCTATGCAATGTTCCATATATTTACATTGTAAATAATATGGTGTGGGGAGTCACACGGTAAGATCATATCATCAGAACCTTGTATTGTATTAAAAGAGCTCACGGCTTAGATTGTCCTAAACACACCATCGGTACACCGTGGAATAATCTGACAAGTTAGTTTATATTGGCTAACTGATTATTCTAGTACACTCGTTAGTGTATTGAGGAGGATCACGATAGGATATTATTCTCTGTCTCTGACCCAGTTAGTGAGATAATAAAGATCCACAGAGTTCGGGATCTGAACTCATGTGATATTGGTGAGCACATGTATGCGTTGTTTATTACTTTGACTTATCAATGGGTGAGATCCTTTTGTGGATCAATAAACTCGATATCTTGGGTAATAATAGTGTATATATGATGTGTCGAGCAATATGCATGAGCACCGTGTCCTGGTGCGACAGGTTGATGATGTTCTCTTGAAGAAACACAAGTTCATGTTGAAACCCTACAAGTGAAATTTATTCCGTACATGAGTAAAGCTTGTGTGGTACTACTCAAAGTTTTAGATGTTAATTAATTATAGCTGTCAGAGGCTAACATAATTAATTAATGAACATTATATCTTAAACACGGGGAATGGCTGAACTAAAGGAGAAAGCATATTCATAAATATGTATTAAATTGATAGGTCAGTTTTACTTCTTTAGTGGAATAAAAGTAAAAATTAATTTATTTAATTATATCCTAAGTTTATTGGATATTACATATTAAATAAATTAGTGGGCCAATATAATATTCTTCTAGATCCCTGTTGTAGCCGAATATGACTTTAATGGACTGGAGATAGAAAAAGAGATAGAGGCCCATACCAAGTAGGGTTGGGACACTGAATTTCGACCCCTTTTGTGTTCTCTTTATCTCCACAGATTCCATACCGATCTAGTAGATTTCAGCCCACCTTGAATTTAGATATAGTTCGGGAATACAACAGAAGATCTTGGAGTAGAATATCTATGGTGACTGCCGTTTTCAGTAGAGAGAAAAAGGGCACCTGTTTTGTTTCATTCAACAACAAGATTAGATCTGTAATCTTGTCCTCAGACCGTCTGACAATTGTAAGTAATTCGAATCTATGTATTCCGCTTTGTTATATTCATTTTGCATGGTTTTGTGCTAGACGGATAAACATGCATGTGACATAAAAATATGATTTGCATGAACATGGATTAATGAACATCCAATAGATCCTGCGGTGGTTTAATTTAGAAAAAAACCCCAACAATTCATATCAAAGCGGATTTTGGCCCTGTTCTAGGATTAATCCAGGCATAATTTCGATATACATAATTAAATTTGATGATAAATTTATGGTGTTTAAATTTTCAGATTTAATTGTGCATGTATTTCGATTTTATGGTATTCAAAACTTGGAATAATTTTTGATTGAATTCAAAAATTCTAGTTTTGAAGTCTATGGAATTTTCGATCACTATGAGATATAGATTTGGGATGATATTTGATGGTCTTCAAATTTCAAGATTTATCTTTCATAATTTTCGAAAATTTGGCCTTCAATTTTTCGATTTTTGAAAATTGATGTTATAAAATTCCCTAATTTTTGTCTTAAAATTTTCGAAACAATAGAATTAATTTTGGATGGTTTTTTGATCAAAATCAAATTTCCAGATTTAATTCTTGATATGGTTCGAATTTTTGGATGATTAGAATAATGATAGGTAATTTTTGGTGTGTATCAAAAGTTACCTAATTCTAATCTAATTAGGTTTGAAATTAGAATTTTAAATTTGGTAATTTTTGAAGTGGATCAAAATTTATAGATTTCAATTCTTGAAAATTTCGAAACCTATCTATAATATCTGGAATAGTTTTTTCATTAATGTCAAAATTTCCAAATACGAAATATAGGGTTAATTTTCGACTTTAATAAATTAAATTGGAGAAGATTTTGATAAAAATTAAATTTTCAGATTTATCTATTAGTGTGGATAAAAAATTAGGGTATTGGATTAAGATTTGATATTATTTGATGTATATCTTGTTTTACCTTTTTTTAATCTAGATAGATTTGAAAATAGAATTTTAAATTTGGAAGAATTTGAAGCGGATCAAATTTCTAGATTTATTGTTTGGTGATTTTCGAAATCTATATAATTAAAATTGGATAAGGTAATTTTTGGATATAGATAAATAATTATCAAACTCCAATTATGATAATAATTTAAATTAGGATAGGGTTTGGAAGATTTTGAAGAGGATCAAATCTCCAAACTTTATCCTTGAGATTTTCGATTCTTATGGGTAATATTTGGATTGAATTTTTGATTTATATCAAGATATCCAAATATTATTTAATTAGGGTGGTTCGAAAATATTAAATAAATTTGGTCGATAATTTTAAATAATTTCCAGATTTATTTTGAGATATTTTCAAAAATTACAAAGATTTAAATTGGGGGATAATTATTTTAATTTTCAATTTTTATCTTCTGGATAATATCGAATTAATTAATTTAATTAATTGTAAAATTCGAATATTAATTATTCATGCATAGATATCATATGTTATTTTATGTGTATCATATAATATGATTGTTGGTTTTATAGACTGTGTTTGTTTGCAAGTTTACCAACTATCATGGCTCCTTTATTTTATGTGATGCGTGTTTATGTTGAATGGATGTTGGTCGTATGCCGGTTTGGCTACGTGATTTTAATCCATGAGAAAATCCATGGATTAGGTCTAGGTTTTATTTTACGTTGTTTTAATGTAATAGATATAAAGCTGTTAGACCGAGTTTTTGAGTTGTAATTTTTATTCTAGCAATATTAGATTTTTTCATCTAGAATAGATAGTCTGTATTGAATAAAGATCGAAGTTTAACTTAAAGAAGGAAAGTAGTTCAGCACAAAGAAGGAAGGTTCACCAGTTCACGTCCCAAAACCCTAAATGGAGCTAGGTTTTCGGCGAGGCACGGTGAAGGGGCGCCGGCTATAGCCCTGTTTCCGGAGCTGACTTTCCTATTTTATCTCATCAATCAACATAAGATATAAGCCATGATAGTTGGAATATTACTGTTGCTTATTATGTTAAAGCATGCAATGGATGTTTATCATTTTATGTAATGTTTTTATGTTCGTTAATGGGATAAAATGAAACCTCAAGCATAAATAACTAAGTGGGAGAGATTCATACCAAAGTATGTAGAAATCTTATACGGTCTCTATTAAAATCTGATTTAATTGAGAAGTGGTGGGCATGCGCGTTGACATCGGTCTTCCTCCATATGAGATGTGTCATATCACAGATTTCTCTAGAAATTAAATCTCCTAAAAGGATAGCTGTAGAACATTATTAGAACTAACTGACTTCTCCATCTGGAGCAGTAAAATTCGAATAGTAATCTTGGTGCGAAGATAATGGTGTGTACACTTAGATGTAATTTATTGATAAATGTCCAAACGATCGTGGATTATCAGTTAGACGATTACATGACCGTATTTATTATCCGGCTATTAATTTGCTTGTTGTAAGGAAACTCAACTAGAGGTAAATTGAAGGTTTAACCTATTTAAAAATGGATTTTATAAACGTCCATACTATCGTGGCTTATAGAAGATGTTTTTAAAGTGTCAGTGGAAAAATATATAATTTTTATGAGGCTTTCGATTATATACTGTTTATCCTAAAGTTTGTGACTGTACTGCATGTTTTAATTTTAGTTATTTCATATCAACAATGGCACTCTCCAATCTGTCCTCAATCCTCAAAGAAAACAAACTCGTCGGTGAAAACTACAATGATTGGATTCATAACCTTAACCTCGTTCTTGTTGCTGAGGGGCACAAGTTTGTACTTGAAGAGATTTGTCCTCAGCAGCCAGATGAGGGTTCTGACGAAGCCCAAAAGGTTGCATATGATAAGTGGGTTAAGTCTAATGAGATAGCGCGCTGTTACATTCTGGCATCCATGTCGAATGTGTTGCAACATCAGTATGAGCCTATGAAAACCGCTTATGATATCATGTACAACCTTAGGCAGCTCTTCAGTCATCAGAACCACTCTGCACGCCATTTGGCAATGAAGAAGTTAATGGATGCTGATAAGTCCATTTATTGCGTGTTTTATGGGCATTTTATCATCTATAAATGTCCTTTTTAGTGTGTTTTGAGTCGAAAAGAACCAGGTTGCGGTCAAAGGGCATTCCAAGAGTCAAGTCTGGCGGAAGGGGCATTTTATGCCCAGTTATTCACGTTTATCTCACACATATGTTCCTCAGAGGCACAGGGGACTTCTTCAGTATCCAACCCACATTTCAGTGAAGTGGGCATATCAGATACGAATGGAGCTGACAGATGATGCCGTGCCCACAGTACTCGCACAGACTCGACCACAGGTCAGAATGGGCATTCCCGTGAAATCCGGAAATCAGTTGGAGAAGAGATCCTGGAAGATAGCTACATATCCAAAGGAGAGTTGGAACTAAGCTGGACTCCTAGAAGGCGCTGCAACAAAGAGATATGCTCAATCGAAGGAGATAAGTGCAATCCCTAAAAAATAGGGATTTGATAAAGCTGAAGCTTATCCAAACAGATCAGAGAGGGCATGCCGTTCCGGAATTTCAGCAGAAGACCCCCGCATGTGGGGAAAACTCCACTCGGAAATGTAATTATTTAAGCAAGTTTAATCACTGGAAAAATGATTTTTAGTCAGTCTGAAACATTTCTACATTTTATATCTCTGCATTTTACTTTCCGTACGCTGCTTAGGCAGCCAAAAACAATCCGAAAGGTCTTAAACCTTTGAGACTTAGGTTATGTTTATGCTTCTCAACGTTGGAGTTAAGTTTTTGCTTAATTAATTCAGTAAGTTTTTGTTTATTTTATGTCTTTAATTTCTGCAATTTCAATTATGTCTAGCCTTCTCGGCTAGATCTTTAATTCTGGCATTTGAACAATGAAACTGGTTTGAGCATAAATCTGGACTCGTGAGGCCAAAATGGGCATAATAATGCATGATAAGTTTCCGTTGATTCTTGAGCCTTATTCCACGTAAGTGTGTGTCTGAAGTGCCCAATGTGGCTGATCACTCGTTAGGTAAAAAGGGCACACCACTATTAATTGAATTGGCGAATCGTGACTGTGTGTCGGTTCATATAGTAATAAGGGAATCAATGGGGTGTTGTGGGCACAAGAGGAATCAGTTGAACACAACAGATCTGGGTCCATCTAGGCCACACTGCTGCTTGTTTGCTTACATCTCTTAGAGGAATTAAGGGGTGGGTAACTGGTTAGGGGTTTAATCGAAGATGAATTACTTTTAAACCTAAAATAAAAGGATCGATGAGAAGACGCAAAGAGGAATTTGGTCACCATAACTAGATGATCTATCATATATGAAAATTGGTGTGCCCATGATCAAGTTGTTTTATGTTTAAACTAAATTCCAGTTCAAATGCCAGAACCTTTTGTTATTTGATATTTTCTTTAGTTTCTTTTGCAGGTTGAAATTCAGTTTAGTGACAACACCAAACCACCTTTGTGATTGGTTACTTGAAGATAGAATCGCAACAGCTCTCTGTGGGATCGACCCGTACTCATTGGCTAGCTACGCTCGATGTGGGCACATGAGTTTACAAATATATTTTTGAGCGCGAAATGACCGCGTGTCAAAATTGGCGCCGTTGCCGGAGAGCTGGTTTCTAGTGATTTTATCTTCCACAATTGGTGAGCCTGAAAGTTGATGCCCAGGGGCTCTTCAGAGGAGACTCTATTGTACGATCCGGATATAGAGAAGACTTCGAGGAAAAACAGGGCAGCAGTGAAGAGGGCACGCCGAGCCACAAACAGACCTCGTAAGCCCACTCCACCACCAGAAGATCAAGAAGATCAAGGAAAAGAAGGGCACGATGAGGAAGGACAGTTTGAGAACGGCCACAACATCAATATGGCCGCTAATGGAAATGCCGCGAATGGCAATGCGGATGATAACAGGACTTTATGGCAGTTGGTCTTCCCGACCAACATGAATCTGCGCCCAATGGGCATTATACTCCCAGCTGTGACTCAAAACTAGGATATTCATGCAAACTTTATCCAGATCATGCCGAAGTTCCACGGAATGCCTGGAGAGGATCCACAAAGGCACTTGCAAGATTTTGAGATGGTTTGCCAAACTCAACCATCCGACCATGGACGAGAAGAGTATGTACGGTTGGTCTCGTTTCCTTTCACTCTTCAAGATGGGGCACGGGACTGGCTGTTGATAAGTTGCATATTTGCACCTATTTTTAGGTGATTTTCCCTTGTTTTACTAAGCTTTGTTGTGTGTTTATTGGGATTTGATGATCTTTTGAGTTTTGCAAGGGAATAAAGGTGTTTTGTAGGAAAGAAGGCTAAAATGATCATTTTGAAAGCAAAAGATTTGAAGGATTTCGAGTAGGAAGAGTCCAGGAGCTTCTGGCAGATAAGGCGTGGCCACGCCTTAGTTTGCTGGCGAGATTTAATTCATAAAATCACAAGTGGGCCCAGCAGAGATTACATGGACGAAAATTCTTGCTTCCAATCTGCGATTTTTCACAAGGGAAGAGCCTTAGAGTCCAAGAAGGAGTAGAAGACTTACCATTGGGAGAGAGGAGAGAGAGAATAGAATATCTAGAAGACATATTTATATCCGGAATTAATTCTTCTCTCTCCGGACAACACGATTGAGGTCAGAAACGCAGAAGGAGGCGGCTTTCATATGTTTTCATATTTTTCCAGATTTTGCTTTAATTCAATGATGATGTTCTAAATACTTTTCTAGCGAGAGGATAATCGAGACTTGGATTCTACACGTTTGTGAGATCGAATTGGTTTTATTATAATTTATTTCTCTCTTTATTTATAAATCTTCCGTTTGTGATTTCTGTTATTGTTTTAATGATTATGCAAAGTGCACGTTGTATGATTGTTGGAATGATTTCTTGCTAGTGAATAATCTAGATCCGTAATTGTTTAGATTATTTGCCTAAGTAGCACAATTGGATAGATTGGGGGTAAACAGTCCCGCTTTCGACACTTTGGGGATTTATAATCTTATCTGAACGGGTCATCGTATGATTGTCGTGGGTTTGAATTGGTGTTTCTTTGATTCTTAATGCTGTTGGTAGACTTAATTCTATGGTCGTACCTAGGATTGTCTATTAATTAGAGAAGTAGTTAACGGTCGTACCTTGGCTACCGAATAATTAAGGAGAAACGAGGTTGTTAGGTCGTACCAATAGCCATAGCCAATTTAGAGAGAGAGTTGAATTATATCTGTGCATCTGTGATCAAATTGTGTAATCCGATGTCGAGATTATTCTTGAGCTAGATATTTCTCTTATTTGATCTTCGTTCGTCATTTGATTTCTTTGCCATTTAATTGATTTCGGTGAATTATTTTAATTCCAATATTCAAATTCCCCCCCCTCATTTAGTTTTAGGATTTTAGATAAAAAGATTAATATTTAATTTACCAGTCTCTGTGGTTCGACCCTGCTTGCTACTATTGCAATTTATTTGGATATTGAAAAGCAGGTTTATTTTTGTTGGTTTCGATACCCATCAAATTTTGGCGCCGTTGCCGGGGACTGGTGTCAAGTTAAATTTATTCTTTTTGTCTAATTTATGTCAATTGTCCCAACAGGTCAATTGCTATTTGATCCAGAAATTGAGAAGACCGCTAGGAGGCTGAGGAAAGAAACTAAATTGAGAAAGCAGCAGCCTCCCAAATCGCCGTCGAGTTCGAGCTCGGAGGACGAGTTGTCAGAACAGTCTAGTGCTGAGGAAGTTGAAATAGACATAATGGCGAACAACAGAGAAAGAACTCTTCGTGAGTTAGCCGTTCAAGATGTGAATCAACCTCCGCTGTGCATTGAGTATCCGGAGATGGAGGTCGATTTTGAGCTGAAGTCTGGTCTTATTCACTTACTCCCGAAGTTTCATGGTCTTGAGAATGAAGATCCGCACAAACATCTGAAGGAATTTCATGTGGTGTGTAGCACAATGAAGCCAAAAGGAGTCACCGAAGACCAAATCAAGTTGAGAGCTTTTCCGTTTTCTTTGGAAGATAGAGCCAAAGATTAGTTACTGTATCTACCTTCTAACACAGTAACAACTTGGGAAGAGATGGGGATGATGTTTTTGGAGAGATTCTTTCCAACCACCAGAGCTACCTCACTCAGAAAAGAGATTACCGGGGTCAGACAGAAGGATTCGGAGACTCTCCACGAGTATTGGGAAAGATTCAAGAGGTTGTGCGCCAGCTGTCTTCAACACGGGATTTCTGAGCTATTATTATTAGTCAATTACTTGTACGAAGGACTGTTGCCTGCTGAGAGGAAGTGGATAGATGCGTCGTGTGGAGGCACAATCAGTGAGAAGACGCCTACACAGATTAGGAAGATCATCTCTGATATGGCTGAAGCATCACAACAATATGGCCGCAGACAAGAGACTCCCATCCGAAGAGTGAATGAAGTTGGCTCTTCGTCTATCGAAAGTCAGCTATCTGAGCTGACATCTCTAGTGAAACAGCTAGCCACGAGAGATCTGCCACAGGCTAGAGCATGTGGAATTTGCCTTGCACCAAATCACCCTACTGATTCGTGTCCTACTCTTCAGGAAGACGTAGGTGAACAGGTGAATGCTGCAGGAGGTTTTCAAGGTCCACCACGTAGGATCTACGACCCATATTCGAATACCTATAATCCTGGATGCGAGATCACCCGAATCTCAGATATGGCAATAATCCACAATCCCAGCAGTATTAGCCGAAGCAGACAGCTCCTCCAGAGAGCAGTTCCGCCGACAACTCCATTAAGGCGCTTGGATCACTGGTTCAGCAATTTATAGTAAAGCAAGATGCTGTTAATTCCAAAACTGAGGCGAGTATTCAGGAACTACGTGATCAAATGTCTCGAATGGCTTCGTCGATGAGCCAATTGGAGTCTCAAGGGAAACTACCTTCTCAAACTGTAGTTAATCCCAGGCAGAATGCAAGTGCAATCACCTTGAGAAGTGGGAAAGAATTAGCCGAGCCAGCCAGAGAAAAGAAGAAGACAGCTAGAAGAGAAGTTGAGAAAGAAGTTGAGATTGCTCCACAAGATGGTGAGCAGAATGCACCAGAGAAAGATAGGCAGTCTGAGGCCTATATAGTAAAGCCACCATTCCCATCTCGGCTTAACAAATCAAAAAAGGAAGAAGCTGAGAAAGAGATACTCGAGACCTTTCGAAAGGTGGAGGTGAACATTCCCTTGATCGATGCCATCAAACAAGTACCTCGATATGCAAAATTCCTAAAGGACTTGTGCACGAACAAGAGGAAGTTGAAAGGCAATGAAAAGGTAAGCATGGGCGAGAATATTTCTGCAGTCATTTAAAAGAAATTGCCACCCAAATGCAAAGATCCAGGTATGTTTACTATCCCCTGTAAAGTTGGTAATCTGAGGATTGAGAGAGCTATGCTAGATCTAGGGGCTTCAATTAATGTCATGTCTCTTTCTGTCTATTCTGCTTTGAATACTGGACCTCTGAAAGAAACTGGTGTAATTATTCAACTTGCTGATAGGTCTAATGTGTATCCTGAGGGCGTGTTAGAGGATGTGTTGGTACAAGTGAATGAGTTAGTTTTTCCTGTTGATTTTTATGTGTTGAACATGGCTGAAGAAGGTTATTCTAACTCTGCATCTATTTTGTTAGGAAGACCATTTCTTAAAACTTCTAGAACTAAGATTGATGTGCATGATGGTACCCTTTCTATGGAGTTTGACGGAAATTTGATTAGGTTCAATATTTTTGAGGCTATGAAATATCCTAATGAGGTTTCTGGTGTCTTTATGCTTGATGTGATAGATCCTTTGGTAGAGAAAGTGTTTGAGGTCTCTGACTCTGATTTTCTGAAGACAGCTTTGACTAATGCCTTTGATCTGAAAGAATTACAGATTCTAGACAGCATGTTTGGCGTGGGCGAACATTTGCACGACGCTGTTCAAGAATTGGAAGCTTTAAAGCCTGTAGTCCAGCCTGTTTATAAATTAGAGTTGCCTGTTTCTCATGTGAAATTTCTCCCTTCAATTTTTCTTACAAACTTATCCCATCCTGTGGATTTGAATAAGTTTGGGTGATGTATGCGTGTAGTGTCTAGACCTTTATTTGTTATACCTGCTTTACCTGTTTTTTTTTGTTTAGTTTATTTTCCCGGAAAAGTTGAAAAATTTTGAATTTTGGTCTTTAACTTTACATGGGATTTAGATAATATATGCTTTATAGTTTATGGTTTAGCAAGCCATGTCGTGATCCTCAACGGAGACTCAATCCAGCGATGACTGAAGTGGTAAAGAAAGAAATACTAAAGCTTCTCGATGCAGGTATTATCTTTCCGATCTCTGACTCTAAATGGGTAAGTCCAGTTCAAGTTGTTTCGAAGAAATCCGGTTTTACTGTGGTTGAAAATGCAGAGGGTGAGTTAGTACCAACCCGAGTGCAAAATGGTTGGAGAATGTGTTCTGATTATAGAAAATTTAATGCAGTAACAAGAAAAGACCATTTTCCTCTGCCTTTTATTGACCAAATGCTTGAGCGCTTGGCAGGTCGTTCCCACTATTGCTGTCTAGATGGATATTCGGGTTTTCATCAAATCCCGATTGCCCCGGAGGATCAAGAGAAAACTGCCATTACCTGTCCTTTTGGTATTTTTGCTTGCAGGCGGATGCCCTTTGGATTGTGCAACGCTACTGCAACTTTCCAAAGGTGTATGGTTAGCATTTTTTCTGATTTTGTTGAGAACATTATTGAGGTATTTATGGATGATTTTACTGTATATGGGGATTCATTTGATTCATGCCTGATTAATATCACTAAAGTGTTGCAAAGATGTGTTGAAACTAATTTGATTTTAAATTATGAAAAATGCCACTTTATGGTTGATCAAGGAATGATTTTAGGGCATATAGTGTCGTCTAGAGGCATAGAAGTCGACAAGGCTAAGATTGATGTCATTAAATCATTGCCTTACCCTACCTCTGTTAGGGAAGTCCGTTCTTTTCTTGGACATGCAGGTTTCTATCGACGTTTCGTCAAGAATTTCTCCAAAATTGCTCAACCTTTGAGTAAGTTGTTGCAAAAAGAGGTAGAATTTAATTTTGATGATGCTTGCAAGCATGCCTTTGATTTGTTGAAAAATATGCTCATTTCTGCACCTATTATTCAATCACCGAATTGGGAACTTCCTTTTGAAATCATGTGTGATGCGAGTAATTATGCAGTCGGAGCTGTTTTAGGGCAAAAGGTTGGTCAAGCTCATCATGTTATTTATTATGCATCTAGAACTCTTGACCCTGCACAAGTAAACTATTCCACCACTGAAAAGGAACTTTTAGCTGTTGTTTTTGCTCTAGAAAAGTTCCGGTCTTATTTGCTTGGTACAAAAGTCATCATCTTTTCTGACCATTCTGCTCTCAGGTTCTTATTCACCAAAAAGGATGCTAAACCGAGACTCATTTGTTGGAT
Organism: Perilla frutescens; assembly: GCA_026008535.1. Taxonomy (NCBI): domain Eukaryota; kingdom Viridiplantae; phylum Streptophyta; class Magnoliopsida; order Lamiales; family Lamiaceae; genus Perilla; species Perilla frutescens. Next base: position 20,430,338 of record BRKX01000016.1, on the reverse strand, counting down.
TCTTTTGCTTCAAGAATTCGACATTGAGATAAAGGACAAGAAGGGCTCTGAAAATCTAGTTGCTGACTATCTTAGCCGGTTGCCCACAAGTGAAGCACCGCGACCGTTGCAAGATGCATTCCCAGATGAGTGTCTCTACTCCATTCAAGCCTTTACACCCTGGTACGCCGATATTGTAAACTATCTTGTAACTAAGGCTTTACCAAGTGATTTGTCGAGAGCTCAAAGAGATAAAATCAAAAGTGATGCCAAGTATTATGTATGGGATGAGCCTTATTTGTGGAAGTTTTGTTCTGATCAAATTATTAGGAGATGTGTTGATGAGCATGAAATTCCTTCCATCTTGATGTTTTGTCATTCCTATGCATGTGGTGGACACTTTCGTCCTAAAAGAACTGCTAGGAAAGTCTTAAAGAGTGGGTTGTTTTGGCCTAATATTTTTCGTGATTCATATTTTTTTGCAAATCTTGTGAAAGGTGTCAAAAGACTGGAAGTATAGGCCATAGAGATCAAATGCCCTTTAATCCTATCCTTGTTTGTGAAATTTTTGATATTTGGTGCATTGATTTTATGGGACCTTTTCCCAAGTCTAATAACTATGTCTACATCATTCTTGCTGTTGACTATGTTTCTAAGTGGGTTGAAGCGCAGGCTACTCGTACTGACGATGCTAATATTGTTGTTAAGTTTGTCAAGTCCCACATCTTTGATAGATATGGCACACCTCGAGCCATTATCAGTGATCGTGGTACTCACTTCTGCAACAAAGTGGTAGGTGCATTATTCAAGAACTACAATATCACCCACCGGACTTCTACTGCTTACCATCCACAGACAAGCGGCCAAGCTGAGGTTTCTAATAGAGAGGTGAAAGCAATTCTTGAGAAGACTGTGAGACCTGATCGCAAGGATTGGAGTTTGAAGCTCAATGATGCGCTTTGGGCGTACAGAACGGCTTTCAAAACCCCTATAGGTATGTCTCCTTTTCGGTTGCTTTTTGGTAAACCATGTCACTTACCCGTCGAGCTGGAGCATAAGGCTTTCTGGGCCGTTAAGCAACTCAACATGAGTGTGGATGAAGATGGAACTCATAGGAAATTGCAACTGCAAGAGTTAGAGGAAATCCGAAATGATGCCTATGAAAGCTCCAAGATCTATAAAGAAAAGACAAAGCGCTTTCATGACCAAGTGCTCTCTAGAAAATCTTTCACTGTTGGTCAAAAAGTTTTGCTTTACCATTCCAAGCTGAAATTGTTTCCTGGAAAATTGCGCTCTAAATGGCTAGGGCCCTTTGTTGTCACTAACGTGTTTTCACATGGTGCAGTTGAGATTAAGAGCTTAGATTCGGGAAAAATATTCAAGGTGAATGGGCATCGTTTGAAGCCGTTCTATGAGGGATTTCAAGTGCAAAACATTGATTGCATTGGGCTACAAGTGCCCCATTACTCACCCTGAGGAGTAGGGAACGTTGGGCATAACGACGATAACCAAATGCGCTTGGGGGGAGGCAACCCACCTTGGTTTTTCTTTGTTTTTAGTTTTGGTTTTGTTTATTTTATTTTCTTGATTGTTTTTTAGGCACTAACAAGCTAACAAGTGATGATTAGAATCTTTGTGGCTGTTGTGAGTGAATATAGGTACCCAATTTTTGGAGAAATTTCGTGCTGAAGGAAGCTACGAATAAGGCATGGCCATGCCTTATTTTGCAGAAGCTCCTGTTTGGATTTTAAGCTGGGGGAGAATTTTTGGCCCTGAAGGGAAGTGTTAATAAGGCATGGCCATGCCTTATTTCGCAGACGCCCCTGTTTGATTTTGTGAAGAGGAGCGTTGTTTACTGTATTTGGCCTTGGGATTTTTTTTATTTATTTTCAATTTTATTTTTATTTATATTCGTCTTTATATTTATTTAAAAAAAAAAAAAAGTCGAAAAAAAAAACCAAAATCGTGTTTAGTGTTTTTTTTTTATTTATCTTATTTTGATTTTAATAGACTAGATGGAGTCAAAATAGCCCAAGTCAAAATCCCCAAATTACCCAATTGAAGAACCCTACACCTATTCATCATCTCCACCCCTTTACCACCGCCGCTCGACTCTTCACCGCCTTCCCTTCGCCATCTCCGTCGAGTCACCACCATCCACCATCGCAGGAAATCACCGTCGTCGCAGTCCGCCGCCGGTACTGCACCAGCCCGGCCACATACACACCTCTGCACCGCTGCCGCTTCTCCAACACCAGTTCCGCGCCATTGCCGGACGTCCGCCATCTCTCCGCCGTCCACCGCACCGCTACAGACCATCACTCCCGCCACCCAATCACCATCAACTTCGGTCTTCTCCATACTCATAGCTCTCACTCTCGATTTTCAAGTGTGAGGGGAATACGATTCTCACCTCATGGCATCAAAGAAGAGACCTCCGAAGAAACCTCCCGTTGTAAGAGCTACACCATCCCGCACATGCACCGATGAGCCTCCGGAGAGGAAGAGATCCCGATTGGGACGAGGACTCAACACACTCCCTCCACAAGAATCAGATTTGAATGGTTGTTTGAATTTCTCCTCGAGGGCCGCCAAGAGCAAATATGATGATATCCGGACTCGAGATATCGTCCCTTGTAAGTGCATTCATGTCCCCACTTTGGATACTCTTGGTATTTTGGATGAAGTTAGGGAATTGATTTCTGGTATTGGTTGGGATGTTTATTTTGGTATTGACTGCCCGGCGTATGTTGAGCTCATTCGTGAATTCTATACCACCTTTTCCTTTAGCAAGTCGGAGCACATGTCCCTTGAAACGCCGAACTTGATTCAGTTTCGTTTGATGGGAGAGGTCTTCAAGTTTTCTATCACACAGTTCAATGTAGCTTTTGGGTTTGTTGATGAGAATGCGGCTCTTGAGGAGCCCTATTTGAGCAGTGCTTGCGATTTTGATCGAAACTTTCATCCCCATGCTTTGTTTTCTCAATGGTCAAAGAGTGGGATACCCTACAACCCGAGTTCGTCCAAGGCATCCTACCTTCATAGCATCTCTCTACGATATATTCACAAGTTCTTAGCCTTCACTTTCTCGGGACGTAAGGATGGGGCTAATGTGTTGAACAAGGCCGAGTTCTTCTTTCTTTGGTGTATGATGGAGAAAAAGAAAGTAAATCTTGGATGTTGGCTTGCAAGTCAATTCTCGAATGCACAAACACTAGGCCGTAAATTGATTTTGGGCTCTCTTATCACACACTTGGCCACGAAGTTGGGTGTCTTTGATCCGAATGATCATGACTTGCACGAGGCTTGTGCAATGCAGCGTCTTGACTTGGATACCTTAGAAGTTATGGGCATGATTTCGAGGAAAGACGGGAATATTACTTATCCGCTGCATTCACGTCCTCCCCCTAGAAGACGCTTCTACCGATCCGACTCCACCTCAGGTGATGAGGATCCGCATAATGCTGAGGCCTCTAGTTCATCTGATCCATCCATCCAGACCCAATTGACTGAGATGCAGCTAGACATTAGCTCTTTCCGAGCCGATTTTCACACTATGCAGTCACAGCTAGCCGCATACGTTGCTAGTGTTGGGTTCACTCCGCCTCCTCAGTAGCCGATTTCAGGGCAGTACTCTTTACTCTTTTGCTTTTACATTGAGGACAATGTTTTGCTTAAGTGTGAGGGGGTTAGTTTAGATTTTTTTTGAAGCTTGTCTTGTCTTTTGTTGCTCGTTAGTGCCGTTTTATGCTGTTTTGTTGTTTTGCTTTTGTTTTACTTTTGGTTTGTTTTTTGCTTATGATATATATATATATATATATAAAAAAAGAGTCCCTCTGTGCTTAGGTTGATAGTTTTTCTCCCTTTTGTGATTTAAATTGTGATGCTTCATTGAGATATATTGATGTACAGATTGAGTATTGGCATGATTTGATTGAGTTTACATTCTCTACACCTTGGTCTTTTGTTTTTGATGATGAATTGAATGAAGAGTGTGTGGAATGATATGACAATGACCTTTATTTTGGTGAGTTTTGAGCTTGAGCATCACTTAATTTAATTGCTCCTTCTTTCCATGTGCGAATGTCATGCATAGTTGATTATCTTCTAGAACTTGCTTTGTTATGCATTTGGGATTGCCTCAGTGATGTGGAATGTGAAAAAGGACAATTAGGAAAAGCCTTTTAGCCTTCTATTTGAGCTTACCTTTGAAGAAAAATCCCTAGATAGCCGTTTTGAGCCTTAGCCTGTTTTTATTGAATTTTAACCGCATTACTAGCCATGTTTATCTTTCTTTGTTGTGATTTCCATGATTTGATCCCTTTTAATTGAAGGAATGCGCATAATTGTTCATTTGGATTGGTATTGTAGATGATTTAAGTTTGGGGGAGTAGAAATTGAAGTGCTTGGGCCTGATTTTTGGAGAAAAAGGAAGTTTAGAGCTATGGTTGGGAATTGAAAAAAAAAAAGAAGAAAGAAAAAATATAAAAGCCAAAAGAAAAGGCTGAAAATGAATTGAGAATGAAAGAAAAGAGGGGAATGAAAGGTTTGGAGAAGGTTGAAAGAAAAAAAAAACATTTTGTTGATTAGATCCTTCTTGTGTGGGAAAAGGAAGAAGGATGGAGAATTTGTGCCGTTTTGATGTCTTTTGAAAAATGGGTGCAATTCCTTCAATTTTGAAGCCTAAATATCCTCGTTTATCCACCCTGACCCGAAGCCCCGTTACAACCAAAATTGAAGTCCCTAATTTTCCATTTTTGCTCACTGTTTGGTACCTATTTGATATATTTGCAAGCTTATGGAAGGGTCTTATATGTTTTGACTTGAGTGTCCAGATATTTGAGCCTTAAACACATTTGAGCGATTTTGAGTGAATCTTGGTGAGGGTATTGAATTCCACTACACTTGGATTTTGAGAAATCATGGAAGTATTCGATCATTGGTGTTAGATGTGGAAATTCATTCTTTTCATTGTTGGTGCTTAATTTGTGTATTGGTTCATTTATTTGGAGCATTATGGTTTGAGTTGTGAAAGGGCATTGAAGTTGTTTTTGTTTTGGTTTTATTCTCTTGCTTGAGGACAAGCAAAGCTTAAGTGTCAGGGGGTTTGATAAGTTGCATATTTGCACCTATTTTTAGGTGATTTTCCCTTGTTTTACTAAGCTTTGTTGTGTGTTTATTGGGATTTGATGATCTTTTGAGTTTTGCAAGGGAATAAAGGTGTTTTGTAGGAAAGAAGGCTAAAATGATCATTTTCAAAGCAAAAGAATTGAAGGATTTCGAGTAGGAAGAGTCCAGGAGCTTCTGGCAGATAAGGCGTGGCCACGCCTTAGTCTGCTGGCGGGATTTAATTCATAAAATCACAAGTGGGCCCAGCAGAGATTACATGGACGAAAATTCTTGCTTCCAATCTGCGATTTTTCACAAGGGAAGAGCCTTAGAGTCCAAGAAGGAGTAGAAGACTTACCATTGGGAGAGAGGAGAGAGAGAATAGAATATCTAGAAGACATATTTATATCCGGAATTAATTCTTCTCTCTCCGGACAACACGATTGAGGTCAGAAACGCAGAAGAAGGCGGCTTTCATATGTTTTCATATTTTTCCAGATTTTGCTTTAATTCAATGATGATGTTCTAAATACTTTTCTAGCGAGAGGATAGTCGAGACTCAGATTCTACACGTTTGTGAGATCGAATTGGTTTTATTATAATTTATTTCTCTCTTTATTTATAAATCCTCTGTTTATGATTTCTGTTATTGTTTTAATGATTATGCAAAGTGCACGTTGTATGATTGTTGGAATGATTTCTTGCTAGTGAATAATCTAGATCCGTAATTGTTTAGATTATTTGCCTAAGTAGCGCAATTGGATAGATTGGGGGTAAACAGTCCCGCTTTCGACACTTTGGGGATTTATAATCTTATCTGAACGGGTCATCGTATGATTTTCGTGGGTTTGAATTGGTGTTTTTCTGATTCTTAATGCTGTTAGTAGATTTAATTCTATGGTCGTACCTAGGATTGTCTATTAATTAGAGAAGTAGTTAACGGTCGTACCTTGGCTACCGAATAATTAAGGAGAAACGAGGTTGTTAGGTCGTACCAATAGCCATATCCAATTTAGAGAGAGAAGTGAATTATATTTGTGCATCTGTGATCAAATTGTGTAATCCGTTGTCGAGATTATTCTTGAGCTAGATATTTCTCTTATTTGATCTTCGTTTGTCATTTTATTTCTTTGCCATTTAATTGTTTTCGTTGAATTATTTTAATTCCAGTATTCAAAACCCCCCATTTAGTTTTAGGATTTTAGATAAAAGGATTAATATTTAATTTACCAGTCTCTGTGGTTCAACCCTGCTTGCTACTATTGCAATTTATTTGGATATTGAAAAGCAGGTTTATTTTTGTTGGTTTCGACACCCATCAAATTTTGAGCTATTATTAGTCAAGTCCCACATCTTTGATAGATATGGTACACCTCGAGCCATTATCAGTGATCGTGGTACTCACTTCTGCAACAAAGTGGTAGGTGCATTATTCAAGAAGTACAATATCACCCACCGGACTTCTACTGCTTACCATCCACAGACGAGCGGCCAAGCTGAGGTTTCTAATTGAGAGGTGAAAGCGATTCTTGAGAAGACTGTGAGACCTGATCGAAAGGATTGGAGTTTGAAGCTAAATGACGCCCTTTGGGCGTACAGAACGGCTTTCAAAACCCCTATAGGTATGTCTCCTTTTCGGTTGCTTTTTGGTAAACCATGTCACTTACCCATCGAGCTGGAGCATAAGGCTTTCTGGGCCGTTAAGCAACTCAACATGAGTGTGGATGAAGCTGGAACTCATAGGAAATTGCAACTGCAAGAGTTTGAGGAAATCCGAAATGATGCCTATGAAAGCTCCAAGATCTATAAAGAAAAGACAAAGCGCTTTCATGACCAAGTGCTCTCTAGAAAAACTTTCATTGTTGGTCAAAAAGTTTTGCTTTACCATTCCAAGCTGAATTTGTTTCCTAGAAAATTGCGCTCTAAATGGCTAGGGCCCTTTGTTGTCACTAACGTGTTTTCACATGGTGCAGTTGAGATTAAGAGCTTAGATTCGGGAAAAATATTCAAGGTGAATGGACATCGTTTGAAGCCGTTCTATGAGGGATTTCAAGTGCAAAGCATTGATTGCATTGGGCTACAATAGCCCCATTACTCACCCTGAGGAGTAGGGAACGTCGGGCATAACGACGATAACCAAATGCGCTTGGGGGGAGGCAACCCACCTTGGTTTTTCTTTGTTTTTAGTTTTGGTTTTGTTTATTTTATTTTCTTGATTGTTTTTGAGGCACTAACAAGCTAACAAGTGATGATTAGAATCTTTGTGGCTGTTGTGAGTGAATATAGGTACCCAATTTTTGGAGAAATTTCGTGCTGAAGGAAGCTACTAATAAGGCATGGCCATGCCTTATTTTGCAGACGCTCCTGTTTGGATTTTAAGCTGGGGGAGAATTTTTGGCCCTGAAGGGAAGTGTTAATAAGGCATGGCCATGCCTTATTTCGCAGACGCCCCTGTTTGATTTTGTGAAGAGGAGCGTTGTTTAGTGTATTTGGCCTTGGGATTTTTTTATTTATTTTCAATTTTATTTTTATTTATATTCGTCTTTATATTTATTTAAAAAAAAAAAAGTCGAAAAAAAAACCAAAATCGTGTTTAGTGTTTTTTTTTTTTTATTTATCTTATTTTGATTTTAATAGACTAGATGGAGTCAAAATAGCCCAAGTCAAAATCCCCAATTACCCAATTGAAGAACCCTACACCTATTCATCATCTCCACCCCTTTACCACCGCCGCTCGACTCTTCACCGCCTTCCCTTCGCCATCTCCGTCGAGTCACCACCATCCACCATCACAGGAAATCACCGCCGTCGCAGTCCGCCGCCGGTACTGCACCAGCCCGGCCACATACACACCTCTGCACCGCTGCCGCTTCTCCAACACCAGTTCCGCACCATTGCCGGACGTCCGCCGCCCAGCCGCCATCTCTCCGCCGTCCACCGCACCGCTACAGACCATCACTACCGCCACCCAATCACCATCAACTCCGGTCTTCTCCATACTCATAGCTCTCACTCTCGATTTTCAAGTGTGAGGGGAATACGATTCTCACCTCATGGCACCAAAGAAGAGACCTCCGAAGAAACCTCCCGTTGTAAGAGCTACACCATCCCGCACATGCACCGATGAGCCTCCGGAGAGGAAGAGATCCCGATTGGGACGAGGACTCAACACACTCCCTCCACAAGAATCAGATTTGAATGGTTGTTTGAATTTCTCCTCGAGGGCCGACAAGAGCAAATATGATGATATCCGGACTCGAGATATCGTCCCTTGTAAGTGCATTCATGTCCCCACTTTGGATACTCTTGGTATTTTGGATGAAGTTAGGGAATTGATTTCTGGTATTGGTTGGGATGTTTATTTTGGTATTGACTGCCCGGCGTATGTTGAGCTCATTCGTGAATTCTATACCACCTTTTCCTTTAGCAAGTCGGAGCACATGTCCCTTGAAACGCCGAACTTGATTCAGTTTCGTTTGATGGGAGAGGTCTTCAAGTTTTCTATCACACAGTTCAATGTAGCTTTTGGGTTTGTTGATGAGAATGCGGCTCTTGAGGAGCCCTATTTGAGCAGTGCTTGCGATTTTGATCGAAACTTTCATCCCCATGCTTTGTTTTCTCAATGGTCAAAGAGTGGGATACCCTACAACCCGAGTTCGTCCAAGGCATGCTACCTTCATAGCATCTCTCTACGATATATTCACAAGTTCTTAGCCTTCACTTTCTCGGGACGTAAAGATGGGGCTAATGTGTTGAACAAGGCCGAGTTCTTCTTTCTTTGGTGTATGATGGAGAAAAAGAAAGTAAATCTTGGATGTTGGCTTGCAAGTCAATTCTCGAATGCACAAACACTAGGCCGTAAATTGATTTTGGGCTCTCTTATCACACACTTGGCCACGAAGTTGGGTGTCTTTGATCCGAATGATCATGACTTGCACGAGGCTTGTGCAATGCAGCGTCTTGACTTGGATACCTTAGAAGTTATGGGCATGATTTCGAGGAAAGACGGGAATATTACTTATCCGCTGCATTCACGTCCTCCCCCTAGAAGACGCTTCTACCGATCCGACTCCACCTCAGGTGATGAGGATCCGCATAATGCTGAGGCCTCTAGTTCATCTGATCCATCCATCCAGGCCCAATTGACTGAGATGCAGCTAGACATTAGCTCTTTCCGAGCCGATTTTCACACTATGCAGTCACAGCTAGCCGCATACTTTGCTAGTGTTGGGTTCACTCCGCCTCCTCAGTAGCCGATTTCAGGGCAGTACTCTTTACTCTTTTGCTTTTACATTGAGGACAATGTTTTGCTTAAGTGTGAGGGGGTTAGTTTAGATTTTTTTTGAAGCTTGTCTTGTCTTTTGTTGCTCGTTAGTGCCGTTTTATGTTGTTTTGTTGTTTTGCTTTTGTTTTACTTTTGGTTTGCTTTTTGCTTATGATATATATATATATATATATAAAAAGAGTCTCTCTGTGCTTAGGTTGATAGTTTTTCTCCCTTTTGTGATTTAAATTGTGATGCTTCATTGAGATCTATTGATGTACAGATTGAGTATTGGCATGATTTGATTGAGTTTACATTCTCTACACATTGGTCTTTTGTTTTTGATGATGAATTGAATGAAGAGTGTGTGGAATGATATGACAATGACCTTTATTTTGGTGAGTTTTGAGCTTGAGCATCACTTAATTTAATTGCTCCTTCTTTCCATGTGCGAATGTCATGCATAGTTGATTATCTTCTAGAACTTGCTTTGTTATGCATTTGGGATTGCCTCAGTGATGTGGAATGTGAAAAAGGGCAATTAGGAAAAGCCTTATAGCCTTCTATTTGAGCTTACCTTTGAAGAAAAATCCCTAGATAGCCGTTTTGAGCCTTAGCCTGTTTTTATTGAATTTTAACCGCATTACTAGCCATGTTTATCTTTCTTTGTTGTGATTTCCATGATTTGATCCCTTTTAATTGAAGGAATGCGCATAATTGTTTATTTGGATTGGTATTGTGGATGATTTAAGTTTGGGGGAGTAGAAATTGAAGTGCTTGGGCCTGATTTTTGGAGAAAAAGGAAGTTTAGAGCTATGGTTGGGAATTGAAAAAAAAAAAGAAAGAAAAAATATAAAAGCCAAAAGAAAAGGCTGAAAATGAATTGAGAATGAAAGAAAAGAGGGGAATGAAAGGTTTGGAGAAGGTTGAAAGAAAAAAAAAACATTTTGTTGATTAGATCCTTCTTGTGTGGGAAAAGGAAGAAGGATGGAGAATTTGTGCCGTTTTGATGTCTTTTGAAAAATGGGTGCAATTCCTTCAATTTTGAAGCCTAAATATCCTCGTTTATCCACCCTGACCCGAAGCCCCGTTACAACCAAAATTGAAGTCCCTAATTTTCCATTTTTGCTCACTGTTTGGTACCTATTTGATATATTTGCAAGCTTATGGAAGGGTCTTATATGTTTTGACTTGAGTGTCCAGATATTTGAGCCTTAAACACATTTGAGCGATTTTGAGTGAATCTTGGTGAGGGTATTGAATTCCACTACACTTGGATTTTGAGAAATCATGGAAGTATTCGATCATTGGTGTTAGATGTGGAAATTCATTCTTTTCATTGTTGGTGCTTAATTTGTGTATTGGTTCATTTATTTGGAGCATTATGGTTTGAGTTGTGAAAGGGCATTGAAGTTGTTTTTGTTTTGGTTTTATTCTCTTACTTGAGGACAAGCAAAACTTAAGTGTGAGGGGGTTTGATAAGTTGTATATTTGCACCTATTTTTAGGTGATTTTCTCTTGTTTTACTAAGCTTTGTTGTGTGTTTATTGGGATTTGATGATCTTTTGAGTTTTGCAAGGGAATAAAAATGTTTTGTAGGAAAGAAGGCTAAAATGATCATTTTGAAAGCAAAAGAATTGAAGGATTTCGAGTAGGAAGAGTCCAGGAGCTTCTGGCAGATAAGGCGTGGCCACGCCTTAGTCTGCTGGCGGGATTTAATTCATAAAATCACAAGTGGGCCCAGCAGAGATTACATGGACGAAAATTCTTGCTTCCAATCTGCGATTTTTCACAAGGGAAGAGCCTTAGAGTCTAAGAATGAGTAGAAGACTTACCATTGGGAGAGAGGAGAGAGAGAATAGAATATCTAGAAGACATATTTATATCCGGAATGAATTTTCTCCTTAATTTGCTTTCACCTCTCTATTAGAAACCTCAGCTTGGCCGCTTGTCTGTGGATGGTAAGCAGTAGAAGTCCGGTGGGTGATATTGTACTTCTTGAATAATGCACCTACCACTTTGTTGCAGAAGTGAGTACCACGATCACTGATAATGGCTCGAGGTGTGTCATATCTATCAAAGATGTGGGACTTGACAAACTTAACAACAGTATTAGCATCGTCAGTACGAGTAGCCTGCGCTTCAACCCACTTAGAAACATAGTCAACAGCAAGAATGATGTAGACATAGTTATTAGACTTGGGAAAAGGTCCCATAAAATCAATGCACCAAATATCAAAAATTTCACAAACAAGGATAGGATTAAGGGGCATTTGATCTCTATGGCCTATACTTCCAGTCTTTTGACACCTTTCACAAGATTTGCAAAACAAATATGAATCACGAAAAATATTAGGCCAAAACAACCCACTCTCTAAGACTTTCCTAGCAGTTCTTTTAGGACCAAAGTGTCCACCACATGCATAGGAATGACAAAACATCAAGATGGAAGGAATTTCATGCTCATCAACACATCTCCTAATAATTTGATCAGAACAAAACTTCCATAAATAAGGCTCATCCCATACATAATACTTGGCATCACTTTTGATTTTATCTCTTTGAGCTCTCGACAAATCACTTGGTAAAGCCTTAGTTACAAGATAGTTTACTATATCGGCGTACCAGGGTGTAAAGGCTTGAATGGAGTAGAGACACTCATCTGGGAATGCATCTTGCAACGGTCGCGGTGCTTCACTTGTGGGCAACCGGCTAAGATGGTCAGCAACTAGATTTTCAGAGCCCTTCTTGTCCTTTATCTCAATGTCGAATTCTTGAAGCAAAAGAATCCAACGAATGAGTCTCGGTTTAGCATCCTTTTTGGTGAATAAGAACCTGAGAGCAGAATGGTCAGAAAAGATGATGACTTTTGTACCAAGCAAATAAGATCGGAACTTTTCTAGAGCAAAAACAACAGCTAAAAGTTCCTTTTTCAGTGGTGGAATAGTTTACTTGTGCAGGGTCAAGAGTTCTAGATGCATAATAAATAACATGATGAGCTTGACCAACCTTTTGCCCTAAAACAGCTCCGACTGCATAATTACTCGCATCACACATGATTTCAAAAGGAAGTTCCCAATTCGGTGATTGAATAATAGGTGCAGAAATGAGCATATTTTTCAACAAATCAAAGGCATGCTTGCAAGCATCATCAAAATTAAATTCTACCTCTTTTTGCAACAACTTACTCAAAGGTTGAGCAATTTTGGAGAAATTCTTGACGAAACGTCGATAGAAACCTGCATGTCCAAGAAAAGAACGGACTTCCCTAACAGAGGTAGGGTAAGGCAATGATTTAATGACATCAATCTTAGCCTTGTCGACTTCTATGCCTCTAGACGACACTATATGCCCTAAAATCATTCCTTGATCAACTATAAAGTGGCATTTTTCATAATTTAAAACCAAATTAGTTTCAACACATCTGTGCAACACTTTAGTGAGATTAATCAGGCATGAATCAAATGAATCCCCATATACAGTAAA